>CM035095.1:44056596-44456113 GCA_020205505.1 Panax japonicus | reverse complement strand
CTGCACTGCAATATATCTGTGATATTAGTGCTTCGCACATGTCATCATTTTCATAAACGGTGAGACACGTTGTATGTGAATGTATGTTGTGTGGTTCCTCCACCAGGAGCTATCTGTCGGTATTTGATTACTGGACTCTTAGGGAGACTAATTCTAACTAGGCTCAGAAAGGCACCACCAAGATTTCTCAGTTGAAAGACCAAATTAACTTCCTGTCAAGTAGATTACGATGATCTGGGGACCTTCATGCCAAAAAGTCGCCGAGAGTAAACCTAAGATAGGTCAGCCTCTGATAAACCAACGCGGAGGAAAGTCTCTTCATATTTTCCCATTTTCTATTACTTATAAAAGCATTTACTAGTAATTTTATTCCATGTTCATCTTTATGGTAATGGAAAATATGAAGAATATTGCCATACATGATATGCTATCAATTAACATCCGTTTTGCAGGATAGTATTCCTAACACGAGCATATCACATAGCATGTAAACATTTGCATTATCCCTAAGGACTCTAACATACATAAGTCTTTGTAGGAAATAATTGGGCCTGTTACCCGCTCAAAATCCAAAAAGCCCACGAGCCTGCCGCAATCATGTCTTCTTCTGACCAGTTATGCCGTTTCTCGAGAAGAATCTGATGGATTAAGTAAAAATAAATTACAGATTTGGCTATCTGCTTAAAGAATGAATCAGTCCCTCAGGGCCCAAAAAATGCCTATACATACAGACATCCTCTACACAAGGAGGAACACACGGTTTGGATAAAACAAATCCAGAACCTGGGTTGGATACAACCAATACAGACCTTGAAAACACCCATCTCAAAGGAGATCCAGACACTAGTGATATCAGGGAAGAAAGTCTTTCAAATGGAAGAAATTATCCCTTCTCTCAAATGGATTAGAACACATGGAAGTGTTTCATATGCTGACCTTTGTATATTCCCTAGTGTTCATTATCTAGAGAAATTCAAAACCTCTGACTTTGAAAAGTATGATGGATTAGGGGATTCTTACACACATTTGAAAGTGTTCATTGGAGAACTTAGATCTTATGCAAAAAATGAAAAGCTCAAAATGCAGCTGTTCTAGAAGAGTCTGATTAGAGAAGCTCATTCATGGTATACCAGATTAGACAACTCAAAAATCTATAGCTGGGAAGAGCTAGCTCACGCCTTCCTCACTTAGTATAGTTTTCAATCTTAGACGGCTCCTGACCGGTATCAGATTACCAAGGTCAAGAAACAGTCTAAAGAGTCTTTCAAAGAGTATGCTCAAAGGTGGAAGCGCCTTGCTGCTCAAGTTATTCCTTCTATGACAGAGTCAGAAATGGTCATGAATTTCATAGACATACAAGAAGCTCGTTTCTATGAGAGAGCCTTAGCTGGTATTGGCAAACCATTTTCTGAAATGATCAAGAACGAAGAGATGGCTGAGATGGGGTTGAAGTCAGGAAAGATTCAAGACATAGCCGCTCTTAAATCAATTGTTGAGCACATCCAATCTGGAACTTATGGAAACAACCCCCGTAGGGTCCATAAAAATAAAGATGAGGATGTTTCCTTGATACTACAAGGTCAAAAAGGCAGTCAGAACATGCCTATACAAAGGAAAAATTACTCCCATTTTCAAGCATAGACTTCAAACCCTCCATTACCTAAAGGTGGAGATGCAAAGCACCCTCAAACTTTCATACACTTAGGGGACTCTCTCAAGAATATTCTTGCTCTTCTGTCTACTCAGAAGAAAATCACACATCTTCTTCCACCAGCCAACCCTAATGGGAGGGGTTTCAATGCTACTCAGAAGTGTGCTTATCATGTCGGAGCACCTGGACATGATACTCAAGATTGTTGGGCCTTGAAACACAAGATCCAAGATTGAATAGATAACAGTGAGATCGTGGTTACCAAACCAGATCAACCTCATGTTCAAGACAACCCTCTTCCTCAACACAAAGAAGAAGAGGTCAACATGACTAGTTGGAGCACTGGACAGAGTTCAAATTTTAACAATGAATCATCCCAAACCATCAAAGACGGTGTTGACAGTTGGGATTACGCAAAGTTTCAATTTGCTATGGAACAAAAGATGAAAGCTCTTTGTAAGCAAATTGAACAATTGGCAGAACTGGTGACCCATCAGCATCAAGTCACATGCCAGTTAGTCAGCCAGGAGCATGCATGTCTCCTTCCTTTTGTTATGAATGCTCCATCATCACCTTCAGAAAGCGAAGCTATGGAGGATAAGGTTACAAATAGAGCAAGTGCTAAAGCCCGTCAGGATTTTTCCAATAAGAGGGAATTTACGTACCTGGGCCAACCTATGGAGGAGATATTTCAGATGTTAATCAATGAAGGAAGAATCACCTCCCTTCTACCTCCAATCAATCCCCATTCAAGATGGTTAAACTCCGATGCAGTATGTCAATATCATTCATATTCTCACGGTCACAGCACAGAAGAATATTGGGAACTCCGCCACCTTATTCAGAATCTAATTGACAGCAGTGTCCTACAATTGGCAGACGATGACACTGTGCTACTCGAGAGTGGGAATACCTATCTTACTAAATGGAAGGGGCTAGTAGTAGTTATATCTGCTAAGGCTGATGAGACTGTCAAACCATTTCCCATACAAACAATTCAACTCAAAAGAGCTGACAATCCTTTGAAAGTGGTTGCACCAGAGCCAATTTCTTTACCCTTCAGACCACAGTATCCTGTTGTCATCTTACACAAAGTCCCATGAAATTATGGAGAAGCTGAAGGATCCACGTCTTATACTACTGCTACAATATCGAAGGAAAATCCATTGTATCTTCCTCAGAGGGTGATGAAACCCGCCATAAAAGCAAAGGGGAAGATTCCCATGGAGAAAATTGAGAAATTCCTCCGCACTATGGGCCATAATGAAGTCAAGGTGTTTATAAGCTTAAGAGAAGCTCCACATCAGATCTCAATACTAGACTTGGTTTTCTCTTCCGAGGATCACAGGAATATATTATTGAAGGTTTTGGAAGAAGCCTACTTACCGAAATCAGTGGATGTGGAAAATTTTCAACATCTGGTTGATCACATTTTTAATAATAATGTGATATCTTTCACTGATGACGACATATTGCCCGAAGGGACCGATCATTGCAAGTCATTGCACATTACAGTTTTGTCCTCCGTGTATATGTTAGTTGGAGTTTTGATAGATGGAGGTTCGTCTCTAAATATTTGTCCTTATGCCACCTTAGTGAAGATGAACGTCAATCTCAAACGGATCCGAAGCAGCCATATGTTTATCAAAGCTTTTGATGGATCCCGACGAAATTCTGTCGAAGAGATTGAGCTGCCAATTGAGATTGGTCCAAACACATTCAATGTATCCTTTCACGTCCTCAAGAAAGTTTCAGGATACAACCTGATATTGGGGAGACCATGGATCCACATGGATGGAGCCGTTCCTTCTACACTACATCAACAACTTAAATACATTGTCAAAAATAGCCTAGTCACTGTCAACGCTGAGCCAGAATGTCCTGAACAAGGAAACCTACCACTCATCAACTTTAATTCAGAAGTTGAGCTGGCCAATTTTCATACTTTAGAAGTGAGTAACACACAATACCATCCTATTGGAGCACCACTTCCTGTACCCAAGATTTCTGTCGAGGTTATGTCGGCCACTCAATAAATGATGTCATTGGGTCATCAGCCTGAACAAGGGCTGGGTAAAAATTAGCAGGGTATTAAGTACCCAATTCAAGTGTCTAGTCAAACTGGGACATCCAGACTAGGCTATTCTGTCAGTTCCAGGCACAGGAATCCTCATAAGCACAATCAGATTCCTCAAGCTTCCGCCACATGGCGATTTTCTCCACCCGCACTTCATGAGCTGATATAGTCTCTGGTAAAGGTGCCAGCCCATGTTATGGCTATGCTGTTTCCCAAACCAGTACAATTTAAAGCAAAAGAGGTCCTGATCCCTGATCCCTGATCCCTGATCCTGAAGTAGAAGAGAGGGAACAGAAACATAAAAATGACATCACCTTGATGATGTCAGGCATACACATCATTGTCCATGATGAATATACAAACAGATATACCCCAGATGATGATTGCCCAGATGTTATGGTCATCATTCAGGAAAAAGAGGACGATGGCAGCCCCTCCATCACTGTAGTCCATCAAGACTTTACCCTCGACAATTGGAGCAGCACTCCCTATATTGGCCAACGAGTGTAAAACGGACAGAAATCCCTCTGCCCTTTAGATAACTTTAATTGCTTACTTTTCTCTACAGTATTAACAGTTATTTTATCAGTACATGCTAACACTTTTGTATGATTAAATAGTTTCATATATTAAAATTTTAGATGTTCTTGTACTTGCTGATGAGGTGCCTTTTCTCCACAAGGACTGTAACTTTGATGAAAATTTGGACTCATACTTGATGGAAATCCAAGAGGACATTGAGACACCTCAGGAGATTAAGGAATGGGTCAAAGACAAGCCTAAACCTAATATTGATCAAACCATTCCTTTCATTCTTGGAACCTTAGAAAGCCCTAAGATAATCTAGATTGGTTCAGACCTAACCCCAAACCAACGGAATGACATGGTTGTGGTACTAACCCAATTCCAGGATGTGTTTGAAAGTAGTATGCACACAAGCCAATCATGTTTGATGATAAAGCATATACTTTGTAACAATCTTATTCATTTATTAATAAAAAGTATTAATTTATTAAAGGCTTTTAATTATCTACATGATGTTATTTTATAATATGTGATAAACTCATAGTTTTAAGCAATGCTTTTAGAATAATGATAATGATCATTCTAATGAGATCTAAATTCTTAGAAAGCTTAAAACTAAAATAGTTCCCAATCGTTGGATTACTAAATTGGGGATTAGTGAATCCGGATAGATTGGTACATACGTTGCTTGCTCATTGGATGAGGATGATTAATCTCATGATCATTTGTGTGGAGACACTAAAGCAAGTATGTAGGTGCTTATTAGAGAATAAGTTCATTGAACGTGGCTCGCTAAGGAATACCTAATGGAGTTTTACTTGCCTGTCAATAGGAATTCCTGTAGTGATAGTAGTACAAGTGATCCTTGGACTTGAGATGATCATAGTATCTTGTGTATGATGAGTTATACTTTGACTTATTCCTTAAGACTCTTAGGGTATATCAAAGGGTATACTTGGGTATAATAAGTTGTACATGGAGATAATGTATGATTAATAAAGAATCTACCACTTCTAGTAAAAGAAGAGAAATGTCCTATGTGATTCGATAAATGACAACTCAGTAGTTCTTGGCCAAGGCAGAATGAAATTAGAAAGGAGTTTCTAATTTGCATTATTTGGAGTTGTGCATTTAAGAGTCGAAATACATGTAATTAAATTAAATAAGACTTGACAGTAATTTCATGTTTTATATTTAATTGGGACATTGTATGGTGAAAGGATTGAATTGTACGGTAACTATTTACTCAAAGGGTTCTTTTATGATTAATGTTGAAATCTATATTATCTAGAAAATCGTTAATCGCTAGGGAGGATTATCCCTATTGTAGAATAAATATTATTTATTTAAATAAGATTAGAATTGCTCTAATTAATTTATTCACAACCGATTTAATATGGAGAACCTGAAGGGTCGCACCATAAAAGGAAGAATAATTATTTAAAAAGTTAATGGCATAATCGTAATAATAAGTTAAGTATATTTAATTTAATCTATGGTGATAGAATAAATTAAATAGCTTAATATTTATTATTTATTATTTTAGAAATATTAAATATAAATAAGAGGAGTCTTATTATGGGTTAGTGTGGTTGACGTTTTCATAGAATACGAGATTTCAATTGTTGTAGAGTACGTTCTTTTTCTATTAGAGGTAGAAAAACTACGATTTTTCCAAACTCGCATCTTCTTGAATCTTTCTTCTTCTTTGGTGGATCACCTCTAGAGGCCAAACACTTGGGTGTCTAACGTTGATCAAGGAAGGAACCAAACCCGATAGATTCAAGTTGAACGCGAAAAGGATTGAAGGTGAACTTGTACCTGAGGAAACTCGAATCTTCAAAGATATGATTCTTGTTCTTTATCTTTTCGTTTAATTAATAATTGTGCATAAAGGATGATCCGGGTATATGGTTTGTAAAATTTAAAAACTATGATTTTTCACGTTTCCGCTTAATTTGTGCAATTTGATTGAATTCTTGAATATTACAAACCTAACAGTGGCATCAGTGCCAAATCTTTATGAGAATTATTAATTATTTTAATTTGATATGTATATTGACATCTGTTTAGAACAATTTAATTGGGCATAATTTTATTGTATAAAATTTATTTTTTTAAAAACGAAATCAGTTCGCGTTTTTATAAAAGGGTATGATTTCGGTAATTTTTTATTTTTTTTTCTCGCTGTGCTTTTATGCAAAATCAGTATACCGTTTATTTTTATTTTTTTTTAAAATTCAAGGGGTTCTGTATTCACGAAAATCAAAGGAGTCAGGAGTCAGGAGTCAGGATACATGGAAGCATAATACCATTGTTAGTTATTAACACTTAACGGTAGTAATCCTGGTATTCCAAAGTGGACGGGAAATTTAAAGTCATGTGTATTTTATTAAATTATTATTAGATTATTAGATAGATAGATGTATTTTATTAGATAGATGTACGAACAGTGGAATTTATCCCAAACTTTGGACGGCCCAGATGATTTATTGATTGAGCGGGAAATTCAAAATCATTTGTATTTTATTAGATATATATATATATATATATATATATATATATATATATATATATATATATATATATATATATATATAGAACACGGATCAGGTCCGGGAGTCCGGATCCGGACCTGATCCAAAATCTGGACCCTTTTTTTTTGTGTAGAACAACTAAAAAAAATTATGGAACTAAAATTTTTCCATAATACAGTGTTTTGGGTGTGTTTTTAATACCTACACCAACCAATGTATGTACAGATATATTTTGTTATACGTATCCAAATCACACCAAAAACACTGTATTATGTAAAAATTCAAGTTCCATAAAAAATTTTTTTAGTTGTTTTAAAAAAAACAAAAAAAAGGTCCGAATTTTATTAAAATCCGGGAGTCCGGACCTGATCCGGACTCTCTCTCTCTCTCTCTCTCTATATATATATATATATATATATATATATTATTTTTAATAATTTTATAATTAAAATAAAATTTATTTTAATTTTAAAATAAAATATTTATTTTTATTTTAAAATTAGATTTCATGCTAACTAATTAGAGTTAAAATATGATTCCATGTTTCATTAAATAAAGGAGTTTATTTAGATATAAATAAGATTTCATATTATTCAAAATAAAGGGGTTTATTTTTGAATAGAAAAGAGAATCCATATTTCCTTAAATAAAGGAGTTTATTTAGATATGGAATAAGATTTCATATTATTCAAAATAAAGGAGTTTATTTGTGAATAGAAAAGAGAATCCGTGTTTCCTTTAATAAAGTTTTTTTTACTTGAAATTGAATTCAATAATTAATTAAAATAAATGAGTTTATTTTGATTAAAGATTTTGATTAAAATAAAATAATTTATTTTATTCAAAATTAGATAAATTAAAATAAAAGAGGTTTATTTTGATTTAAATTTGAATTAAAATAAAGGAGTTTATTTTGATTCAAAATTAAATTTTATACTAACTAAATTTGCTCATTAAATGATATCAATATATATATATATATTAATTTATTATTCATGAGATGAATTTATTTATTGATGCATATGTAGATGTGTATGATAATAAATGGGATTGATTATGGACTATTGACCAATGTGATTGGATTTTATTTTAGTTGGATGCATGAATGTATGAGTTTTATTAAATGGGGTCTGTGTACCTCGTCTTCTCTAATTTCTCTTAATGTAAATTCTAACTCCCTTCTATGTACTTCCCCTTGACTGCTGATCAATGAGCAAGGAGCGCGTGAAGACCCATTTGTAATGGAGCCCGGATTTAAATGTAATAGTTATATTTAAATATTAATTATTGCACCCCTAGGGTTTGACCTTTTAGTTCACTTGGTGGCTCTAGTGAACCAAACTAGAATAAAAGTTCATAATCAATCCATGTAGAATATAGTATTCTATATGTGCATGCTTATATTATATATATTATATATTATGCAAACATGCTTCACATGTTAATTAATATGACGCGTATTATATATATATATATATATATATATATATATATATATATATATATATGTGTGTGTGTGTGTGTGTGTGTGTGTGTGTGTGTGTGTGTGCGCGCGCGCGCACGCTAAACAAAATGAGACAAATTAATAACATGCAACCCCTCAAATTTTTTATATTATGTCCTAAGCGTTCAAAAATATTTGGAATATCGAACGTCGCATTCTAGCATGATAAAATTAATAGAGTATTAAATATTTAATATGAGCTTGTTGTGTCACCACAAGGCAAGTATTAAGTATTTAAGATGTTAATTTATCACATTTGATGCTTATAAAGAAAATTAAATAATATTATTTTGTTGTGTCATCACAAGGATAATATTTTTTTTTTGAATATATGGAGTGTTAGGTTGGACTTAACTTGGATAATTTTGATTCGGATGTGCCATCACTTGATCAAAATAATCTAAGAGGCAAAATAAAAGGAATTACATAGTTGATGTAATTGACAAGAGTTGTCTACCTATTTATTTATATATAGTTTGTTGTGTTACCACAAGGCTATATACATTTGAAATAGGATCATTATTCTCACTAGCATTGTGACAACCCGAGAATTTGGACAATTTATTAAAATCTTAAATGATTGATTTAAGGTCAAATAATAGATCTAGACAGAAAATGAGTGTATGCGTTTGATGTTATTGGGATGGAATTTTGAGGATTTCAAATTTTCGTGAAGGCTTTTAGGAGAATTATTCAGGATTAAGGATTTATGTGATTAAGTTCTGTGAATATGGATATGTATGGGTACTAAATGTGGTTAAGGGTTGACCAGATTAATTATATATATGTGTCAAACCCTAAGTATATATTAAGAACGTCAACGTTTTGTTAGAAAACCCTAGCAATGGATAAGAAATCGTAGAAATCGGTACTGAAAACCCTAATTCGGTGCATGAAATCCTAAATCGTGAAGTTAATGGCGTAAGTGTAAATAATTAGAAGATTAATTAGGGTTAATATTAACAAATTGGTTGTAAAACCCTAATTTCACATTTTGAAAATCCTAATACCAGATCTGAAAACCCTAGTTTCAGATTCTGATAAATTGAAGCCCTAATCTGGGAATAGAAAGAATAATTATAATGCTTATGTGTTATAATTATAATAATAATTAGGGCAACGCTTAATTAATTAGCAAACCCTAATTTCAAATTTAGAAAACCCTAATTTTGGGATTTGAAACCCTAATTTTATAATTAGGTAAAATGAAAATGTTAATTTAATACTTTTTATGTTAATTAGGATATATTAATTCTAATTTTCAAGTTAAGTAATTAGAAAACTCTAATCTAATTACTAATATTTAATTTCTATTTTAGAAAATTATTTTCTATTAGAAACCCAAATTGTGCAGTAGTGGATTTAATTGCTAAATTAGCAATGTTAATTAAGAAATATTAATCCTAATTTGTTAAAGTCCTAACGTGATTAGGAAATTAAATTATAATTAAGAAGCCTTAATTATAAGTTAGAAATCAAGATTTTCTATTTTAAAATTTAATTAGAAAATTTTTGAAATCCAAGTTGCTAAATATTTGAGGGTTAAAACCTAAACCCTAAGGGTTTTTCAAACCTTAAACCCTAGATTTGCTAAAAACCTAAACCCTAAGGGTTTGTCACAAATGGCAAATTCTAGAAATAAAAGGAAAAGACCAAAATGCCCTTTTTATATTTTAAATGAGCTAACTTGTAGAAATTGCTATCCACTTTATTTGGTGACCTAATATTGACTTTGTATGGCCTATATATCCAGCAAATCAGCCTACATTGCTAGAAAATCAGCAACATGCATTGAATCACATCATTCAATTGGATTAAATAGAGAAAAGTAAGAAAAATCCCTTACTTTATTTCTCAAACCAACCAAGCCCTTTCTCTCTCTAGAAATTCGGGTTTGGGAGTGAAAATGAGTGAGAAACTAAAGTCAGGATCATTTCATAGCAAGCCTAGATTAAATCACAAGATCAAGAATCAAGATCAAAGCATAATGGTATAAAAATCCTAATTTTAGAAATCCTTTGATTAGTTGTTAAATGTTGCAATTGATTGTTCAAAGTTGTGTAATAGGGTGTCAATTGATGATCTGGTGTTGATTAGCCATGAAACTTGTTATGTAGTTGTAGTATTAAATAAATATTACAACAAGAAATCAATTGAAAGCCTAAAAACATTAGGATCAAAGAGTTATAACTGGTCAAACCTCATACCCTCGCACACTGCCAGAAATCTGGGTTTGTGCTCAATAACACCTATAGCGACGGTTCTGTCGATATAGGGCCCTTTAGCGACACTTAATTTCAGAAATTACTTATTATTTTCCGAAAATGATTATTTTAATTAAAAAACTAGTTTTTAATTATTAAAAATACATAATAAATTATGAAAAATTATTTTAAAGCTTGAAAAATAGTTTTTAATTATTTTAAGTATATTTCAAAAATATTTAATATTTTTGGAATATAAATGGTATTTATTTATTTAATTAAAATATTAAATAAATTATTTTTGAATAATTTTAATTCATGAAAAATTATTTTATGGTATAAGAAAATATTTTAAGTTATTTTTGAAGACTTTTAATATTTTGGGATGAATTTCATTAATTAATCAATATTAATGATAATTAGTTTATTTAATAACTATATTAAATAAATTAAGGAAAAATGGAATTAATGCTTTATAAATCATATAAAAATGATTTAAGTGTTATAAAAATATTTTAAGTTATAAAATATAACTTTTGATATTTAGTCATGAAAATATTAATATTTTAATATTAATATTATTTATCGGATAATGGATTTAAGTGTTTAAAAATCATATAATTATGATTTTAAAGTATTAAAAATACTTTGATTATATTATAATATTATGTTATGATTTTTATTAATATTTTATATTAAATGAATATTAATGATTAAGAAATTAAGTGGTATTTAATTCATTTAAATACGTTATTAATGATTAAAAATACCCGATAAATGATATTAATTATCTAAAAAAAAATTTACAAGTCAATGAAAATTATTTTGATTGCTTAGAAAATTATCTGAGTTAATTGTTAACTGTTAAGGCAGAGTTTAATTGAACTTAAACTCGATAAAAGTTCGACTAGACAGTCGGGATGATAGAATTGTGTCGGTTTCAAGTCAGACTGAAATAGTTTGACCTGATACTAAGTCTTATGTGTTGTAAAGACTGATAGGATTATGTGTTATGTGTTTAGGTTATTCTATGTGTATAAATATAACAGTATTATACTGTGATGATATTATTCTAATATTGGAGATCTATATTACTAATATTAGGTCTTCGGGTAAAGCGATATAAATAGCGTTGCGGTAATCAACGGTTCAGGCAAGTTTTTTTTACTTAACTCTACTAAGAGTGTTTTATTCAAGCTTATGGTTAATCATTGCTGATTGCCATGAAAAATTGTACTCTGTACATCTTGCATGTATAAGTCAGGTATGAAAGGATGATCACCTTCATTACCAGTTGGTTCAGAAATGTTTGTTCATGTTTAAAACTTGTTCAGTCAAAAATTTGTTCTTGCTAGTTCTAAATTATATTGATGAATTATAGCAAGCTCATTATTCATACTCTTCAATCATGATATATCGTTATATTGTTGTATATAAACTTGATGGGAAACTTTCAAGCTCACCCTTGCTATATCATGATAAAATATTGCAGATAAGGCGAATGCGTTCGGATACAGGAAAAGATAATTCCAAGTCTGGCTTGGGATAAAATGTGCGGCTAGTTTGTAATAGTATACTTTAATAAATATTATTGTGTGATAAATAGTTTATGATTTGTGTTTAAGTTAAGGTTACTCGATTTTGGGGAAATGTGTGTAAAGTTTAATGTATAAACAATTTATGTTTATATCTTCCGCAATTAGTTATAGAAATAGTATACCGGATCTACGGAGATTTGGGGCCCGGATTCGGGGCTACTACAGTTGGTATCAAATCTGTTAGTTATGAAGCTTAGGTAGTAATACCTGAGACAAATAACCGCAGTGATTAGGATTAAGTACTAACTCAAGTCGAGTTAGTGTGTCGGTAAGATTCAAAGATGAATCTCGGCGAGTGTAAAGACACAGAGTTCCCTAACTCTGATAATAAAGTTGAACAGTAATGGTGAATAGATCGAGTCTAAAGGACTGAAAGTGCAGGGATAGAAGATCGTAAAACAAAATGATCAAGGCATAGAAATAAATCGTAATATATACGATAAGATCACCCCGTGAGCTAATAAGGTTATGATATGGGAAAAGAATAAATCTGATGATTGGAAAGTTACAGCAAGATGTTGTGTGTAAGTTGTACTATGAAATTGTACTATGAAAACTCATGAAAGAGTTATGGATTATGAATACGGATTAAATGAAATTCGTATTGAGAAGGGGGTTAAGATTAGGTGGGGATTTCAATGAGGACTTATGTCGGCAGCTGAGTTGTATGATTCCTTGTATGGGCGGGGAATTTGTACTTGGTTTTAGAATCACTTAGCTTCCTGGTCGATGTAGTGGTTAGGTTGACCAATTCTTTGTATGGGCGGGGAATTGTCCGCTTAGCTTTCTATATTGATTAGTGGCCGAGTTTGGTTTGACAACCACTTAGTTTCTGGCACTGATAATCATTGAAATGTTTGTGTCGCGCTGTTTGCTATATGCATGTTAAGAAGGTGATTCCTTTCTCATGTATATAACAAATAGATAGGTCATAGGTAGAGAATATAAGGTTAAGTACGAGTTCTTAAAACTCATACTTATGTGACATTCTTGATTCATAGTTATATGAAATATTTATGAACCCCTCAGCGAAGGGACGCCAAAGGTCTGTCTAGGAAAGTTCTTAAACTCATATAATTGTGGCCAGATTATGAACTCATAAGTGTGGCTTTATGAACTGGGTATAGTTGTGTGTGAATGGAGTTTTAAGGATTATAGGAACAGATAGATTGTTAAGCAAATGATCATTAGTGGAGACTTAGGTTTTCCTAAACCCTAGCTATGCTAAACTTCAAATTTTTGACATCAAGCTAAATACGCACTATGTGCCTTTTTAAAAAAAATTGTTTTTATTTATCACTTATGTACCATGTCACCTGGTGCAGAGATGATAAAAATGATGGAGTTATCAATGCAGAATTACTTGGTGCTGGATGTGATCTAAAGATCGACAACCCACTACAGTATGATGTAGTATAACAAAGTCACAAAATGACGAAATCCTCAACGGACTGTTAAATACAGTGCGGCATCATGACGTCATTCTAAAAAAAATGTTTTAAAAAACTCCAAGTGTTTATTGAAAGTAATTGTTTTGCTGTGGAATCAAATAAGTCTGAGATAAGAAATTTTGTGCGCCTAAGGCGGATAAGAGGAACAAATTGTTCCGACCAGCAGTACTTGGCCAGTACAGGGCATAACGGGCTAATCACCCTTTTTGTCCGTAAGTTATGACGGTTTGCGGATGAATTTTCATAAAACCTTTGCGAAAATAACAAACAAACAGTCTATACGATTCCTCAGCACAGTTTTAAAATTTTTACCCTTGTGAGTGCTGTATTGGGTAGCATGTGATGATATGTGTGAATGATGTAAGCTGTACGGTATAAGGTGTAAGGTGAATTTCGGGGACAAAATTCTTAGAATGATGGGTGAATGTGACAACCCGAGAATTTGGACAATTTATTAAAATATTAAATGATTGATTTAAGGTCAAATAATAGATCTAGACAGAAAATGAGTGTATGCGTTTGATGTTATTGGGATGGAATTTTGAGGATTTCAAAATTTCGTGAAGGCTTTTAGGAGAATTATTCAGGATTAAGGATTTATGTGATTAAGTTCTGTGAATATGGATATGTATGGGTACTAAATGTGGTTAAGGGTTGACCAGATTAATTATATATATGTGTCAAACCCTAAGTATATATTAAGAACGTCAACGTTTTGTTAGAAAACCCTAGCAATGGATAAGAAATCGTAGAAATCGGTACTGAAAACCCTAATTCGGTGCATGAAATCCTAAATCGTGAAGTTAATGGCGTAAGTGTAAATAATTAGAAGATTAATTAGGGTTAATATTAACAAATTGGTTATAAAACCCTAATTTCACATTTTGAAAATCCTAATACCAGATCTGAAAACCCTATTTTCAGATTCTGATAAATTGAAGCCCTAATCTGGGAATAGAAAGGATAATTATAATGCTTATGTGATATAATTATAATACTAATTAGGGCAACGCTTAATTAATTAGCAAACCCTAATTTCAAATTTAGAAAACCCTAATTTCGGGATTTAAAACCCTAATTTTATAATTAGGTAAAATAAAAGTGTTAATTTAATACTTTTTATGTTAATTGGGATATATTAATTCTAATTTTCAAGTTAAGTAATTAGAAAACTCTAATCTAATTACTAATATTTAATTTCTATTTTAGAAAATTATTTTCTATTAGAAACCCAAATTGTGCAGTGGTGGATTTAATTGCTAAATTAGCAATGTTAATTAGGAAATATTAATCCTAATTTGTTAAAGTCCTAATGTGATTAGTAAATTAAATTATAATTAAGAAGCCTTAATTATAAGTTAGAAATCAAGATTTTCTATTTTAAAATTTAATTAGAAAATTTTTGAAATCCAAGTTGCTAAATATTTGAGGGTTAAAACCTAAACCCTAAGGGTTTTTCAAACCTTAAACCCTAGATTTGCTAAAAACCTAAACCCTAAGGGTTTGTCACAAATGGCAAATTCTAGAAATAAAAGGAAAAGGCCAAAATGCCCTTTTTATATTTTAAATGAGCTAACTTGTAGAAATTGCTATCCACTTTATTTGGTGACCTAATATTGACTTTGTATGGCCTATATATCCAGCAAATCAGCCTACATTGCTAGAAAATCAGCAACATGCATTGAATCACATCATTCAATTGGATTAAATAGAGAAAAGTAAGAAAAATCCCTTACTTTATTTCTCAAACCAACCAAGCCCTTTCTCTCTCTAGAAATTCGGGTTTGGGAGTGAAAATGAGTGAGAAACTAAAGCCAGGATCATTTCATAGCAAGCCTAGATTAGATCACAAGATCAAGAATCAAGATCAAAGCATAAAGGTATAAAAATCCTAATTTTAGAAATCCTTTGATTTGTTGTTAAATGTTGCAATTGATTATTCAAAGTTGTGTAATAGGGTGTCAATTGATGATCTGGTGTTGATTATCCATGAAACTTGTTATGTAGTTGTAGTATTACATAAATATTACAACAAGAAATCAATTGAAAGCCTAGAAACATCAAAGAGTTATAACTGGTCAAACCTCATACCCTCGCACACTGCCAGAAATCTGGGTTTGTGCTCAAGAACACCTATAGCGACGGTTCTGTCGCTATAGGGCCCTTTAGCGACACTTAATTTCAGAAATTACTTATTATTTTCTGAAAATGATTATTTAATTAAAAAATATTTTTTAATTATTAAAAATACATAATAAATTATGAAAAATTATTTTAAATCTTGAAAAATAGTTTTTAATTATTTTAAGTATATTTCAAAAATAATTAATATTTTTGGAATATAAATGGTATTTATTTATTTAATTACAATATTAAATAAATTATATAAAAATAGTTTTAATTCATGAAAAATCATGAAAAATTATTTTATGGTATAAGAAAATATTTTAAGTTATTTTTGATGACTTTTAATATTTTGAGATGAATTTCATTAATTAATCAATATTAATGATAATTAGTTTATTTAATAACTATATTAAATAAATTAAGGAAAAATGGAATTAATGCTTTATAAATCATATAAAAATGATTTAAGTGTTATAAAAATATTTTAAGTTATAAAATATAACTTTTGATATTTAGTCATGAAAATATTAATATTTTAATATTAATATTAATTATCGGATAATAGATTTAAGTGTTTAAAAATTATATAATTATGATTTTAAAGTATTAAAAAAAATACTTTGATTATATTATAATATTATGTTATGATTTTTATTAATATTTTATATTAAATGAATATTAATGATTAAGAAATTAAGTGGTATTTAATTCATTTAAATACGTTATTAATGATTAAAAATACGCGATAAATGATATTAATTATCTAAAAAAAATTACAAGTCAATGAAAATTATCTTGACTGCTTAGAAAATTATTTGAGTTAATTGTTAACTGTTAAGGCAGAGTTTAATTGAACTTAAACTCGATAAAAGTCCGACTAGACAGTCGGGATGATAGAATTGTGTCGGTTTCAAGTCAGACTGAAATAGTTTGACCTGATACTAAGTCTTATGTGTTGTAAAGACTAATAGGGTTATGTGTTTAGGTTATTCCGTGTGTATAAATATAACAGTATTATACTGTGATGATATTATTCTAATATTGGAGATCTATATTACTAATATTAGGTCTTCGGGTAAAGCAATATAAATTGCGTTGCGGTAATCAACGGTTCAGGCAAGTTTTTTTTTACTTAACTCTACTAAGAGTGTTTTATTCAAGCTTATAGTTAATCATTGCTGATTGCCATGAAAAATTATACTCTGTACATCTTGCATGTATAAGTCAGGTATGAAAGGCTGATCACCTTCATTACCAGTTGGTTCATAAATGTTTGTTTATGTTTAAAACTTGTTCAGTCAAAAATTTGTTCGTGCTAGTTCTCAATTATATTGATGAATTATAGCAAGCTCATTATTCATACTCTTCAATCATGATATATCATTATATTGTTGTATATAAACTTGCTGGGCAACTTTCATGCCCACCCTTGCTATATCATGATAAAATATTACAGATAAGGCGAATGCGTTCAGATACAGGAAAAGATAATGCCAAGTCCGGCTTGGGATAAAATGTGCAGCTAGTTTGTAATAGTATACTTTGATAAATATTATTGTGTGATAAATAATTTATGATTTGTGTTTAAGTTAAGGTTACTCAATTTTGGGGAAATATGTGTAAAGTTTAATGTATAAACAATTTATGTTTATATCTTCCGCAATTAGTTATAGAAATAGTATACCGGATCTGCGGAGATTTGGGGCCCGGATTCGGGGCTACTACAAGCATAACTTTAATTAGATTTTGTCGATCTATATAAGTGAGGGTAATATATTTTGATGAAAATAGTGGAAGATATCAATTTAAAACAAGACCTAATTTATTTTGGTAATTAATAAAAGAATGTATGCTAAAATGTTGTTAATTTTAAATTCATTTACAAAATTTTACTATGTCTAAATTACTATCACTGTGAAGCATATTAGATGTTATTTAACCAGACCAAATTAATTGGATTGGTTAAGGAATTTGAGAAAAGTTCTCACAGCTGAAAAGCTATCTTATGTCCTTAATACGACTATCCCTACAATGGTTGCAGACAATGCCTCTGAGGAAAGATTGCTACTTTTAGAAAGTGGCAAGATGATGCACAGTTGGCTCAATGCATCATGCTCGCATCCATGAGTAACGAGCTTCAGCGTTAGCATGAAACTATGGATGCTCTTACTATATTCCTGCATATCAAGTAGTTGATGGTGAGGAAAGTAGGACTGATAAATATCATATATCTAAGTAGCTCTTTCGATCTAGAATGACCGATGACACTACAGTAAAGATAAAAGTCCTTAACACAATCAATTTGGTTGATCAATTAGGACAACGGGTTTTGTCATGGATGGAGAGTTGAGCCAATATTTGATTTTGCACTCACTCTCGGACTCCTTTCACAATTGTTGTGAATTTTTCATATGAAAAAGCTAAATATCAGCCTCGTTGATTTGCTTAACATGTTGAAAAATGTTGAGAGTCATTTTCCAACCAAGAAAGATCAAGTCTTACTGGTAGGGGTCAAAGGATCTTCTAAAAAGAAGAACGATTCTATGAAGGAAAATAAAAAAAGGCAAAAACAAAGGATAATAAGAACAAAACTGATACGGATAGCAAAGGAGTTTGCTTCCACTGCAATAAACCTGGACACTAGAAAGAAACAGCAAGAAGCATCTTGTAGAGCTAACCAGAAGAAGCTTAGTGAAGTTTCGGTTACAAATATAGTTTTGTTCATGATTGAAATAAATTTTTCTTTAAGTCAAGGTTCTACTTGGGTATTGGATAACGGCTTTGGTTATCATAAATATAGATTTATGAAGAAACAAAGCAGAATTAGAAAGCTAAACAAGAGATAAGTAATTCTATGTGTGGAAATGAAGCAAAGGTTGCTGCATCAACCATAGGAACTTATAATTTAGTACAGCCTACATGCAAGTCAATTAAGTCAATAAGTTGTTATTGTATTCTAGTTCTCGTTGGAAACATTATTTCCAATTTATTGTTGGACAATGAAATCTTTGATATTATATTTAAGAACAATGTTTGTTCTATTTATAATAATAATGTTCTGTATAGAAATGGAATATTACTTAATGGATTTTGTATACTTGACTTACGTGAAAAATTATTTTACAAATTGAACAAACTAGTATAAGAAAAGGAGATGATCATTCAAAGAGTTGAATGTTTCTATTTGATGAAATACAAGTGTGAATTATTTGAAAGGTTCAAAGAATTCAGAAGTGAAGAAAATTGGCAAAGTACTAAGATTCTTTGATTAGATCAAGGAATAAATACTTGTGCAATAAGTTTCTAGATCATCTCAAATGGTTTTCTCATAATGGACGCCTCTTGATACGCAATAACTGATTGATGTATCTGAAAGGAAAAATTGTACCTTGTTGGACTTGGTGCGGTCCATAATGATTTTACCAACATTCCAGTATCCCTCTAGGGTCATATCCTAGAAATGGCTACATATCTACAAAAGGAAACCTCAAAATCCAGCCCCAAACTCCATAAAAATTATGGACAGGGAGTATTCCTAATCTTTAGTATGTTAAGATTAGGGGTTGTCCAACTTATGTGAAAAGGTTTCAAAGGATAAGCTTGGGACAAGATTTGACAAGTACAAATTTGTGGGACATCCTAAAGTAAGTTTAGGGTATATGTTCTATTATCCTACTTAGCAAAATGTGTTTGTTGCGAAACACGCTACCTTCTAAGATAAAGGTGTTTATAATTGAAGGTGCTAGTGGGAGGATAATAGATCTTAAAGATTTCAAGAACCACAAATCACTATAAGTCAAATAAGAGGAACCTGTAGATAGACCTATTGTACTACACTGAATCGTAAATCTGGAACAGTACCGAAGATACCTAGGAGGTATGTATTCATCATAGATGATAATAATGAGGTACACAGTATAGAAGATGATAATTCAGTTACATACGATGAGGTAAGAGTTGTAGACACTCAGAGAAATGGATTGAAGCAAGCTTCTCAAATATGGAACATTCATTTTGATGAGATAATCAAAAGAGTTTGATTTTATCAAAAACAAGAATGAACCTAGTGTGTACAAAAGGGTCAGTGGGAGCGTCGTGACATTCCTAGTATTATATGTTGATATTCTATGGATAAGGAATGACATACCAATGCTACAATCAATAAAGATAAAGTTGTCTAAATATTGCTCCATGAATGATTTGGGAAGAGTATCGTAATTGGGGATACAAATCTATATAGATAGATTTAAAAAGGATGCTCGGATTAACCCAAGGAACGTATATTCATTTAATGCTAAAGTCGTTTAGCATGGAAAAGTCCATGGGATGTCTCATATTGATGAGCCCTGGAGTGTATCATCTCTTAATAGTCCCCATAGACTCATAAAAGAGAGATCGCATGAGTAACAATCATGTATATAATGAAATATACAAGACCTGATGTTGATCAATCATATTCTGGAGAAGTTCACTATGAGTTAATGAAAAACATCTTAAAGTACCTAAACGGCACTAAGGATGTGATCATATTCATGGTGGGTCTAAATTAAAACTAGAGGGCTTAACATACTCAAGTTTTTTAGAAAGACCAAGACGACAAAAAATCCACTTTAAGGTAAAGCGTTACCTTGAACGGTGGTGTAGTGAATTAGAAAAGTTTCAAACAGCAAAGAGTTGCTAGTTTAGTGATAAAGACAAAGTATATAACTATAAATGAAGCTACAAGTTGATTGTTTGGATGAAAAGTTCATTACAGAACTAGGAATAGTTCCTAAGTCTCATCTTGGATCTAAACATGTGTTGTGGCACTTTCATTTGATTATAAGAATCATTGAAAAATGAAAAATCACTATAAAGATAGTGAACTCTAAAGAACAACATTACATATCCATTTACTGAAGCTTATCTAACAGTAATATAATCGTCACTTACAGAAGAAGAGTATGAGATACCATGATGATTGGCTTTAGTGCAAGTGGGAGATTAAAAGTAGTATGCACAAAAGCCAATCATGATTGATGATAAAGCATTTACTTTGTAAGAATCTTATTCATTTATTAATAAAAAGTATTAATTTATTAAAGGCTTTTAATTATCTACATGATGATATTTTATAATATGTGATAAACCCATAGTTTTAAGCAATGCTTTTAGAATTATGATGATGATCATTCTAATGAGATCTAAATTCTTAGAAAGCTTAAAACTAAAATAGTTTCCAATCATTGGATTACTAAATTGGGGATTAGTAAATCCGGATAGATTGGTACATACGTTGCTTGCTCAATGGATAAGGATGATTGATCTCATGATCATTTGTGTGGAGACACTAAAGCAAGTATGTAGGTGCTTATTAGAGAATAAGTTCACTGAACATGGCTTGCTAAAGAATACCTAATGGAGTTTTACTTGCCTGTCAATAGAAATTTCTATAGTGATAGTAGTACAAATGATCCTTGGACTTGAGATCATCATAGTATCTTGTGTATGATGAGTTATACTTTGACTTATTCCTTAAGACCCTTAGGGTATATCAAAGGGTATACTTGGGTATAATAAGTTGTACATGGAGATAATGTATGATCAATAAAGAATCTATGTGATTCGATAAATGACAACCCAGTAGTCTTTGGCCAAGGCATAATGAAATTAGAAAAGAGTTTCTAATTTGCATTATTTGGAGTTGTGCATTTAAGAGTCGAAATGCATGTAATTAAATAAAATAAGACTTGACAGTAATTCCATGTCTTATATTTAATTGGGACATTGTATGGTGGAAGGATTGAATTGTACGATAACTATTTACTCAAAGGTTATTTTATGATTAATGTTGAAATCTATATTATCTGGAAAGTCGTTAATCACTAGGGAGGCTTATCCCTATTGTAGAATAAATATTATTTATTTAAATAAATTAATTGTTTAATTTATTTATTTAAATAATATTAGAATTGTTCTAATTAATTTATTCACAACCGGTTTAATATGGAGAACCTAAAGGGTCACACCATAAAAGGAAGAATAATTATTTAAGAAGTTAATGGCATAATCGTTATAATAAGTTAAGTATATTTAATTTAATCTATGGTGATAGAATAAATAAAATAGCTTAATATTTATTATTTAATATTTTAGAAATATTAAATATAAATAAGAGGAGTCTTATTATGGGTGAGTGTGGTTGACGTTTTCATAGAATACGAGATTCTAATTGTTGGAGAGTACATTTTTTTTCTATGAGAGATAGAAAAACTAGGGTTTTGCCAAATACCCATCTTCTTGAATCTTTCTTCTTCCTTGGTGGATCACCTCGAGAGGCCAAACACTTGGGTGGCTAACGTTGATCAAAGGAAGGAACCAAACCCGGTGGATTCAAGTTGAACGCGAAAAGAATTGGAGGTGAATTTGTACCTGAGGAAGCTCGAATCTTCAAGGGTATGATTCTTATTCTTTATCTTTTCGTTTAATTAATAATTGTGCATAAAGGATGATCCGAGTATATAGTTTGTAAAATTTTAAAAACTATGATTTTTCACGTTTCCGCTTAATTTGTGCAATTTGATTGCGTTCTTGAATATTACAAACCTAACCGTGTTTGCATGGTCTCACGAAGACATGGTGGGTTTGTCCACTGACATTGTCCTTCATCGCCTTCCCATTAAGGAGGGATTTAAGCCAGTCAGGCAGAAGCTCAGGTGATTTAAACCTGAGTGGAGTTTAAAGGTGAAAGAAGAAATTGTAAAACAATTTCAAGATGGCATTATCATGGTGTCCACATATCCGGAATGGATATCAAACATTGTTCCCGTGCCTAAACCAAGAGGAAAAGTGCGAGTTTGCGTGGATTACCGGGATCTGAACAAAGCTTGCCTTAAAGATAGCTTTCCCGTACCCTTTATCCACATTCTTATGTATAATACTGCTCAATACGACATGTACTCCTTTGTTGATTGCTTTGCGGGGTATCATTAGATTATGGTCGCTAAGGAAGATCGTGAGAAAACTGCTTTCATCACGCCTTGGGAAACTTCTGTTATAGACGGCTGTTATTCGGCCTCATCAATGTCGGGGCAACCTATCAGCTAGCTATGATGGCTCTTTTCCATGACTTAATGCACAAAGAGATAGTGATCTATGTGGATGATATCATTGTCAAGTCCCGAAGGGAAGAAGACCAGTTAGACCTGTAGGGTTTCGACACAGAAAACCACAGCGAAAATAGAATAATTTAAACCAATTTCGAAACCCTAAACAGGATCCATGCGAAAATAATTAATTCAGTGGTTAGAAATTACACTGATTAAGAAAGCTAGAAACGATGCGGTCAAATCTCCAACGCAATTCAAATGAACTGCGTCTCTACGGTATCCACACGAATGCTCCGTGAATCGTCCTACGATCTGCAGAAGAAAGAACCGTGGTACTATCCACCAAGGATGAGGATTTTTGAAACTGTTTTCTCTAGTCTCTCTCTAAAAGCGGCTAGGGTTTTGTATTTTGACGTAATCCCTAAAGTGACTGATATATATCATATATATAGCAGTTAGGAAGAATTAATCAAAACCTAATATTATTAAAATCCAAATTTATATATATATATATATATATATATATATATATATATATCTTAATTAAGTCTTACTTAATTAATATACATATATATACAATTTATCCTTTTTAATTTAAATTCGTGATTTAAAATACTATCAATCATATTGATATATTTAAATTCTTACAATTTAAATTAATTTCCTTTTTAAATTACGTTCTATGTGTGTGACCCTATAGGTTATTATTACGTTGGCAATAATTTTAAAATCATATTATAAAATTATAAACAGTGAGCGGCATCTAGTAATGCATCACTGCTACCCAAGTAATAATAAGATCGATGATTCGATGCAACCTTTTCGTGACCAATGTTTCAATATAATTTAATCCTTTTAACCTTAATATCCTAGATTAAACTTGAGTCATGAAATGTGTCATACTCTTCATAATATTATCTGAGTTTTTCTTGATCAATGAGTAGACTATATAAAACAAATCACTATTTGAGCATGGCCATGCATTTCATAGTCCTACTTAATCAAGAGGCCTATGGATATCACCCCTAATATATAGGATGGTTAAATTTCATCTAGATCACTCATATTCCTCACACGATTCATGATGTACCTAATAATCACCTTTATAGTCCATCCTATTAAAGGTGACATTTGATGATATCAAAGTACATAAATTCTCGTGTAGTAATATAGCGATTTCAGGTCGGAGGACCATTACATCATTGTCACTATGAGAATTGCTAATGACACTTCGCATAGTGCTCCATATAGAATTCTCATGGTGGGTATGTCCAGTACATCATTCTCTAACATGTACCTATGCATTGACTTAATATCTCATATATTTATGACCAATGAGATTTGGTCATCAGTCAATCCACATAATAGTCTTAATGCATCATTGTTGTCCCATCAACAATGATACTCAACTATGGACATTTAAGAATAATGATACTAATTGTAATTATATAATCTCATGTTCAAGTCACATACTTGAAACTATATAATTTGTATCACTATTCTAAGGATTTTTATTATGTTAACATTTATATAATGCAGTAAATAAAACCATAATAAAATTATTCATTTATTCAATCAAATATAATATCAAAACGTTAAGAAATTATATCAAATAATTGGCCTCTAGGGCATAAACTCTAACAAGACCATCTCAAAAAGCTCTTCAACAGGTTGCATAAGTACAACTTGAAGTTGAATCCAGCCAAGTGCGCCTTTGGCGTTAAATCTGGCAAGTTGCTAGGTTTCCTAGTCAGCCACAAAGGGATTGAGCTGGATCCCAACAAAATCTAGGCCATCAAGGAAATGCCCATTCCTCAGACAGAGAAGGACATACGGGGATTTTTGGGAAGAATCAACTTCATTAGTAGGTTTATTTCTCAACTCACAGCAACCTGTGAGCCCATTTTCAAATTGTTAAGAAAGAACTCCTCCATGAAATGAAACGATGAGTGTCAGAAAGCCTTCCTTACAATCAAAGAGTAGTTGGTTAACACTCTTATTTTGGTTCCTCCCACTGATGATGTTCCCCTGTTCATGTACCTGTCCATTAATGATAATGCTATGGGATGTATGCTGGGGAAAAAAGACGATAGAGGCTAAGAACAAGCTATCTATTACATCAGCAAAAGTTTCAGCAGCAGCGAACACAAGTACACTCTGATTGAGAAGGCTTGGTGTGCTTTAGCATGGGCTTCCATGAGGTTACAGCATTACTTCTATGGTCATACAACCCATCTCAAATCTCGCGTGGATCCTCTCAAGTATGTGTTCAGTAAGCCCATACTGAATTGTCGACTGTCCAGATGGCAGTTGATCCTACAGCAATTTTACATCGTCTACTTGACGCAAAAGTCTGTCCAAGGTCAAGGAATTGCAGATCAACTGGCCGTCGCACCTGCAGGGGATTAAAAACCCTTGGAAATATATTTTCTTGATGAAGGGGTAAGGGCAGTTCAGCAACACCATCAGTACGATGCATGTCACACATGGAAAATGTATTTCGATAGAGCTGTTAACACAGAAGGTTCTAGAGCTGGAACAGTTCTAGTATCCGGTACGGGGGAACAGTATCCCATCACCGTCAAATTGCAGTTTGTTAGTACCAACAACACATCTGAGTATGAAGGCTTTATCATGGGGCTAAAACTTCCCCGTTCAATGGGCATCAAGCGGTTAACTGTCTTTGGGGATTCAGAGTTGGTAATCAAATAATCCACAGGAATCTATCAAACCAAAGAACTACATCTACTGCCTTACCATCGGCAAGTTCTACAGATGGCTTTGGAGTTCAAAGAAATCTCCTTTCGACACATTCCTCGTAATAGGAATGATTTTATGGATGCACTAGCAACGTTGGCCTCCTTGATTCACATAATTGACAAGGAAAACATGCCAAGCATCACATTTGCCCTGCAAAAGGCCCCAGCTTATGGGAACTATATTGGAGAAGTATCAGATGAACTACCTCCCATCCACAACCCTTGGTATCAACATATTAAAGAGTATCTGCGAGATGGATCTACACCTACTAAGGCAAGCCTAATTGAAAAGAGGAGGATCCATCGACTTGCTATGAAATTCTACCTGAGCGGAGATGCACTCTACAAAAGAGATGCAAGATTAGGTCTCCTCAGATGTCTGGACAAAGACCAAGCTTAGAGGCTCATGGATGAGATCAATGGTGGAGTATGTGGCCCACACACGAGCGGACCCTTACTTATTAAGAAGATCCTCAGAACACGACATTATTGGCTTACGCTCAAAGCTGACTGTGATGATCACGTCAAGAGGTGCTATCAATGTCAAGTCCTTGGAAATGTTATCCACGCCCCTCCAAGGGAACTCCATAATATGAGTTTGCCATGGCCTTTCTCAATGTGGGGAATGGACGTGATTGGGCCCATCGAGCCCAAAGCTAGTAATGGACATCGATTCATATTCACCATGATTGACTACTTCACCAAATGGGTAGAAGCAGCCTCCTTCCCCAGGGTTACCAAAGAAGCCATCATTGCTTTTATCAGAAATAATATCGTCTGTCAATATGGACAACCAGAGGTCATTGTGTCGGACAATGCTAAAAACCTCAACAACAAAATGATGGAGGAGTTATGCAGTAAATTCCACATCAAACACCTTAAATCTATTATCTACCGTCCAAAGATAAATGGTGTTGTTGAAGCGGCTAATAAAAATATCAGGAAGATCATGCAAAAACTGTCCGCCAATCATAAAGGATGGCCTGACCTCTTGCCTCTGACTTTATTAGCCTACAAAATTTCAATGTGTACTTCCACTGGGGCAACCCCCTACTCATTAGCCTATGGGATGTAAGTAGTGCTCCCCATAGAGGTGGAAATGGAATCCCTTAAAGTGTTGATGGATGCTCAACTGGATGAAGAATAATGGATACAAGACAGGTATCACCAATTGTCTTTAATAGACGAATGGTGAACTGCGGCTATCTTCCATGGTCAGTTATATCAGCAAAGGATCGCAAGATCCTACAACAGGAAAGTCTGGCTACGGCAGTTTAAACAACACGACTTGGTTTTAAAGAAGTTCATTGACAACCAAGATCAATCTAAGCAAAAAATTTCTCCTAACTAGGAAGGCTCGTTTGTTGTCAAGGAGGTATTGACAGGAGGCACTCTCAGACTACAGGAAATGGATGGCGATGAATTCCCACAGCTTATCAACTCGGACATCGTGAAAAGGTACTATGTCTGAGGTTTTCATCAAGCAAACATCCTGGTTTTTGATCATCAAATCACCAGTCATTCCAGTTTTCTAACCCTTTTTACATACTCTTTTTCCCCTCAGGGAAACATACACTTCAAAACAGCAGCCTGGTTTCACCTCATTTCAAACCTTTCACACAATTTAGGTTATCCCCCCAGGGATTGAACCTTTCACACCTACAATTTATCCTGAAGAAGGAATTAAACTTTTCTACGCTTGCAGTTCGTCCTGAAGATGGGATCAAACTTTTTCACACCTGCAGTTTGTCCCAGTCATGGGATCAAACTTTCTTCTCCCCGCAGTATAGCCTGCACATGGGATTCATACTTCTCTTCGGCTGTAATTTGTCCTGAGGGACGAACTATGTTGACTTGATCTCCCTGATACCCGGGAGTACGTAGGCAACCATATTCTATATAGCCCGATCACAATAAAAAACAACAAAAACATTTCTGCCCTTTTTCTACAAAAACAAAAACACCAAAAACACTTCTACACCCTTCTTCATCAATAAAGCTTCTACACCCATTTCACATTTAGCGTTGAACCTCTTACATCAGGTTCGAACTACGCAGACCTGATCTCCTCTTTAATAGGAGTACGTAGGCAGCCATTTATGGTTCAGTTTAACCCCCTACCAGAACAAAAAATACTTGTCACACGGTACTGGGATCAAACTTCAATCCACCACATTTCATCGGCTTCAGACCAAAGGGATGGAACTACCTAACCTCTCCTCACAAATAGGAGATTCGGCGACCATCTAAGCTGCGGTTGTGCCTCAATGAGCAACACCAATCCATAAGAGATGGAATTAACTAGGATTCTCACAAATAGGAGTACTAGCGACCATATGTGGTGCGATCAATCTCAGAGAGGAAAATCCACACTCCTCTCCACATCTACATACAGAAACCAGTCGTAAGACACCAAAGATGGTAGGGATACACACAGATCAATGATCAGTTCTGAAATATCCTGTGACGTCTCAATGTCCACACATCAAGGATGAGTTCAGAATGCATCAAGATCACAAGCCCTGAAGAAGCAGGCAAATATCAAGCAAGTAACAAGGCACAACTGAAAGGGAAATGAATCAAAATATATTTCCCTGCCATATATAATACTATTTGATATATACAATATGTGTTGTAAATGACAAAATGGCTAAGCTAGTCTGCGCAGGAAAAATACAAGTCTATCTACAGATTAGTGTGTATGCGGACTATCAGATCTAACATAGCATCCCTCTTCGAAGAAGGAGGCAACACTGCAAGCTCCTGCCTAATGGTATCTACACGAGCTAGCAGATCTGAGGCCAACTGCATGGTGGCATGATTCTCATCAATATATGCACTCATATCGGCAAGGATGCCAGTCATAAGGGATCTCACTAAAGTACTGTCTGTGATGGCCACATCCCGGGTAGATAGGGCAGCATCCCGCTCTATAATCAATGCATCTCTAGATTATCTGGCCTCGTCTCTCTCTAATAGAGTTGTGTCTCTCCCGTCAAGAATTGTCAACATCTAGGCCCTAGCCTGATCTCTCTCAAAGGTCATCAGATGTAGACTCTGCTCCAAATATTGTGCTGAATGTTGAATCATAGTAGCACTCGTAGTGGGAGAATCCATCATAAATGCTGGCAACCCTGCAGTCAAATCCTCATCGATGGGAATATCAGCCTCCTCCATAGGCTCCTCATCATCGAAATCAATCCCTTATACTGTGGATACTACCGCAGTCGATGCAGTCTCTGTCTCCATCCATACGGAATACTCTGTAGAATAACCCAAATGACTGACAGAAAACTCAGCTAGCTCTCGCTGATCCCAATAGGCATACAACCTGGATTTATCCTCTGCTGATAAGTGGCGAGAAACAAAGTGCTGACTCGATGCCCCCTCAGAAGGATGGAAGTCTTGAAACTAGTCAAACTGACACATCACGGTCAGTGGGTGGTAGGTGATCATCCCTCTCAAACCAGCCAGAGGAAGACAATCCATGCCCGGAGCATAAGTGATGAAGCTATAGGGTGAGCTAAGCCCTATACACAGCAATATAGCAAATGGATCTTTTATCCCTGCCAGGAAAGCTGACCAAGATGCAGCGTCTATACACTCAGCAGGCTGAAAGGAGTATAACATGGCTATATCATGGGTGAAATAATACCCATGCCGTCTAAAAGTACTAATCGGTCTCAAGTGTGACATAAACCACACATACAGCATGACCGAGCTACTTGTAAACACTCCCGTCGGATAAGTACAGCAGTATGTAGCCGACCTCAGAGTCTCTGATATAATCATCAGTATGATGGTGTGACCCTCCCTGAGAGCTCTCAATGCCATAATAACTCCTATGTCCAACTCATCCATGTACCATGGTATGTAGACATATGACAGTACGCACAATAGCAGTACATCTACTCTGGCCAAACGCCAATGATCCTTCGGTGTGATGAAGTCCCCGGAATACCGTGCATAACTATCCTCTGAGCCAAATCTATAAAATAGAAAATGATGGCATATAACGTGGTCAGATGTGAGCTCATCATGCACCACCCTATGCCTCAATCCAGTAAGGGTCATGAAATGCCTACTCATGTCTCCAATTTCCAGATGCACGCAAGGTCTGTCCAATGGCAGCATCGTCAAACGTGCATACTCCTCCAGAGTAGGAGTCAACTCCTGGGACCCAAATAGGAAAACTTGTCTCTCCAAAACCCAGTGCTCCAGCATGCCCTCTACGAATCATGTGGGAACCTGAAACATCAACAAGGTCATAGTATGTTGCAACAGCTGATCTATACTCACCTTTTCTGATGGTGACATGCTATCATACCACGATCGCATACCAGATACCACCAATAATGGTGGGGTATGATCAATACGGCTAACTGTCGAAGAAGACATCTGTGCGGGCCGTATCATAAGACCATCCAGGGGTCAATGCTGAATATCTCTAGACATACATACATATGCATAATATAATAACATTCATTATACAATAGGTGGCAATATGATATAGGGAATGGAAAACTGTACATACATTCCTAAGTATATCATCATCTAATACATCTTTGTACAACTAAAATACAGGTAAATGAGGCAAAACTGCCCTACAACTAATAGAGGCCTATCAAAAGATATAGCGAGAATGGGGCGAAGATACTTAATTTATAACAGAGGCCTATCAAAAGAGATAACGAGAATATACATCAGAAGAAGACAATGGTGTCAATGTCTACATCATCAATACTGTCCACCTGATGTAACACCTCCTGAGTCACTGGATCTCTATCTACAGGGTTGTCATGCCTATACAAGGGAGGATCTGCACCGGAAAAACCATATGGGTCACCAGAGAGGCCAGTGCCAGAGCTGAAAGGATCAAAAGTATCTGCTTTTGAAGGATCTCTACCCAAGTGCCGGATAAAGAAATGTGCTCGGTCCAACTGTCGGGTCAAACTATCAATCTGTGTCAAATGAGTCGGATTTTGGACTAACGCTAGCCAATCCGTCATCATCACGGATCCTGGAACCATATACCCCATGAACTGAGTGGCGCGGATCTTGGCTCCAATGGTATGAGGGAACCACCAATGTTGGAACATCTCCTGAGTGCAGGGACCCTCTGATAATGTGAAATCGTCAATCCCCAACAATGGGATATCAATGATGGGTGACTGTAAAATAAGCCAATAACGCCTGGAAGGAGGCAAGATCAGAATACGAATCTCTCCTGTAGTGCTCCTGATAGGACGCTCTCCTAAGTATAGATCCCATCCTCCATTTGTGAAGAGAGGAATCCTACAGGTGGAAATCACGTGCTTAACACCATTCGGGTACCCATCCTCAAATCCAATGCTCAAATGCTCCCCAGAGTAAGGAACCCACGTGATGAAATCCACTATCAACAACTCCAGCTGTAGGCGGTAGTGAGTAAAACCCTCAGCAACAGGGACCTCCTTTAGTATGGAATGATGTCATCTCCGTCTTCATGGATAGGTGTCTAAACCTAACACACTCACGGGACGTAAACATGGGAGCCTCTCATAGGTCCAAAACTACCAACACAAAGGCAAACATCTGCTGTCAGTCAACACTCTTAACCTATACATAGGAAAAGACAAGAGAAATACTCACCAGTAGAAATAGGTAGAATCCTAACCAAGCCTCGGTCAAGCCCTGTGATCACATGCGCATTCCCCTGAGGAAGTAGGCGAAGGTGTAGGAACCCTAATCATAATCTCTTATACGGTCCACGTGTCGAGTGGCGTTGATCAAAGTGAAGGACACCGTAGAAGAGTTATCTGCTATGAAGCAGCCCTAATGATCATTAGGAACAATCACCGAAGAATGCGATCCCTGACTCTCACATCATAGGTTATGGGCTCACTCAACATCCCGCTCATAGCATCTACGCTCAAAGGACCTGTACGAACAGTCCTACCCTTGAGCGCCTCCGTTGAAACTCCTAATAAGGATCTGATGGCAGTAGGGGTGATATCGCCATACAAGGCACTGGCTCCCCTCCAAACTCCATACATATGATAAATCCTAAATCCATCGGCCTCATCATCAGCTCACAGTCCAGTAAATGGAGTGACTGAATCTGGTGAAACCAGCGCTCAAACAATGCCCTGAGGGAACCCCAAGGACAATGACGGGGAATGATGGAAAAGAACGTCCTGAATCCCCAGCCATGTACGATTGCTCTAAAGTTATCATGCAAAGCCTGATACATAGAGTGGATGTTGAACCAATTCCCTCGAGGCTGTGTAAAGCCCGGAGCCTACATCAAATCCAGATCAACATCAGAACCATTTACTCCTCATCAATAGGAAATAAGGAAGAATAAGATCTAACTTTCTACCTCATTTGTGTGCAGGTAAATTGAAGGATGTCGACTCAAGTCGTTCAGAAACTCTAGGTTCACCACCTGAATGCCTGGCAAATCCCTACGGGGAACACGTGCAGCAGGAGCGTGGTCCGAAACTGAAACATCCTTCTCCTCGTCCTCGACGTCAATCACTTCAACCTAGACAAGACGTAGCCCTGCCTCCACCAAACGATGAGGTTGTCTAACAGAATAGGTTCGAGGCATTTCTGAAGCCCTTCTCCGTACACCAGAAGTGGTCCTGCGGGAACTACTCGGCTGATCCAGATCTATAATATCTGGACAATAAGTCTTCAAATCACCTCAAAAAGGGTGTGGTAATGTTTAACCTGGAGCTTTTTAAAATGCACTTTATGCCTACATGCATACATGCGTCATTTTAACATACGTCTACAGTAGAGTTAAAATGCATGACTACCCAATGCCTATATTTTGGAAAATTTTGCCATAGTCCCCTTTGTAAATAGGACTATCCACATGCATATAGGCATGACTAGGTGGCCATTGAGTAGCACACCTATCTACAGTCATATACATCCTACATGCATTAATACATCATAGTAAAAAATTCGTAAGTGTAGTCTAAATTACCAGGATTATTTTGTTTTTCTACCTTTACTCATTTGTCCTCAAATAGGATAAGAAATGACAGTAAAAGGTGCCAATTTGACTGTTTCAAAAGTAAAAAATTTTCACATCATTATGTTCAGCATGGTTTAATACTAACATTTACTGTGTTAAATATTTTTTATCAAGTCATATCAGCATGCATATTCACTACTATGTGTCTAAATACATTTCATGTAATAAGTCATTTTCTAACGGATAGAAACTAGAAAAGAATACATGCTTACGTTACCAGGACAGTGTAGAACACTTGTACGATAGCAGAATTTACAGAAAGTCGCCCAAACTCAGCAGATCTGAAGAAGTGCTATATGATTTCCTTCGCGGCACAGCTTGAAAGTGACTTACGAAAGTAACTCACAGGCATTTCGTAGCCACGGTTGGCCACAGGTCCACCTGCAGCTACCGTAAGAGTACCTGCGACACCCTTATATGGGTCCCACCCGCTTGGCTCAATTTAATTCGAGTTATAAAGGAGGTTTCACAAGCTGAAAAGGCCAAATCAGGAATAAAAATGCTACGCGATTGAGAAGAGTAGCCTGAAATCTTGGTTTTCACGGGCAAAACTATGGCTTCACATGTCACTCATTGGTATTCGCCTGAATGCAAGGTATACTATACCAGTGACCTCAGCTTTTGCAAATTATGCTCGGCAATACCTCACACAGGTCCAATGAAACAACCCGGGTCAAATCCCGAGTCCGGAACAAATCTTGGGTCAAATCCCAAGTCCAAATCGAATCAAATCCATCCAAATAAGGCCTCAAACCACTGGCCCAATAGTATCTTCTTGGGTCATCTAGCCCACCACAGGCTCCCAAAAGGTCATGACTTGAAGGTACTATTGGTAGTTACTTAATTCCTTATATGCAGACAAATTTCCCTCCTATCTTTCGATGTGGGACTGGGGTGTTACAAACTCCCCCACTTAAATTTCTGACGTCCCCGTCAGAACCGATCACACACACGGGCCCAAAGATCTTTGCATCTCTAGCCATTGTGGGATAATACCGGCTGGTTTCGTGTCCCCACCTCCGGACCTTCATCTCTCCATTGTGGGATAATACCACCAGCCTTCGTATCCCCACCTCCGGCAACCCGATCGGATAACCCGACCCGAGCTTTCGAGAGTCAGCTTTGATACCATATGAAACAACCCGGGTCAAATCCCGAGTCCGGAACAAATCTTGGGTCAAATCCCAAGTCCGAATCGAATCAAATCCATCCAAATAAGGCCTCAAACCACTGGCCCAATAGTATCTTCTTGGGTCATCTAGCCCACCACAGGCTCCCAAAAGGTCATGACTTGAAGGTACTATTGGTAGTTACTTAATTCCTTATATGCAGACAAATTTCTCCCCTATCTTTCGATGTGGGACTGGGGTGTTACAAACTCCCCCACTTAAATTTCTGACGTCCCCGTCAGAACCGATCACACACACGGGCCCAAAGATCTTTGCCTCTCTAGCCATTGTGGGATAATACCGGCTGGTTTCGTGTCCCCACCTCCGGACCTTCATCTCTCCATTGTGGGATAATACCACCAGCCTTCGTATCCCCACCTCCGGCAACCCGATCGGATAACCCGACCCGAGCTTTCGAGAGTCGGCTTTGATACCATATGAAACAACCCGGGTCAAATCCCGAGTCCGGAACAAATCTTGGGTCAAATCCCAAGTCCGAATCGAATCAAATCCATCCAAATAAGGCCTCAAACCACTGGCCCAATAGTATCTTCTTGGGTCATCTAGCCCACCACAGGCTCCCTAAAGGTCATGACTTGAAGGTACTATTGGTAGTTACTTAATTCCTTATATGCAGACAAATTTCCCCCCTATCTTTCGATGTGGGACTGGGGTGTTAACCCTAAAAGACAACCTTCCCCGGCGGGGGTCACAACGCTGATTTCAAACGTTGATAAAGTATCCCGGCGGGGGTCACAACGCAGACTTTCATTCATTCATGTATCCCCGGCGGGGGTTACAACGCATTATTCATCTATGAACGAATCCCCGACGGGGGTTACAACTCAATTCAACCATTGATGTACGTGTCAATGAAGGTCAAACAGCCTTGACATCATTTCAACTGATGGCAAGTAAACCCATCGAAGCATCGGAGGCCATTCGATGATCTTATCCATCAGTGCACTTATCCACAACCTTCCCTGGTGGGGGTCACAACGCAATGCAACCATTGATACACACATCAATGAACGTCAAGCAGCCTTGACAGTTTCCCCAAAAGGGATCTATCCGGTGATACACACATCAGGGAAGGTCAGGCAACCCTAATAATACATACTGTTGGCAGTAACTCCGATAGAATCGTGGTATATGTTATACATATCCTCAAATAGACAAACCTTTATCCCCACAAATCTCTTGCACACGAGAGGCACATCTTCAGAATAAATTTTTTATCAAAGATCCAGGACTTTGGTGATAATCCCAACGTCAACATCTTGGAAGACTTGGATCGCATATCTAAGACTTCACTGATTGTCATCCCCAGCAGGATTAACAGGGAACCGGCAATCATCCCATCATGTTGGAGAACAATCCAACAAAATACATGCATCATGCATTTGCATCATGTTGATGCACATGGCATCATGTTTATCTTATTGCATTTCAAGTGTCTAGGATTCTTTATCTTATACATGCCTTACATTGCATGAATATGATAAGGAGGGGCATCTGTAGACACTCAAAATTTTCTACATACCTGTTACTAACACTGCAGGAGGGCAGATTCGTCTTTCAGAGATAACCCTGGAAGACAACTCACATCCATTCTGGATACTACCGGAAGTTCAATTTCAACCCTGAAACACACACCGGGAGTATCAATTCCAACCTCAGAGATAACCCCGAGTTTCGACCTTAGAGATAACCCCAAGGAATGTCGTTGCAGTCCCGATGATAACTCCGAAAATGCTTGTTTCAAATGCATGCAATCAGCTTCAATCTCGGACCTCCTACCGAGGCACTCATTCTAAAGACCCGGAGCTTACACCGAGAAGACAGGTACACTTAAAGATGACCCTATAGAATTCAAACATTTGGAGCAGTTCAATCTTAAATGTAACCCTGAGCAACGTTTGCTATCAGCCCAAACCGGAGATAACCCCGGTGAGGGGAAAAATCATCTTGCCACCTCAACCCCAGCACGTTGTCTCAATATTTCATACATTCATTTCTACACAGCAATATCCCATAAGAGCTAAGGAATTCCAATCCCAAGTGACTATTACGTGTGGAAGCACACCGGATAGAATTTGAAGCTTGAAGACCATGGGCATGGTCCCCTCTTCCTGACTTCGTACAACCTATAATCCCATGTCATTGCGTAACTCTCGACAAAAGCGGTCTGAAGAAGGTCATGTACACCTCGTTCGAATGCTCGGATTAAAGTTCTGCAAGTTCGAGCGGACAACACAGTGCACGAGTTCATGTACTTCGAAACGGCGAGACCCACAGAGCTTGGGGCACCCCGGGCAGCCGCAGGTGCATCTGCGGACCTGTGGCTCCCAACTCAATAAATATAAAGCTTGGGATGGCCATTTGTAAGAGAAAAAAGGTGAGGAAGCCCTATCCAATTTGCTCTGTACACTCCCCATATTGAGTGCTTTCTCATTTTAAACACATGTTAGCTCACATATAGCTATATTTTATCGGTGGGAGTTTAGTGTTTATCCATCTAGAGTCATAGAAGCCTATCTTGGCAACCCACTGTAAGCCTTCTCACACTCTATAAAGCCTTTCTCTTCATCTTTGCACACACTATTCTTCACATTGAGAGTCGTGTTGTTTGTGTATGTACGGACTTCGGTCCGTGGTTTTTATTTCTATATGTATATATGTGTGTGTATATATATAATCCGGATATATATAACACTCCAGATGTAAAATTCAGGCTCATCAGATATAATCCGACAATAGTTCATATATTATAAGTATGTATATTTATATATATATATATATATATATATATATATATATAAATAAACTGTTGTCAAACTCTGTTCGATAAGCCTGAATTTTATATCTGGTGCTTTTACTCCTCTTATATATATATATATATATATATATATATATATATATATATATATCCGTGTGTGTGACGCCCCCAAAACAGGTATACATCACCTATTCTGAGTCGCCAAATACATGGTACAAAATACAAATACAATCTTAAATATACAACATGAGTTGTGAGTTTTAATACAAATATTGTCTTCTAGACAGTATTCAAACTCAAAATAAGTCCTTAATACATTTATTATCACACTATTTCATAGAATAGTGAGGACTACTAATGCTATCATCTGAACCGTCACTCCGTTCCCCGACTAGTCCCTGCTACGTTCTCATTTCCTGAAGAGAACAATGAAAGCAAAAGGGTGAGCTCAACTAGCCCAGTAAGAAATATTATGGCTAAGATAATGCAGAATAAATTATCGTTAGCCTTCAACAGTGTTAAACTGATACAATATAACAAACATCAAGTTTAACAGCAGCGGAACAAGCAATCCATTAGAAGAGTCAAGTAGAGAATAAAATCTACTATCTTCTATGATTTAAAAGGTTTCTCATCACTTTTATCGCTGAGACTCAGCTTATTAAATAAACCACATCATCCATGTACTACGACCAAGGATATTCATTAGTATCACGACCACAAATTATCCATGCACTACGGGCCAAGGATATTCTTGTTTTCATCAATGGTCATGATCATGCCAACAACTGTCCATCAATGCACTACGGGCCAATGAGGACTTTTACCATATCATTTGTAACATTATGGTCATGACAATACCGAATAATCCCTGGTCATATTATGACTAAGATAATGCAGAATAAATTAACATTAGTCTTCAACAATGTTAAACTGATAAAATACAATAGACATCAAGTTTAACTGCAGCGGAATAAGCAATCCATTAGAAGAGTTAAGTAGAGCATGATATCTACTAACTTTTATGATTTAAAATGTTTTCATCAATTTTTTTTATCGCTGAGACTCAGCATAATAAATAAACCACATCATCGAATCATCCCTGCACTACAGGCCAAGGATATTCATTAAATCATCAATGGCCATGACTATACCGAATAATCTCTGGTCATAATCTTACTAAAAACTGTCCATCGATGCACTACCGGCCAATGAGGACTTTTACCACATTGATGAGTAGGTTTTATACCTATGAATCCGATATTATTAAACTTAATTATTTTTATATTTAATTGTTTTTTAGGATCTTTTTATGTGTTTTGTGTTTATTTGTTGTAGGTTGGAGCTGGAGGGACAAATTGGTCATTTCGGAGAAGAAAAAGGTCAAAAATCATGAAAATTAAAGCTGAGTGACATTTCTGTAATTACGTGGTCCTGGTCAAGCGCCTAGGCGCTTGAAAATAGCCTATGATGAGCACCTAGGCGCTCTAGTGCGTAGAAAGGTGCGTTTTGCTGCTGCCAAGTGGGTTTTTGAAGCCAAAGAGGAGTCTGAATGAGGGCTGAGACCAATACAAATAGGAGAGGACTCTAAAAAAAGTGGAGAACAAATTTTGCAAGCAATCAATCAATTCTTCAAGAGAATTTGCAGAGAGAACAAGGGAGAAAAACACGAAGGAGAATTGCAAGGGCTAAAGATCTAAGAGAGAGTTTAAGAGCAATTTCAGAGTTTCTTCTTCTCTTCTCTAGTTTTATCTTTTGTAATTATCTGGGATGTTTGGTTTATTAACTTGGATGATGTTTTTCTTTATTATTATTATGAACTAAATTTTAATTAAGATTGCAACGGAACTTGGTATGTAGTTTAAATTGCAAGCTTCCCATTGAATGAAAGTTGGTTTTTATTGAATTATTTATTATATCTTATGTTTATTGATTAATTGTTTGGCCAACAATTACTGTGATAATCTATATAAAATTGGAAGATGGAGTATAGATTGAGACCTGGATATGATAACATATGTTCATATAATCTGAATAGGGTTAATATGATTAGCGTGTAGGATAGGAATATACCTATGTGTCTTTTGTATCCATTGAAAGAATTTGTGCGTAAAACCCTAATTAACTTGATTCACATAGGAATATAGTGAGTTGATTAACTGGGGTGTTCCTTGTAATTCCGCATCTTAAAGATTGGATTTAGGAGGATTTGTTCACGTGTCTTTGGAAGAAGTGCGTGAATATTCATAAAGCATTCTTGGATAATGATTCATATTAATTGATTTATTTTAAATGGGAAGTAAGTTAGTTTAAATAAAATACCAAGGGAAGTTGTAATCTTAACCTGTTAAATCTGCAGTTATTCTTGTGAAATTTTAATTTTAATCATTAGTTTTGTTAAGTTTAAATTTCAAATCATAAACAAAATTTTCGTAGTTTAAAATAGGATTAATTGCATTCGAGTTAGTAATTGATAAATATTAGTCTATTTCCTCATGGGAACGATATCCTTGCTTGCTGAATATTACAATTGAACGCGTATATTTGCGTGGTAAAGTGTTATTAAAAATTTAGGCAACAAGTTTTTGGCGCCGTTGCCGGGGAAATTAGTTTAATATTTTTTCATTATTGATTTTTATAGCGTTAATCTTAATTTAAACATTTTTTTTTATTTTTTTTTGTCTCTAGTCTAATTCCTTTCCAGGCACCATGAACAACTATGACTATCATCGGTTATATTCGAGAATGACTCGGCCAAGGGAGGCAAAGAATTATGGACTCGATGAATTGTCAGCACAATTTGGGACACTTTCAAGGAAGATTGATGCTTTATCAGCACAACGTATTCAAAGTGTAGCGGTGATATGTGAGTATTGTGGTGGAAACCATCCAAGTCATCAATGCACCATCAGTTTCGAGTCGTTACAATATAGTGGTAACTTCAGCGATTATCCCAACAATTATGATTATTCTAGTAATTATCATCATGAGTGGGGGAATCCACTAAATCTTTCATGGAGCGATGACAATCTAGCCCAACCCTTTGCTCCATGCCAATCATACACTCCTGAATTACAAGTTCAACTCCCTAATCATGAAGAAGAAAGGATTTTAAACTTGGAAGGACTTATTTCCAAGTTCATGGTTTTGATTGAGGAGCAGACGAATAGTCAGGAGATGTCGATTCGAAATCTTGAGAACCAGGTGGGATAACTTTTCAACGCCATCATCAATTGCCCTCAAGGTGAAGTGTCAAGCAACATGGTTTCCGAGACTGATGGATTGCCCACGCTAAATCTAGAATCGGATGTTCCAAAAGAAAAGGATGTGGAAAGGGAAGAGACAAGTGGGGAGCAGGAAAAAAAGGTCGCCAAAGATCTAGCCTTGAGTTCTGACATAGATGAACTGATTTTGACAGTGCCCCATATATCTTCTCCACCAAAGTTTAAGGATCCGGTTAGATTTGCAATCGTGTGTCCAATTGGTAGTCATTTTTTCCATAAAGGTATATATGATATGAAAGCTAGCTTAAAATTGGTGCCATGGTGTGAAGAGAATGGGAAGAGAGATGAAGAACCAGTTGTTCTAAAAAAGCTTCAACGTAAAAATTTGTTCATAGATACAACTCGGAAAATGCCTAGTTATTTGAAGGTTGTAAAAGAGAATCTACCTATAAAGAACAACGCCTCGGCGCTGGGTTTCCTTCATGGAGTAGCGCCCCCGCGCTAGTGCTATGTTGCAAATTCCTTTTATGCCCTTAATGATGTTGAAATGTCTTAATTGTTCCTACTTGGCCTTGTCATGTAAAATTACAAGTAAACCAATAAAAATATCCTAAAATACTTTAAAATAAACAAATTATTAAATCTAAAAATACCTAACTCATAGGTATATTACCCACTCATCACCCATCAAGTTATAAGATAGTGTGACAATAATTGTACTGAGAACTTAAAGCATGTGTTGCCACTATCATACAAGTTGTCTAACCACATGAAAATTCATGTTACCATAAGATATGATTATGTGAATCCACTTGCTGACTATATCTATAAGCATTACCTATATAATCACGGTTGAAATATAATCATCAGTTTGACACAGTGGAGATAATTATATAGCAAGAAACACACCATTGGAATGAACATGATAGTAATCTTCCCGTTCTTCTTAGGGGTCTATTGGGTCAACCAAGGTTAATTCTCAAGTCATATGATATCTATTATAACTAAGAAGCATGGCCTCCCATGTACAAAGGTTTTCTTGAGCATTTTTCAAAGATTTTAATTCCTAAAATAGTTATTGATTGTACCTTTATATAGAGTGTTATTTGTGACAACCCGAGAATTTGGAGAATTTATTAAAATCATAATTGATTGCTTTAAGGTTCAATATTAGGACCTAGACAGGAAATAAGTGTATGGAATTGGCAGTTATGTAATGAAATTCCAAGAATTTCAAAAGTTTTGAACAAAACTTGAATTATGTGATAGACTGTAAGTGATAGTCTAGTAACGAGGTATAAGATTATGGTAGATTTAAAATTCTTTTGAAGAATTATCAAGTATAAGTATCGAAGCGAATACTAGTCGGTATATTTGGTTACATATGTGAACCGTAATAATTTGAGATCAAGGATTGATCAGATAAGTTATAACTTTAGAAAAGCCTAAAGTTATGTTGATCATACATTTATTAAGTTAGAAAAATCTAACAAATTGTTAGAAAACCCTAACAATGGATGAGAAACCATAGAAATCGGTTTTGAAACCCTAGTTTCTGTTCCGGGAATCCGAAACCCTAAATTCATGATATGAATATGGTGATTAAGTTAGAAAACTCTAACGATACGCTCAGAAACTTTAATTTTAGTTTTGAGAATCTGAAACCCTAATTTGGATATTTATCAAGTGTAATTGGCAACTATATACAGTTTGAAATTTTGAATAGACAAAGAAGATTTATTTGGAAATGAGAATAGATATGATTCTTAAACAAATGAATCATCGATAGAAAAGATAATACCAAGTTCAGCTTGGGGCAATATATGCAGTTATTTTGTAATAGAATAGTTGATAATAATATTCTGTGTTTAATAACTTATGAATTGTGTAATCAGTTAAGGTTACTCGATTTTGGGGAAAAGTGTGTAAGTTTAATGTATAAACAATTTATGTTTATATCTTCCGCAATTAGTGAAAGAATTAGTGTACCGAATCCGCGGCGATTTGGGGCCCGGATTCGGGGATGCTACATTTGGTATCAGAGCTGTTGGTTATGAAGCTTAGGTAGGAATACCTGAGACTAATAACCGCAGTGATTAGGATAAGACTAACTCAAATAGAGTTAGTTGGTCGGTAAGATTCAAAGAAGAATCTCGGCGAGTGTAAAGCACAGAGTTCCCTAACTCTGATAATAAAGTTGAACAGTAATGATGAATAGATTGAGTCTAAAAGACTGAAAATGCAGAGATAGAAGATCGTAAAACAAAACGATCAAGTCATAGAATTGAATCGTAATATATACGATAAGATCACCCCGTGATCTGATAAGGTTATGATGTGGGAAAAGAATCAATCTGATGATTGGAAAGTTACAGCAAGATGCTGTGTGTAAGTTGTACTATGAAATTGTACTATGAAAACTCATGAAAGAGTTATGAATTGTAAATACGGATTAAATAAAATTCGTATGGAGTAAGTGTGGAGCTAGAATTATGTGGGATTTCAATTGAGGACTCATGTCAGTAGCTGAGTTGTATGATTCCTTGTATGGGCGGGGAATTTGTACTTGGTTTTTGAATTACTTAGCTTCCTGGTCGATGTAGTGGTTAGGTTGACCAATTCTTTGTATGGGCGGGGAATTGTATGCTTAGCTTCCTATATTGATTAGTGGCTGAGTCTGGTTTGACAACTACTTAGTTTCTGGCACTGATAATCATTGAAATGTTTGTGTCACGCTATGTGCTATATGCATATTGAGAAGGTGATTCTTTTCTCATGTGTATAACGAATAGGTAGAGAATATAAGGCTAAGTTGCGAGTTCTTAAAACTCATACTTATGGTAAGTTCATGACTCATAATCATATGGTATGTTTTGAACCCCTTAGCGAATGGACGCCTATGGTCTGACTAGGATAAGTTCTTAAACTCATATGATTGTGGCAAGTTACTGAACTCATAATGTGTGGTAAGTTTGATGAACTGGGGTATAGCAAAGTTGTGAATGGAGAATTGAGGATTATAGAAATAGATGGAGAGATAAGATAAGAGAATTTAATTATTATTGATAGATCAATGCCAGATATTTCGGTTAGATCGAGAATGAAAACCTGATAGGTTAGAGAAGAGAAGAGAAGCAAATAGAATTTGAAATCATAGATTTTGTTGTTAAATCAAAATTTTGATTCTAAAGACTGAGAATAACAACCTTTTATATAAAGGGAATATTTTATTGGGTGTGAATTTGACCTTTGCACGCGTTTTGAGTATCTTTGATAGATACCCGAGAAGTTTGAGTATCTTTGATAGATACCCGAGAAGTTTGAGTATCTTTGATAGATACCCGAGAAGTTTGAGTATCTTTGATAGATACCTGAGAAAATAAGTTCAAGATCTTCTGTGATCGCTCAGTATAAATGGTGTAAAGTGCACGGTGTAAGGTGAATTTCGGGGACGAAATTCTTATAAGGAGGGGTGAATGTGACAACCCGAGAATTTGGAGAATTTATTAAAATCATAATTGATTGATTTAAGGTTCAATATTAGGACCTAGACAGGAAATAAGTGTATGGAATTGGCAGTTATGTAATGAAATTCCAAGAATTTCAAAAGTTTTGAACAAAACTTGAATTATGTGATAGACTGTAAGTGATAGTCTAGTAACGAGGTATAAGATTATGGTAGATTTAAAATTCTTTTGAAGAATTATCAAGGATAAGTATCGAAGCGAATACTAGTCGGTATATTTGGTTACATATGTGAACCGTAATAATTTGAGATCAAGGATTGATCAGATAAGTTATAACTTTAGAAAACCCTAAAGTTATGTTGATCATACATTTATTAAGTTAGAAAAATATAACAAATTGTTAGAAAACCCTAACAATGGATGAGAAACCATAGAAATCGGTTTTGAAACCCTAGTTTCTGTTCCGGGAATCCGAAACCCTAAATTCATGATATGAATATGGTGATTAAGTTAGAAAACTCTAACGATACGCTCAGAAACTTTAATTTTAGTTTTGAGAATCTGAAACCCTAATTTGGATATTTAAACCCTAATTTGGGAATCCTAAATGCGAAGTATTAAACCCTAAGGGTTAAAAAGTTGTGTGTAAGGAATATGAACATTAGGTGATTGTTTATATTTGTTTATTATATAAACAAACAAAAGGAACTAGTGTAACCCTAATTATATATATTAGGAATGAAGGATTTAATAACTCAAGGGTTATGGAAAAAGAGAATTTTGGTATTTAGAATACTTGCTAATTCTAGGAGATTTATTCTATATATCTCAAATGATTAATTTTATAACCTAATTATAGCAAGTCTAATTGGGTTAAGGAAATAAATGTTAATGAGCAAGGATTGGTGTTTTAATGGAGGAAGTAAAAACCCTAAGTAAATGATTTGGGTTGGATGAGAATTAAAGGAATTGGACTATGTATATGTTTAGCCAAATGTTGGCCAAAGAAGTTAATTAGAGATCAAGCAATACATTAAAGGAATGACTTAATTTTTAGCCCAAGTGGGAGAGGAATTTTTGGACATTTGTTAAATCAATTAAGAGATAAAATAGAAAGCAAATTGGGAGCATTATTAAGGCACATGGCCGGCCAAAAGGGAAGGAATAAGGGGGGGAATGAATGTTGTATTAATGGCTCACTTTAGTTGGTGACCAACTACTAACAACTCCCCCTATGTGTCCATTTGTTTGATTGTCCAACACATTAGCAATTCTTTCAAGCAACATCTTGGCAATTAAAGGGAGTAAAAAGAGAGTGAATGAGTGGAGAATTAGTGGGATCAAGAATCCAAGGCACATGGCCGGTTTTTGCAAGAGGAGAAGGAGAGTGAGTGTGGTCATTTGATAAAAAAAAAACTACATAAAAGTCTAGCTTATATTTTTCTTTCTTTCATCTCTTTATTCTTCCAAGATGCTAAGAACAAGAGAGAGAGGGAGAGAGAGAGAAGTTCGGCCACTCTAAGAGAAGAAGAGGGAGAGGAGATTTGGACTCTCATGAAACCAAGATCCATTCCATGTTGTAGTAGGAGAAGAAGATCAAGCTAAGGTATAACAAAATTTCCACTTATGTAGTCTAATCCTCTTTTTGATTTGATTTGATTTTTTCAACTTGAAGTTGTGATCTTGAGGTTATAACCCTAGATCTTGGTGTTTAAAGGTGTTCTATGTTTAGATCCAACTCTTTTATGGATCAAAAGTTAGATCTATAGCATGAAGTGGAGGATAGGTTTTCAAAAGATAGAAAACCTAAATTTTTTCTTAACTTTGATTGTGTTTGAGGCTTGTTTGATGAAATAAGAGACTTTGCTTCTAAACTCAAGAACCATGTATATACATGTGGATGAGTGTATCATGTTTAGATCTATCAATATTGGGTGTTGATTTTGTTGAAATCAAAAGGAATAGAAAAATGGAATTCTTCCGAAAAGTTTGAACTTTTAAGGTGAGCTAGGTTTTGATTATTTTTTATATCTATGTTGGATATTGGTGATTTATGTTTTTGGGATGTTTGATCTATGTGTAAAGGGTAAAATCCCTTTGAAATTACTCGAATAGGTTGAAAAATGAACAAATTATGGGATTTTTCCCAAACTACACAAAGTTAAGAAAAACTATTAAAAGGACAGATTTTAAACAGTCACTTCCGGGATACTTTCCGGGAGCTTAAAATGTCCAAATATGGATTGTGATATATGAAAACTGTATTTTGGAAAGATAGGAATCTAACAAAATTGACGGATCATTAATCGGAGTTACAGATTTCGTTTTATTTAAGTTTTGGTGAAGGACTCGAAAACTGCCAAAGTGCAAAAAGTTTCTGACCAAATTTTTCTGAGGGCTGTTTTGGACATTTAGTTAATGAGAAAAATTCCAGGCTTTTGGGAAATGAAAATATATGGTATTATGTAGCTCGTGTCCAAACATGAGCTAATTCCGAGTTAAAACGACCAAGTTATGACCATTACAATTTTTGCGATTTTTCGACGGAAATCGCTATAAACGGAGTTCTACAACTCCGATTGCCACGAAATTTAAAATGGAGTATCACGTTAACATATATAAGCTTATGCCAGAAGATGGGCATTACTGGAGTTAAGCACGAGGTAGCTAATTTCTTAAGCTACGCACTAAAAATTAATTTTTGAAAAATACCAAAGGAAGTTGGAAAATTATGGAAAAATAATTTTTATGCATGAAATACATGTATATATATTTGACCAAAGGATAGGAGAATAATTCACTGATTTGATATTTTCGTGATAAGAATATAGAATACAGTTTGCTGTATTGAAAATGTGTTGAATCCGGTTTGCTGGATTGAGGTTTAAATTGATGGACTTGGAATCCAAGTTGCTGAATTATAAAGTTGGTTGTTAGATGTAGAATCCAGGGTGCTGAATTAGTGTTTGCCCTATTACATATTAATGAATAACTTATGAAATAAAGAGCAAGTGTTAAATCATAAGGGATATGATATAGTGATTGAATAATTATCAAAGGATGATAACAAAATTGATGTGTTAAACTGATGTCTAATATTTGATTAAGTATTAGATAGTATTATGGAATAAAGCATGTTATACTGATTAAAAGATCAATCTTATAACTGATAGGTCTTTCGTGAGAGATTAAATTAAATTGCGTTGCGGTAATCAACGGTTCAGGCAAGTTTTTCAGTTCTATTATGTTTGTGGATGGAATGTGGTTATGTGTTAAATTACATATCATGCTCTATGAATTGTTAAAAGTCAAAATATAACTAAGTTAATTGGGTTATGGAACTCAATCTATACGTGATTACATGTTGTATGATGTAACTCGATAAATTAGAATTGTATAATGCATGAATGTATGTTTTGTAAGGAATTATTGATGCATGTAGGATATGCATAGTAAAGAATATATGATGCATGTAGATATGCATGTTAAAAGAATTGTAGTGCATATAGAATTGTGTGCTATGTGAAACATGATAGGCTGTTAAATTTGCTGGGCTGTCAAGCTCAATCTTGCAAACATAAACTTTTTGCAGGTTAATGATGTTAGACAATATTATTTGCTATACGGATGATGAAGATTGAACGATGCACAAAATGAATACATTTTCTTGAATTAGAAATTGTATAAATCTATAATTGATAGTTTTATCAAGTGTAATTGGCAGCTATATACAGTTTGAAATTTTGAATAGACAAAGAAGATTTATTTGGAAATGAGAATAGATATGATTCTTAAACAAATGAATCATCGATAGAAAAGATAATACCAAGTTCAGCTTGGGGCAATATATGCAGTTATTTTGTAATAGAATAGTTGATAATAATATTCTGTGTTTAATAACTTATGAATTGTGTAATCAGTTAAGGTTACTCGATTTTGGGGAAAAGTGTGTAAGTTTAATGTATAAACAATTTATGTTTATATCTTCCGCAATTAGTGAAAGAATTAGTGTACCGAATCCGCGGTGATTTGGGGCCCGGATTCGGGGATGCTACATTTGGTATCAGAGCTGTTGGTTATGAAGCTTAGGTAGGAATACCTGAGACTAATAACCGCAGTAATTAGGATAAGACTAACTCAAATAGAGTTAGTTGGTCGGTAAGATTCAAAGAAGAATCTCGGCGAGTGTAAAGCACAGAGTTCCCTAACTCTGATAATAAAGTTGAACAGTAATGATGAATAGATTGAGTCTAAAAGACTGAAAATGCAGAGATAGAAGATCGTAAAACAAAACGATCAAGTCATAGAATTGAATCGTAATATATACGATAAGATCACCCCGTGATCTGATAAGGTTATGATGTGGGAAAAGAATCAATCTGATGATTGGAAAGTTACAGCAAGATGCTGTGTGTAAGTTGTACTATGAAATTGTACTATGAAAACTCATGAAAGAGTTATGAATTGTAAATACGGATTAAATAAAATTCGTATGGAGTAAGTGTGGAGCTAGAATTATGTGGGATTTCAATTGAGGACTCATGTCAGTAGCTGAGTTGTATGATTCCTTGTATGGGCGGGGAATTTGTACTTGGTTTTTGAATTACTTAGCTTCCTGGTCGATGTAGTGGTTAGGTTGACCAATTCTTTGTATGGGCGGGGAATTGTATGCTTAGCTTCCTATATTGATTAGTGGCTGAGTCTGGTTTGACAACTACTTAGTTTCTGGCACTGATAATCATTGAAATGTTTGTGTCACGCTATGTGCTATATGCATATTGAGAAGGTGATTCTTTTCTCATGTGTATAACGAATAGGTAGAGAATATAAGGCTAAGTTGCGAGTTCTTAAAACTCATACTTATGGTAAGTTCATGACTCATAATCATATGGTATGTTTTGAACCCCTTAGCGAATGGACGCCTATGGTCTGACTAGGATAAGTTCTTAAACTCATATGATTGTGGCAAGTTACTGAACTCATAATGTGTGGTAAGTTTGATGAACTGGGGTATAGCAAAGTTGTGAATGGAGAATTGAGGATTATAGAAATAGATGGAGAGATAAGATAAGAGAATTTAATTATTATTGATAGATCAATGCCAGATATTTCGGTTAGATCGAGAATGAAAACCTGATAGGTTAGAGAAGAGAAGAGAAGCAAATAGAATTTGAAATCATAGATTTTGTTGTTAAATCAAAATTTTGATTCTAAAGACTGAGAATAACAACCTTTTATATAAAGGGAATATTTTATTGGGTGTGAATTTGACCTTTGCACGCGTTTTGAGTATCTTTGATAGATACCCGAGAAGTTTGAGTATCTTTGATAGATACCCGAGAAGTTTGAGTATCTTTGATAGATACCTGAGAAAATAAGTTCAAGATCTTCTGTGATCGCTCAGTATAAATGGTGTAAAGTGCACGGTGTAAGGTGAATTTCGGGGACGAAATTCTTATAAGGAGGGGTGAATGTGACAACCCGAGAATTTGGAGAATTTATTAAAATCATAATTGATTGATTTAAGGTTCAATATTAGGACCTAGACAGGAAATAAGTGTATGGAATTGGCAGTTATGTAATGAAATTCCAAGAATTTCAAAAGTTTTGAACAAAACTTGAATTATGTGATAGACTGTAAGTGATAGTCTAGTAACGAGGTATAAGATTATGGTAGATTTAAAATTCTTTTGAAGAATTATCAAGGATAAGTATCGAAGCGAATACTAGTCGGTATATTTGGTTACATATGTGAACCGTAATAATTTGAGATCAAGGATTGATCAGATAAGTTATAACTTTAGAAAACCCTAAAGTTATGTTGATCATACATTTATTAAGTTAGAAAAATATAACAAATTGTAAGAAAACCCTAACAATGGATGAGAAACCATAGAAATCGGTTTTGAAACCCTAGTTTCTGTTCCGGGAATCCGAAACCCTAAATTCATGATATGAATATGGTGATTAAGTTAGAAAACTCTAACGATACGCTCAGAAACTTTAATTTTAGTTTTGAGAATCTGAAACCCTAATTTGGATATTTAAACCCTAATTTGGGAATCCTAAATGCGAAGTATTAAACCCTAAGGGTTAAAAAGTTGTGTGTAAGGAATATGAACATTAGGTGATTGTTTATATTTGTTTATTATATAAACAAACAAAAGGAACTAGTGTAACCCTAATTATATATATTAGGAATGAAGGATTTAATAACTCAAGGGTTATGGAAAAAGAGAATTTTGGTATTTAGAATACTTGCTAATTCTAGGAGATTTATTTTATATATCTCAAATGATTAATTTTATAACCTAATTATAGCAAGTCTAATTGGATTAAGGAAATAAATGTTAATGAGCAAGGATTGGTGTTTTAATGGAGGAAGTAAAAACCCTAAGTAAATGATTTGGGTTGGATGAGAATTAAAGGAATTGGACTATGTATATGTTTAGCCAAATGTTGGCCAAAGAAGTTAATTAGAGATCAAGCAATACATTAAAGGAATGACTTAATTTTTAGCCCAAGTGGGAGAGGAATTTTTGGACATTTGTTAAATCAATTAAGAGATAAAATAGAAAGCAAATTGGGAGCATTATTAAGGCACATGGCCGGCCAAAAGGGAAGGAATAAGGGGGGGAATGAATGTTGTATTAATGGCTCACTTTAGTTGGTGACCAACTACTAACAACTCCCCCTATGTGTCCATTTGTTTGATTGTCCAACACATTAGCAATTCTTTCAAGCAACATCTTGGCAATTAAAGGGAGTAAAAAGAGAGTGAATGAGTGGAGAATTAGTGGGATCAAGAATCCAAGGCACATGGCCGGTTTTTGCAAGAGGAGAAGGAGAGTGAGTGTGGTCATTTGATAAAAAAAAAACTACATAAAAGTCTAGCTTATATTTTTCTTTCTTTCATCTCTTTATTCTTCCAAGATGCTAAGAACAAGAGAGAGAGGGAGAGAGAGAGAAGTTCGGCCACTCTAAGAGAAGAAGAGGGAGAGGAGATTTGGACTCTCATGAAACCAAGATCCATTCCATGTTGTAGTAGGAGAAGAAGATCAAGCTAAGGTATAACAAAATTTCCACTTATGTAGTCTAATCCTCTTTTTGATTTGATTTGATTTTTTCAACTTGAAGTTGTGATCTTGAGGTTATAACCCTAGATCTTGGTGTTTAAAGGTGTTCTATGTTTAGATCCAACTCTTTTATGGATCAAAAGTTAGATCTATAGCATGAAGTGGAGGATAGGTTTTCAAAAGATAGAAAACCTAAATTTTTTCTTAACTTTGATTGTGTTTGAGGCTTGTTTGATGAAATAAGAGACTTTGCTTCTAAACTCAAGAACCATGTATATACATGTGGATGAGTGTATCATGTTTAGATCTATCAATATTGGGTGTTGATTTTGTTGAAATCAAAAGGAATAGAAAAATGGAATTCTTCCGAAAAGTTTGAACTTTTAAGGTGAGCTAGGTTTTGATTATTTTTTATATCTATGTTGGATATTGGTGATTTATGTTTTTGGGATGTTTGATCTATGTGTAAAGGGTAAAATCCCTTTGAAATTACTCGAATAGGTTGAAAAATGAACAAGTTATGGGATTTTTCCCAAACTACACAAAGTTAAGAAAAACTGTTAAAAGGACAGATTTTAAACAGTCACTTCCGGGATACTTTCCGGGAGCTTAAAATGTCCAAATATGGATTGTGATATATGAAAACTGTATTTCGGAAAGATAGGAATCTAACAAAATTGACGGATCATTAATCGGAGTTACAGATTTCGTTTTATTTAAGTTTTGGTGAAGGACTCCAAAACTGCCAAAGTGCAAAAAGTTTCTGACCAAATTTTTCTGAGGGCTGTTTTGGACATTTAGTTAATGAGAAAAATTCCAGGCTTTTGGGAAATGAAAATATATGGTATTATGTAGCTCGTGTCCAAACATGAGCTAATTCCGAGTTAAAACGACCAAGTTATGACCATTACAATTTTTGCGATTTTTCGACGGAAATCGCTATAAACGGAGTTCTACAACTCCGATTGCCACGAAATTTAAAATGGAGTATCACGTTAACATATATAAGCTTATGCCAGAAGATGGGCATTACTGGAGTTAAGCACGAGGTAGCTAATTTCTTAAGCTACGCACTAAAAATTAATTTTTGAAAAATACCAAAGGAAGTTGGAAAATTATGGAAAAATAATTTTTATGCATGAAATACATGTATATATATTTGACCAAAGGATAGGAGAATAATTCACTGATTTGATATTTTCGTGATAAGAATATAGAATACAGTTTGCTGTATTGAAAATGTGTTGAATCCGGTTTGCTGGATTGAGGTTTAAATTGATGGACTTGGAATCCAAGTTGCTGAATTATAAAGTTGGTTGTTAGATGTAGAATCCAGGGTGCTGAATTAGTGTTTGCCCTATTACATATTAATGAATAACTTATGAAATAAAGAGCAAGTGTTAAATCATAAGGGATATGATATAGTGATTGAATAATTATCAAAGGATGATAACAAAATTGATGTGTTAAACTGATGTCTAATATTTGATTAAGTATTAGATAGTATTATGGAATAAAGCATGTTATACTGATTAAAAGATCAATCTTATAACTGATAGGTCTTTCGTGAGAGATTAAATTAAATTGCGTTGCGGTAATCAACGGTTCAGGCAAGTTTTTCAGTTCTATTATGTTTGTGGATGGAATGTGGTTATGTGTTAAATTACATATCATGCTCTATGAATTGTTAAAAGTCAAAATATAACTAAGTTAATTGGGTTATGGAACTCAATCTATACGTGATTACATGTTGTATGATGTAACTCGATAAATTAGAATTGTATAATGCATGAATGTATGTTTTGTAAGGAATTATTGATGCATGTAGGATATGCATAGTAAAGAATATATGATGCATGTAGATATGCATGTTAAAAGAATTGTAGTGCATATAGAATTGTGTGCTATGTGAAACATGATAGGCTGTTAAATTTGCTGGGCTGTCAAGCTCAATCTTGCAAACATAAACTTTTTGCAGGTTAATGATGTTAGACAATATTATTTGCTATACGGATGATGAAGATTGAACGATGCACAAAATGAATACATTTTCTTGAATTAGAAATTGTATAAATCTATAATTGATAGTTTTATCAAGTGTAATTGGCAGCTATATACAGTTTGAAATGTTGAATAGACAAAGAAGATTTATTTGGAAATGAGAATAGATATGATTCTTAAACAAATGAATCATCGATAGAAAAGATAATACCAAGTTCAGCTTGGGGCAATATATGCAGCTATTTTGTAATAGAATAGTTGATAATAATATTCTGTGTTTAATAACTTATGAATTGTGTAATCAGTTAAGGTTACTCGATTTTGGGGAAAAGTGTGTAAGTTTAATGTATAAACAATTTATGTTTATATCTTCCGCAATTAGTGAAAGAATTAGTGTACAGAATCCGCGGCGATTTGGGGCCCGGATTCGGGGATGCTACATTATTAGTTTGGAGTGTGAACACTGTCGTTGTAATAGTAGTTGTAAATAGAAAAATTCATGTTTGTGATGAGTTCATATTATTCATTTATTTTGATTCCTTTATGTTTAGTTTTATTGTATGTTTCATGTGTATATAAGCTTATTAAGGTGTTTAATGATTTCAGGAAGAATTGGAGCTAAAATGAGGAAAAAAAGGAAAATTGCAGGGTTTTTAGCATTAAGTTGGATGCATGGTCTTGCCTTTGGACTTGGATTATATTTTAGAGCTCTTCCTTAGCTTTCCAGAATATCTTGAATCGTCTCGATCAGAGTTCATATGAAAAAGTTATGATCTTTTTACTAAACGGAAGTTGAAACTCAAAGTTTGGAAGTTGCAATTTACACAACAGTCACTTGGAACCCAATTTCGACCTTGATTCAGCCAGAATCATTCAAATCTCAAAGAATAAAAGTTGTAGATCTCGTCGATATCTTCGTTTTGATAGTTAGCAAACCCCGTAACTCCTTCTGGATCAAAAGTTATAATCTTTTTACCAAAGGACGTCGCAGCAAGAAATGGAAATTCGCCCCAGCGAATTTGAGCAGGAAAATTGGGAAATCTTGGATTTTTGGAAAGTTTCTAAATGCAGATTTTGGCAGACTTCTACATGGAATTGGATTGATATTTCTATTAGCTTTAAGATTTCTTTTAGACTAAGATTTATTTCCAAATTAGATTCTATTTCTTTATGAAAACTAGTTATGATTTATAATTTCTTTTAGGATTTGGATTTCTACTTCCCATAGGATTTAGGACTTTGTCTAGCACTATAAATAGAGGATGAGAGTCAGGGTTTTATTCATTCAACAATCAACTATCATCTATTGGAGTGCAGACTCAAGAGCATGTCAGGCTATTTCTTTTCATTCAGTTCTAAAGGCAGGTGAATCCTTGTTACAAGTAATTGATTAATTGAGTATTATTATTTATTCCTTCTTGTGCGAAATTTCTTCTGATAATTTGTTTTCATTGATTGCATGTTAATTAATCTTATTGATTTAATATGGCCAACTGAGTTAATTTGATCATTATCATCTGCTAGATTAAGATTAGTATTATGTTGGTTAAAATCTATATACGCAATAAACGTAAGTATACGTGGTCAACAAGTAATAAAGTGATGAGTAGAGTATCGTTCCCACAGAGATCAACTAGCAATAATCTTAACTTACAATTATCAATTTTCTATTAATCCTAATTTTATTAAACTATTCAACTCAATAATTATAATTAAAAACTCTAAATTAAAGAATAATTGAACTACCACAAAACAATCACAAATCTCAAAATCTAGAATTTCAAACAATTAATGGAGAATTAGACTTATGATTTCACTTTAAGCTTCAATCTGATTTTAACACCTTGATTCCAGTTCAAATCATTATTCCAGTTTATTAATCAAGAACACGAACATAGTATTAACCACCTCTCGATGCACTAATACCGTATTAACTTAAATCCACAATTAAGATAGAAACAAGTTAAACACCTTAATCAACCAACTCACTATATCTCTATGTGAATTACAATTAAAGAAGGTTTAAGATTAAGTTCTCTATCCGATTACATGCGATGTCAAGCATATCTCTCTACCTTAACATTCATCAAGATTTTGCTACTCGCAAAATTTATGAACACATGCTATATTAACTAGGTCTGGATTTGAATATCCTCTCACGATTCCATACAAATCCACATAGAATTATTGATCAGGTAATTCATAAATTAAAGCTCAAATCAATATAGATAAACTAGAAATAGATTATTAAACTGGAAATCAAAGTTTACAAAATCATTGATTCACTCAAAGATCTATCATAAGCCTAAAAAGTGAATTAGTTCATCAATAACGAAATAAACACTGAATAAATCAAAGAAAATATTATTTCAATTATAGATAATAGCCTAAAATGAAGAATATTAAAAACATCCTTCACGTAGCCTAGAATTGCAATCGTCTTGAAAATCTCCTCGAAATACTCCTCCAAAGCTTGCTTAGAAAAACTGAGATTAATCTTCGTAATGTGCCTTGTTTCTTGTTGAATTCGTTGTTTATTGAGTAGTAGATGTCCAACACACAAGTCCTAACTGAAATTCTATCTCTCTAGAGTTCCATTGCCATGCAATAAATGTAACACCCCAGTCCCACATCGAAAGATAGGGGAAAAATTTGTCTGCATATAAGAAAATAAGTTACTACCAATAGTACCTTCAAGTCATGACCTTTTGGGTGAGCCTGTGGTGGGCTAATTTGACTCAAGAAGATACTATTGGGCCAGTAGTTTGAGACCTTATTATGATGGATTTAATTCGATTCGGACTTGGGATTTGACCCAAGATTTGTTTCGGACTCGGGATTTGACCCGGGTTGTTACATATGGTATCAGAGCCGACTCTCGAAACCTCAGATCAGGTTATCCGATCGGGTTACCAGAGGTGGGGACACGAAGGCTAGTGGTATTATCCCACAATGGAGAGATGGAGGTCCAGAAGTGGGGACACGAAGCCAGCCGGTATTATCCCACAATGGCTAGAGAGGCAAAGATCTTTGGGCTGTGTATGTGATCGGTTCTGAAGGGGACGTCAGAAATTTAAATTGGGGGAGTTTGTAACACCCCAGTCCCACATCGAAAGATAGGGGAAAAATTTGTCTGCATATAAGGAAATAAGTTACTATCAATAGTACATTCAAGTCATGACCTTTTGGGTGAGCCTGTGGTGGGCTAAGTTGACCCAAAAAGATACTATTGGGCCAGTAGTTTGAGACCTTATTTTGATGGATTTGATTCAATTCAGACTTGGGATTTGACCCAAGATTTGTTCCGGACTCTGGATTTGACCCGGGTTGTTATAATAAACTAGAATCCATTCCCATGAAGAGTTTTAAACATAACAAAAGACTGCATAGTTCGACACCCCCCCCACCCTGACGGGGGTGTAAGAGTAAAACAAGCCTGCCCCGGCGGGCTACCCTTCTGCTAAATCCTGATGAAAACCCCCCACCCCGGCGGGGGTATATAGTACAAACAGGCCCGCCCCGACGGGGGTGTGTTCTGCTAAAATTCTAGCTGAGCTTCATGATTTAATCCAAACTTGCACCAATTAACTCCAAATTATCCCACTTGATTCCAAATACACGTTAAATGTCGCGACAACCATCCTACACATAAAATAACATATAACAGATGAAAACGAACATGAACACAAGAATTTACCCACAAATAAGAATGAAATGGACACTGATTCATGTATATAAAATCCACTTATCATATTACGTGTAATTGATATCTGTCTTCATCACAAGTTGCAACTTGGTACTAATAATTGTGGACAAGCTTTTGTTTATTGCTAAGATTATCAGAAAACAAGTTAAACAAATCGAGCTTATGTGTTTATTGCTTGGATTAACCTAATTCTTTATTTCTTAATGCTTCTATCATATTAAATCTAGAGAGCTTATTTTAGGTTGTATGCTAGTTAGAATCTGGTGGAGAGCTTGTTTCATACAGTGAAAATCTAAGAAGAATTTCGGATAGCAGAGCTTATTGTTATCTAGGGCTAATTGTTTCATTGAAGGGAAAATAATAATAACTTGATTAATTGATTGTTGTACTTGGTGAAACTGAACTGCAGAACTGAAGTTTTTACATATTTGGTTGATTTCATCATTAATTCTTGTTCTCTTAGTTTAAAAACAATTTTCAAAAACCCCCATCTTTATTTTCTGTTAAAATAGTAGAATAATTCTAAATCAACTTTACTCTCTGTGGGGTCGATCCTTACTTGTTTACTATGCTAATTATTATAAATTGTGAAGTGAAAGTAAGGTTAATTTAGGAGTGTAAACGACAGCTCCCAAATTTTGGCGCCGTTGCCGGGGAGTAATTTGGCGTTTTGTTTTTATTCTATTATTTGTTTTGTTCTTGTTTTATAACTCGATCTTCTCATGCTACTATATTAGATTTTGATCCAGAGATTGAAAAAACTGCAATGAGGCTAAGGAAGGAAAAACTTAAAGTTTAGCAGTCTTCTGCAGATATAGACGAGGCTTCTGCATAATCATCAGGCCTCAACTAAGCTTTGGAATTATTATCCAACGAATCATCCACTGAATTCAATAGAGAAGAGGAGATGGAGATTAAAACAACAATAGAACTCTCAAGGAGTTGACAACTCCTAATTTAAATCAACAACCTCTGTGCATTGAATATCCTAATATAGATGCTGCATTTGAACTTAAATCGTGACTAATCCATTTACTGCCTACTTTTCGTGGTCTTACAGGTGTGGACCCTTACAAACATCTGAAGGAATTTCATGTGGTGTGCTCCACTATGAAACCACACAGAATCACCGAAGAGTAAATCAAGCTGAGAGCATTCCCATTCTCCATAGCAGATTTGGCAAAGGATTGACTATACTACCTACCCTCAGGTTCAATACAGTCTTGGAATGAAATGAAGCAGTTGTTCTTAGAAAGATACTTTCCAGCCTCAAGAGTAGCCAACATAAGGAAAGAGATCTGTGGGATTAGACAATTCAGTGGGGAGACACTATACGAGTATTGGGAAAGATTCAAACAGCTTTGTTCCAGCTGTCCACCGCATCAAATAAAGGAAAAACACCTAATCCAGTATTTCTACGAAGGGTTGGTACCGATGGATAGAAGCATGATCGATGCAGCTAGCGGAGGAGCACTAGTTGACAAGACCCCAGAGGCTGCAAGGAATTTAATTGCAAACATGGCAGCAAACTCGCAATAATATAGCACAAATCATGCACCAGTAAGGGTAAGCGAGGTAAGCACTTGTTAATATGGTCAACAAATTTCTGAATTAATTGCTATGGTTAGACAATTAGCTACAGGTCAACTACCAGTTGCAAAGGATTGTGGAATCTGTCTACAACCCAATCACAATACGGATGAATGCCCAACATTACAAGATAATGAGACTGTGCAACAAGCCAATACCATGGGAAACTACCAAGCACCACAAAAGAATTATGATCCCTATCCAAACACATACAACCCAGGCTGGAAAGATCATCCAAATCTCAATTATGGAGGAAATAAGCTACCAACACAAGGAATGTTCCCGCCCAAACAGGAAGGGTTTCCACCGGCCCAACCTCAGTATCAACCAAGACAAGTAGCTCTTGCAAATAGTGGGCAGTCCATGGAAAAGATGTTTAAGGAATTCATGGGGCAATCACAATAATTCATGGCTCAAACACAAAAATTCATGATCAAACACAGCAGTTCCAGCAGGAGACAAAAGCTTCGGTTCAAGATTTAAGGAACCAAGTGGGATAACTGGCTACTATTGTATGGATATTGGAATCTAAAGGTTCAGGAAAATTGCCTTCTCAAACAGTGGTCAATCCAAGGGAGAATGTCAGTGCCATAACTTTGCGGAGTGGTAAACAAATGGATACACCATCGGCCACCGTTGAGTTTAAAAAGGAAGAAGGTAAGGAGGAAACAGAAAAATCCAAGGTATAACCTAACCCTCCTAATCAGTTTAAAAACATTCATCTTCCCTTTTCTACCAGAAATTCTAAAACCTTAAAGAAAGATGAAAAAGAAAAAGAAATTTTGGAAACTTTTAGAAAAGCAGAAGTGAACATCTCTCTCCATGATGCAATTAAACAAGTGCCACGGTATGCTAAATTTTTAAAAGAATTATGCACTAATAAAAAAAATTACAAAATGATGAAAGAGTCACTGTTGGAGAAAATGTATATGTTGTTCTTCAAAGAAAAATGCCTCCAAAATGTAAAGATCCAGGAATGTTCACAATCCCATGCAAAATAGGAAACACCATATTTGAAAAAATCATGCTAGATTTAGGAGCTTCAATTAATGTTATACATTTATCTGTTTATGCTTCCTTAAATCTAGGCCCTTTGAAAAATACTAGTGTGATTATCCAATTGGCAGATCGTACTAACACTTACCCCCAAGGGGTAATTGAAGATGTCTTAGTGCAGGTGAACGAACTAATCTTTCCTGTAGATTTTTATATTATGGATATGGAAGATGATACATCACTAAACCCTTTACACATCTTGTTAGGAAGACCATTCCTGAAAATAGCAAGAACCGTGATTGATGTGCACAATGGGACCTTGACAATGGAGTTTGATGGCAAGAAGATTCAGTTTAACATCTATGATGCCATAAGGTACTCTAGTGATATAGGGCAAGTTTTTGTTATCGATGTGAGAGACTCTTTAGTACATAGAGCCTTTGAACAAATGCATCGGGATAGTTTGGAGGTAGTTATCACCAACTGTATGGATATGGACAAGGAAGATGAAATTAAACAACCTCAGGAATTGAAGGAAATTGTGGTTGAGCTACAATCATTGTCGAAATTCTCAGATAAGTCAGCAATACATTCTATTCAATTTCCTGCCCGCATCAAAAGTTATGACGTTCTGTTGTACAAGCCCCAACTCTAGAATTAAAACAATTACCTGCTCATTTGAAATATGCATATTTGGGGACTAATGACACTTTGCCTATAATTATTGCTAGTAATATAACCAAAGTGCAAAAATCTCCTGAGCAAATATACAAAAAGGATTTGATGGTTGAAATGGAGCAAAAGCAGGATCTGAAGGATGCTTCTAGTAAATTGAAACTGTTACCAGTCCACTTGAAGTATACAAGTCCAATTATATAGGATGAGAAGGATGACGTCAAGCCAATGACATTAAACAAGGGCACCTGCTTGGGAGGCAACCCAAGATCTCATATTTGATTTTTCTATCCCTTTACTTTTTAGTTTTTTATTTCATGTTAGTCAGTAGTATTTTCTTCTTTGCATGATTTTCTTACATTGGGGACAATGTAAGGTTTGAGTGTGGGGGGAGATTTAGGTTTTATTTTATATAGGATAATAATCCAATTTTGATGGGAAGTTGAAAATTTTGAAATAATTCTGAATTTTTTTGAAAACTTATGTTCCATGGTTCTATCTGCCTATGTGTTCGAAGGTTAAAGTCAAAGATTGAAAATTGATTCTAAAATTCAGAATATGTTTAATGATTAATTAGTTGATGAATGATGAAAACTAAGCCACGGTCCATAGTAATTGATTTGAATTGAATTTGTGATACATAAGTACTTGAATATGAAAAGCATGTTTAATTGGCTAAGTTATTTGTGGAGTTGTCTATGTGCACTGATTTCATGACTTAGAACTGTTTAACTTACTTATGTTGTTGCAGAACCATGTGAAAAAAGATGAATGAAAAAAAAGAGAAAAAAAAAGAAGGAAAAAAATGTAAATTGAAAATCTGTTTTAATATCCATTGTGCGAAATAACTGGGTATCCAAGCCTCGGGAAGCATCGATATTCACGCTGAAAAGTGTGATGGATAAAAGCAGCTTGACTAGTTGACTTTTGTGGCATTTGTTACTTGAATAAGTAAGCCTTAGGGGTGTCTCTACACCTAGCGTCCTAAGATCATCTGATTTGGGAGTCGTTGGTGGAAAGTTCGCTAATGGGTAACTCTGAAAAGCCTAAGAAAAGAAGACATTGCACATGTCAAGAAAACAAAAAATATATACGAGAAAAGTATGAAAATACATTCATCTGTGCTAAAAAAGAAGGTTCTATGAAAAAACTTAAAAAGCAAGAAAAATTTGTTCTTAGTTGTGAGTCAGTGTGCACAGTTTTTGTTCCATAATAACCAAGTTGAGTATGTATGTGGACTGTACGAAAGTTTCTTATGTGGTTACAGGTTGGTTTAATGAAATTCGTTGGTGAAATGGTAAGGTTGTTCGTTGTGAAATAACTGATGATGCATTGATTAGATTTCTGCAAATTTAGTGTTGATAGTCATGATTTGTACCTTGAAATCTTTTGACACTATGTTTGAATAGAATTTTCTGGAAATCAAACTTTTAGTTTTCACGAGGACGTATAAAGGCTAAGTGTGAGGGAATTTGATGACTGCATATTATTCATTTATTTTGATTCCTTTATGTTTAGTTTTATTGCATGTTTCATGTGTATATAAGCTTATTAAGGTGTTTAATGATTTCAAGAAGAATTGGACCTGAAATGAGAAAAAAAAAAGGGGAAATTGCTAGGATTTTTAGCATTCAGTTGGATGCATGGTCTTGGCTTGGGACTTAGATTTTATTTTAAAGCTCTTCCTTAGCTTTTCGGAACATCTTGAATCTTTTCAATCGGAGTTCATATGAAAAGGCTATGATCTTTTTACTAAACGGACGTTGAAACTCAAAGTTTAGAAGTTGCAATTTACACAACAATCACTTGGAACCCAATTTCGACATTGCTTCAGCCAGAATCTGTCAACTCTCAAAGAATGAAAGTTGTAGATCTCGTCGATATCTTTGTTTTGATAGGTAGCAGGCTCCGTAACACCTCCCGGATCAAAAGTTATGGTCGTTTTACCAAAGGACGTCGCAGCAGGAAATGAAAATTCATCCCAGCGAATTTGAGCGGGAAAATTGGGAAATCTTGAATTTTTGGAAAGTTTTTAAATGCAGATTTTGGCAGACTTCTACATGGAATTGGATTGATATTTCTATTAGCTTTAGGATTTTCTTTAGACTAAGATTTATTTCGAAATTAGATTCTATTTCTTTATGGAAACTAGTTATGATTTATAATTTCTTTTAGGATTTGGATTTCTACTTCCCATAGGATTTAGGACTTTGTCTAGCACTATAAATAGAGGATAAGAGTCAGGGTTTTATTCATTCAACAATCAACTATCATCTATTGGAGTGCATACTCAAGAGCGTGTCAGGCTAGTTCTTTTCATTCAGTTTTAAAGGGAGGTGAATCCTTGTTACAAGTAATTGATTAATTGAGTATTATTATTTATTCCTTCTTGTGTGAAATTTCTTCTGATAATTTGTTTTCATTGATTGCATGTTAATTGATCTTATTGATTTAATATGGCCAATTGAGTTAATTTGATCATTATCATCTGCTAGATTAAGATTGGTATTACATGTAATTGATATCTGTCTTCATCACAAATTGCAACTTGGTAATAATAATTATGGACAAGCTTTTATTTATTGTTAAGATTATCAGAAAATAAGTTAAACAAATCGAGCTTATGTGTCTGTTGCTTGGATTAGCCTAATTCTCTATTTCTTAATGTTTCTATCATGTTAAATCTAGAGAGCTTATTCTAGGTTGTATGCTAGTTAGAATCTGGTGGAGAGCTTGTTTCATACAGTGATAATCTAAGGAGAATTTCGGATAGCAGAGCTTATTGTTATCTAGGGCTAATAGTTTCATTGAAGGGAAAATAATAATAACTTGATTAATTGATTGTTGTACTTGGTGAAACTGAACTACAGAACTGAAGTTTTTACATATTTGGTTAATTTCATCATTAATTCTTATTCTCTTAGTTTAAAAACAATTTTCAAAAAACCCCATCTTTATTTTCTGCTGAAATAGTAGAATAATTCTGAAACAACTTTACTCTCTGTGGGATCGATCCTTTCTTGTTACTGTGCTAATTATTATAAATTGTAAAGTGAAAGTGAGGTTAATTTAGGAGTGTAAATAACAGCTCACAATTTGTCTGTAGTGTTGTTTTTGGCAACCTAAGTTTTGAGTATGGTTTAGACCCGAATTTTAGGGCATCACATATTTTTTGGTCATCTAAATACCCACCTCAAATGAAAATCTTGACACTTTACAAGATACGTGCATTACCATGAATGTAAGAATATAACAAACATGATTTACAAGAATGATCTACTCACATTACCTAATATCCAATCCAAGATGACCATTTCAAATGTCCCTTAAGAAATGTCCCCTAAATGTGTTTGTAAGCTTCAAAACTTAAAAGGGGTGATAATTATTGATAGTCATCCCCCAAATCAGTCTACATACACTAAATATGTTACTCAAATGTTCACCATCTCATATTGAAAATTGCAAATGACTAACATAGTTTCAGCTCTCAGAACAAATAAACTCCATTATTGTTTCTCACATAACTTCCAAATATAAACACTTCTTGGAATCCTAATTTATAAAATACTTACTCACTTTTTTAATGAAAAGGTTTCAAAAAAATCAAAGTTATGATGTGTCTAAATGTATTTCGTGATTAATCCTAATTTATAAAATACTTACTCACTTTTTTAATGAAAAGGTTTCAAAAAAATCAAAGTTATAATGTGTCCAAATGTATATCGTGATTTTTTAAAATACTTCGTCCGTTTCATATTATTTGATCATTGTTGACTTTTTAAAGTCAGTTTGAGAAATTTTTAAATTCAAAATTAACATATATTTTTTTAATTTTAGTCAATACAATGATGAATATTGTAAACTATCTAAAAAATAGTATCCGTTATAAGTTTTGTTGTCTCATAATTTTTAATGAGTCATCTCAAATTTGAGTTTAAAAATGTCTCAAATTGACTTTTAAAAGTTAATAATGATCAAATAAATTAGAACAGAAGAAACATTATTTATTTCTCTCAAAACCAAACCATGTTCATGAATAATAAAAATTGAGTATTGTCACTTATCACATGATACAAATGTTTCGTGGTACATAGACAGTGAATTAAAATTTGTTGGTGAAAATCGAGTTGAATTGATATGAGAAACTCTTTGCTCATAATCAACTTGTCTAGTCTTCCCCTTTTTAGAAAATTTCTGAACATTTGTTACCAATGCTGATGATAATCTATTCTAAGTGGGTTTATCAAGTGAATTTATCATGTGAAATATATACAATTAGGACTTTAATTTAAATGTTGTTATCGAGTATTACTGACTAAATTATAAATTTGACCTTTTTGTCATAGGTTTGCAGTAGTGTTTCCTAAACTTATTTTTAAGCTGAGGTTACCCTCATATATAAATATACTCTCTTCCCATAATAAAAGTTTTAATTTGATTTTAGTGATTAAATTGGCCATTTTAAAAATTAAAAATTAAAATTATTTATATAAAATTTTAAATTACAGAACTTGACACTAGTTGTATATTCTAAGTAGTCTATTATGAATATAATCATTGGGGCTATGTTTGTTTGTAAGAATTATACTTAGGTATGACTATTAATCCTAAATGTCTTCTTTGTTTTCAAATTTAGACTTGGAATTATTAGTTTAGATATTATAAAATAACTTAATAGTCTTAGAATTATAATTATAATTCCAAAATTATAATCCTAAAATTAATAGTTTTGGATTTATAATCTCATGAATTCCCGGAATTATAAATCTTGCAAACAAACATAGCTTTGGTGTATATCTTCAATTATTTTAAGTCATTAATTTTAAAAAGGTGGGACCCGCTTTCTTCTCATGTGAGAGAATTATATGATAACTAGTTGATAGCCCGTGCAATGCACGGGCTAGATTTAATAATTTGTTGAGTTAAGTGAATATTAGGGAAAAGAATTAAAGAGAATATGTATATTACATGTTCAAAGAAACAAAATGAACAACTTTATACAGGACTTATTATTTATACACATCTAGTTGTTAAGTGGCAAGGTATAGTGCTGACATCTCACGCTTGACACTTTCTTCATCGATCGTCTTTATTTAATTCATCAAACCATAGTCTGAAGCTCGACTGTAAATAAGAAAAAGATAATTGAATGTTTTCAACAAATAGATCGACTTTTGATCAACATTTCTAATGCTAGAGAATCAGAAAAAAGGGACTTCTATGGATTTACCAATTCATCCAAAGATGTTTCAAATCAACATTGAAACACATTGGTCATTCATCCTTAGAAATTTAGGTAATAATAATTGCATCCAGTTATTTACTTTTTTCTATTCGTTCATATACTTGTTCATACAGAATGTATGGTAAACATAAGAAATTTTATTTTCTAAAGTTGGAACATGAAAATAAATATCAACTTAAACAGAAAAATGTGTCACTGGTAAATAAACTTCCTAGCTTCGTTTAAACATGTAAGTACAATATTCATCCATAAGAAAGTTCTTACCTGAAACCAATTCTTCCCTGCTTCTCCATGGGTTTGCGTGGTAGCCAAAATCTGTTTCCCATAATTTCTGCTTTCAAATTTGCGTCTCAAGAAGTCCAATCAAAATCATTAACAAACAGTGAAATCTCTACAAACACAAATATCTGGTTGATGTAGGTCTACTTTGGAATAGGCATATCCTGAAAATTAGCTAAACTTTCAAAAAACTCTAAAAACATAATCTTATAAGTTCTTTCTATTAATAATACATATATATATATATTCATTTTTTCTTCTTTTTTTTGTTGGATAACAAATGTAGATATATTCATTACAGTGTAATTACTCCTAGTCACTAAGTTTATCATACCTCAACAAATCCATCCCCAAAATTCATGCCAAGTTATATGTGCGAGCTAGGTGACGATTGAGAGAAAAGAAATTGAACTGGGTTAGGATGAAAATATTCTTTTGCCACTATTGATACAAAGCAATTGATAAACCATGTGCATAAGAGCATGACACTGAGAACAACTTGAGAAAGTAATTAACAATAAACTGAAGACATTAAACTTGTGTGTGATTAGAAACATACACTTGTAGCATATTGGTTCATACCAAGATGGTAAAAACAGAAAGTTTCAAAATACTTCCAGTAAGAATGCCTGAAAAATACAATATCTATATGTCACTGATAGAGAGTTCTTATGTGTTCCTTGAACAAATTGAAGTTTTTGTAGTGTTACAATAGCAATATTTTGAAATAGTGACCTTGAATGTTGTGTGTCCCCAAAAAAATACTTGCAAACTCAATTGTCAATTGCACAATCGTGTAAAATATAATAATTGATTATTAACTACAGTAAAAACTGTATATCTTTGCTTTGACCAATTTCATGGCATTTCAAAAGTGAACACAAAAACATGCCAATGGCATGTATTACAGGAACCATAGAAACTTTCTTTACAAAAAATATCAGAAAATATTGTCTATGTTTTCTGTTATCTAATTCAGTTTTCGTTCTCGATTTTTAGTTTTTCCTTACTATATTTTCTGAAAGTGACCATCAGTTTGGTTATCATTATTGACGGGAAAAAAATCTTATTTAAATCAAGCACATATAGAAACACTAAATCTTGCATGTGTATATCAATATGTCAGTTTAAGTATAAACACCAAATCTTCATCTTTTATGAATTAAAAAGTAAATGTGTTGGGTATTTATAACCAAAATGATAATGCATACCCTTGCTGCACTGATGAGAAAATAGCCATCTGGAGTGACTGGACTGTAGAACAAATCCACAATTTGTCGCGAATGTCCATGGCACACCAGCGACACTGCCACTCTCTTTTTCTCCATTGCTTATAATTTCCAACAAAAACCCTATAACTGAGGTCAAGTATTACAAATATAATGTCTCACACCACACACACAATTTGAATTAGGAAAATCAGATCAAACCCCACTTTTTGTAATGAAAATGTAAGTATCAGATAACAATGAAAACTGAAAACTTGTGACGAACCTTTTCTATGCTTCAAGATTAATATTCGAGTCCAATCAAGGTTCCTTCCTCTTCCTACAAAACTCATTCTCTTGTATAAACAGTTAACTCAAGGTCAAATTGGAATAACAAAAAATAAGATTTGGGGAGGGTAAAAGGAATAATGCCATGAAATTTATGCAGAGAAATTAACAGGTATAATCAACCAAAATTAAACAAAAAAATTATTTATTTTGGTATCGACGTCAAATTAACGACCATCAGTTGTGCTAAGAATTTGGACCAAAATTCCAAGACTGGCATGCAGAAATTGGACCAAAATTACTTCACAATATTAAAAATGAACCTTATAATATATTCTCAGTTTCAAATTATGGCACTTGGAGCACAATCAGGTTCAAATTTGGGCTTTAAAAATTAATTAATAATCTTGTTGTTTGCTTTTGAAGTTGGTGTTTCTGAATTATTTAAATTACCAACAGATTAAATTATCAAATTTCAAAAAGATAATTTCATTTTTAAATAAACTACAATGCTAATGGAATCCAGATTGCCTATTAATTCCATACTCAGTCTGATTCCAAGACCAATCTAACCAAAGAAAATTGACAGGGTTGAAGGTGCATTACCATCAGTATTAGGATTAAAATGTGGTCCTGTAATAATGTAATTGAACCAAAAATCACAACATAACACCAAACAACAATAAAATCTAATATAATTAATCACCAATCAAAACACAGCTAAAACCAAAACTTCAACCAATTAAATCTCAAAAGTAAAAACACAATCAAATCCAACCTATTGAGATACACCCATTTGTGGTATCACTAAATTTGTGTTGCACAACAACCAAAATAATTATAAAATTTTTAGAATCATATGATTTTAAGAAATATAACAACAATCAACAACTTCACACCAAGTTTACTTACAAAATGAAACTCATTAGGTCAATGAGCAAGTCCAGTAACATTTGTGATTGCAGCTGTTAGTGAAGTTTTCCCATAACCAACATGTCCAATGGAACCAACATTCACATGAGGCTTTCTGGATCAGAAAAGAAAAAGAATAAATAAAAAAAGGATACATTATATAAGTGGTAATGCATGGTAATGCAGAGAACATTATAAATGCAGACATCAGAAAGACATACATACATAAAGTAATACATACAAATCTTACATGAAAGTTGTGAAAATTATGAAATAAATAAATTTTTACCTCTCAATAATAATAAAAGTTGTAATGAAATTTAATAATGTTATAATGTTGAATCTAACATATCTAATACCAATGAATAATTTCGACCCCCCTTCATAATTTTTCTGGATGTTCCCTGCTCATGATCAAAGTTAGACAAATCAGTACTTTTATATTTCAATCAACACTTATTCATGATAAAACAAATCATTTATTCAAAATGGGTTATTAATGTTTCACAACATTCATTAAAACTGCCAACTAAAGTTGGGTTTCATTATCGAACAGAAACAAAAATAAAAATAACCAAATAAATTTTTTAATTTGAAGTTCATCCTCACACCAGAAAACATTGAACCTGTGACAACCCGAGAATTTGGGCAATTTAATTAAAATCTTAAATGATTGATTTAAGGTCAAATAATAGACCTAGACAGAAAATAAGTGTATGCGTTTGATGTTATTGGAAGGAATTTTGAGGGTTTCAAAATTCTGTGAAGAATATAGGTGAATTATTCATGATTAAGGATTTATGTGAATATGTTTTGTGTTTATGGTTATGTATGTGTTCAAAATATGGTTAAGGGTCAAGGGTTGACCAGATTAATTATATATGTGTCAACCCCTAATTATATATTAAGAACGTCAGCGTTCGGTTAGAAAACCCTAACGTCTAATAAGAAACCCTAGAAATCGGTTCTGGAAACCCTAGTTTCAGTTCCGGGAGTACGAAATCTTAAATCGGATATTGAAAACCCTAGATTGGGAATGCAATGTTATGTACAAGGTTAAACGTCATTAATATTAAATTAATTAGGGAAAACCCCAAGGAATTATCTAAAATCTTAATTGATCATTTGAAAACCCTAATACCAGATCTGAAAACCTAATTTCAGATTCTGATAAAATGAAAGCCTAATCTGAGAATATAACGGAGAATTTTAATGCTTTAGTGCTATTAATTATACTACTAATTAGGGTAAAGGTTAATTAATTAACAAACCCTAATTTCCAATTTTTGGAACCCTAATTGTTCCGTCAGAAACCCTAACGCTCAATTGTGGATTTAATTGCTAAAATTAGCAATGTTAATTAGGAAACCCTAATCCTAATTATTTCAATTTATGAGTAATTAGAAAACTCTAATCTAATTATGAATATTTAATTTCTAAATTAGAAAATTATTTTTCTATTAAAAACCCTAATTAGTGGTTTATAAACCCTAATGACCATTTTGACCCTAATTGCTTAATTAGCAATTGTAATTATGAAATGCTAATCCTAATTAGCAAGAATGGATTTATGATTAAGAAATTTTTATATAATTAGAAAATTCTAATTATAAGTTAGAAATGTTAATTTTCTATTTTGAAAATCGAAATTCGGAAATGTTAGAAATTAAATTCGCAAAGTTAAGGGTTAAAACCTAAACCCTAAAATGTCCAAACCCTAAACCCTAAGGGTTTCATCAAATGGCAAATTATAGAAATAAAATTTGCATGAAAATGACAAGAATGCCCTTATGTTGTATTTTATAATTGTAGCTTGCAAATCTTGCTAAATCTTGGGTGGTTGAACAACCCTAGCCCTAGCCCTAGCCCTAGCCATGTGTCCAGCAAATTAGCCATTTCTTGCCACCTTGCATCAATGCATTTAATGTGTACAAAATATAAAGATTTAAAGTAAGAAAAATCTTACTTTACTTCTCATTTTTGTCCAAACCATTCTCTCTCTTCATGCTTCAAAATCTAGAGTGAGAGAGAGTTATAAGATGAACCATGATCAAGTACTAGCCAGCCAAGAACAGATCTTAAGGAACAGAAATCAAAAAATCAAAGCCCAAAGGTATAATAACCCTAAAATTTCGAAATCCTTGATCTTATGTTGTTTGATGTTAGTTGTTGGTTAAATATATGTTATAAGGTGTCAATTAGAGATCTGGGTTATTGGATCATGGATCCATAACACCTAGATGCTCGAATCTAGTATTTTAGAAAATCTGGAAAAACTTGAGAAAAATCGCCTGACAGCTTAATGTCAAGGCTCTTAAATCTCTGTGTGTTTGATGTTTGGAGTATTTGATGTTATAGATCTGTTCTCTGGTATATGTTCTTTAATCTGAGACTTGAATCAACCTCATATCATGTCTAGAGTAAAAGTTATAGACGGTCAAAGCACGTTGACCGATCACAAAGACTGAACTCTGGGCAACCCAGAAAAATTTGCAGATTCCCAGAAATCTGACAATGATTTTCTAGGCCTTAGATCTTTCTACTGTTAATGATATTTATCATGTTAGTGTTAGATATGGATAGTATGACATGTGATCTACACAACAAAGCCCTTATAACAACCAGATCAGGATCAGGATTACAAATAATGTTTGTCAAACTTCGTTGACCAATCAGCCTTATGAACTTTCTGGAAAACCCAGAAAGTTCAAAACCCGATTCCTGCTTACTAGTTTGACCGATCCATTTCTTTTAGATTCGGTGTTGTATTGATGTTCTAATATTATGTCGTTATACCATGTCATGTGATCTGCAATTTTGAACCAATAGATTACATAAAACAAGTCCAAGATGTTATGATTCAAAGCTTCAAAGTAGGCTCCTTGGCTGTTCTTCATTTCTGGGTAACCTAGAAAATGAAGAACATGACTGACAAGAGTTTTGCATGCCTAGATCTTTTTGATCGTTTATTGTATGACTAAGATGAAGGTTTATTAATGTAGTGTTACATAAACACTACATGATCAATACTTAACCTGGCCCAGAACATGAACAGATTGGATTTTATGATCGGTCAAACGTGCACCCTAGAACTCGGGTCTGTCAGTGTTCTTGAGCCAAGAACACCTAAGGCGACAGACAAGTGTCGCTAAAGGTCTACAGCGACAGTTTATTTTATATTTTCCGGAAAATAAATTAAAAATTAGAAAAAATGGTTTTTAATTATTAAAAATATAAAATAAATTCCAAAAAATTATTTTAAAGTCTGAAAAATAGTTTTTAACTATTTTAAGTATATTTTGAAAATATTTAATATTTTTGGAATATAAATGGTATTTATTTATTTAATTATAATATTAAATAAATTATTTAAAAATAGTTTTAATTCATGAAAAATCATGAAAAATGATATTATGGTAAAAGAAAATATTTTAAGTTATTTTTGATGACTTTTAATATTTTGGGATGAAATTCATTAATTAATCAATATTAATGATAATTAGTTTATTTAATAGATATATTAAATAAATTATGGAAAATTAAAAATAATGCTTTATAAATTATATATAAATAATTTAAGTGTTATAAAAAATATTTTAAGTTATAAAATATATAACTTTTGATATTTTGACATGAAAATATTAATATTCTAAATATTAATAGCAATTATAGGATAATGGATTTAATGATTTAAAAATCATATAATTATGATTTTAAGGTATTAAAAATACTTTGATATATTATAATTATATTATAATATTATGTTATGGTTTTTATTAATATTTTATATTAAATGAATATTAATGATTAAGGTATTATGTGGTATTTAATTCATTTAAATACGGTTTTAAGGATTGAAAAATGTTGATAAATGGTAATAATTATCCGAAAATTATTACGAGCTTAGGAAAAATGTTTTGTCTGATTAGAAATTATATGTGATAATTGTTAAGCATTTAAGCAGAGTTTAATTGAACTTAAACTCGAGTATTGTCCGACTAGACCGTCAGGATGATAGAATTGTGTCGGTTTCAAGTCAGACTGAAATAGTTTGACCTGATACTAAGTCTTATGTGTTGTAAAGACTGATAGGGTTATGTGGTAATGTGTTTAGGTTATTCTGTGGATATAAGTATAACAGTATTATACTGTGATGATATTATTCTAATATTGGAGATCTATATTACTAATATTAGGTCTTCGGGGTAAAGCATTATTAAATTGCGTTGCGGTAAACAACGGTTCAGGCAAGTTTTTTTTGTACTTAACTCTAATAAGAGTGTTTATTCGAGCTTATGGTTAATCATTGTTGATTGCCACGAAAATTGCAATATGAACATCTTGCATGTATAAGTCAGGTATGAAAGGCTGATCACCTTCATTACCAGTTGGTTCAGAAATGTTTGTTCATGTATAAAACTTGTTCAGTCTAAAGTTTGTTCGTGCTAGTTCTAAATTATATTGATGAATTATAGCAAGCTCATTATTTATACTCTTCAATCATGATATATCGTTACATTGTTGTATATAAACTTGATGGGCAACTTTCATGCTCACCCTTGCTATATCATGATAAAACATTACAGATAAGGAGAATGCGTTCGGATACAGGAAAAGGTTAAGGCCAAGTTTAGCTTGGGATAAAATATGCGGCTATTATGTAATAGTATAGTTTAATAAATGTGTTATATGTTAGAAAGTTTATGAATTGTGTATAAGTTAAGGTTACTCAACCTTGGGGAATGGTGTGTAATGTATTGTATAAACAATTTATGTTTATATCTTCCGTAAATAGTTATAGAAATAGTATACCGGATCCGAGGTGATTTGGGACCTGGATTCGGGGCTATCACATTTGGTATCAGAGCTGTTGGTTATGAAGCTTAGGTACGAATACCTGAGACCAATAACCACAGTGATTAGGATAAGATCTAACTCACATAGAGTTAGTTGGTCGGTAAGATTCAAAGATGAATCTCGGCGAGTGTAAAGACACAGAGTTCCCTAACTCAGATAATAAAGTTGAACAGTAACGGTAAATAGATCGAGTCTAAAAGACTAAAAGTGCAGGGATAGGAGATCGTAAAACAAAACGATCAAGTCAAGTAATTGAATCGTAATATATACGATAAGATCACCCCGTGATCTGATAAAGGTTATGATATGGGAAATGAATCAATGTACTGATTGAAAAGTTTACAGCAAGATGTTGTGTGTAAGTTGTACTATGAAATGGTACTATGAAAACTCATAAAAGAGTTATGGATTATGAATACGAATTGAATTAGTGTTGGAAAAGGGGGTTAAGATTAGGTGGGGATTTCAATGAGGACTCGTGTTAGCAACTGAGTTGTATGATTTCTTGTATGGGCGGGAAATTGTACTTGGTGTAAAAACTACTTAGTTGGTGGCATTGGTAATAATTGAAATGTTGTGTCACGCTAGTTATTATATATAGATAAATAGGTCATAGGTAGAGAATATAGGATTAAGTACGAGTTCTTAGAACTCATACTTATGTGACATTCTTGACTCATAGTTATATGAAATGTTTATGAGCCCCTCAGCGAACGGACGCTAAAGGTCAGACTGGGTAAGTTCGTAAACTCATATAATTGTGGCCAAGTTATGAACTCATAAGTGTGGTTTTATGAATTGGGTATAGTTGTGTGTGAATGGAGTGTTAAGGATTATAGGAACAGATAGATTGTTAAGCAAATGATCATTAGTGGAGACTTGGGTTTTCCTAAACTCCTATCTATGCTAAACTTCGAAATTTTTGACATCAAGCTAAATACGCACTATGTGCCTTTTAAAAAAAATGTAGACTCGTAACCATTTTTGAAACGGTTTAAAATACAGTTTATGCTACTTATTTCGGCTAGACGCAAATGTTTTGAAATATCAAAAATTATTTTTATTTATAACTTATGTACCATGTAACCTGGTGCAGAGATGATAAAAATGATGGAGTCATCAATGCATTATTACTTAGTGTGAATTTGACCTAAAGTCATTGTTCCACTATGGTATGATGTAGTATGATAAAATCACCAAATGACGAAATCCTCAACGGACTGTTAATACAGTGCGGCATTATGACGTCATTCTCGAAAATGTTTTCAAAAAAATTTAATTTGCCAACGGGGTTTGGCTACACCTAAATAATTCGATTGAATTGAATTATTGATATGAGTCTATGCTATTTGATTCAGCTAGACTAATGTTATAAAAACTCCAAGTGTTTATTGAAAGAAATTTTCCGAACCAAATTGCTTTGGTACGGAATCCTATGATAAGACTGAGGTGAACGATAATGTTTGGATAAATAATCCAATCTAGTAGCGTAAATATTCGCTAAAAATGATTAATACATTATGCATGACGTAACTGTACGATAGGCTAATCACCTAAAGTACTAGTAATGGTAGTTTACCTTCTTTGTGATTGTAAACAGACCAAGTAATGTTTTGTTTTGTGGTATGATCACTACCGTTAAAACTATGTGTTCATGGTCTATATGACCCCTCAGCACAATTTCAAAACTTTTGCTCTTGTAAGTGGTGTATTGGGTAACAAGCAAATGTGTGTGAATGGTGTAAGGTGTGCGGTGTAAGGTGTAAGGTGTGCGGTGTAAGGTGTAAGGTGAATTTCGGGGATGAAATTCTTATAAAGAGGGGTGAATGTGACAACCCGAGAATTTGGGCAATTTAATTAAAATCTTAAATGATTGATTTAAGGTCAAATAATAGACCTAGATAGAAAATAAGTGTATGCGTTTGATGTTATTGGGAAGGAATTTTGAGGGTTTCAAAATTCTGTGAAGGATATAAGTGAATTATTCAGGATTAAGGATTTATGTGAATATGTTTTGTGTTTATGGTTATGTATGTGTTCAAAATATGGTTAAGGGTCAAGGGTTAACCAAATTAATTATATATGTGTCAAACCCTAATTATATATTAAGAACGTCAGCGTTCGGTTAGAAAACCCTAACGTCTAATAAGAAACCCTAGAAATCGGTTCTGGAAACCCTAGTTTCAGTTCCGGGAGTACGAAATCTTAAATCAGATATTGAAAACCCTAGATTGGGAATGCAATGTTATGTACAAGGTTAAACGTCATTAATATTAAATTAATTAGGGAAAACCCTAAGGAATTATCTAAAATCTTAATTGATCATTTGAAAATCCTAATACCAGATCTGAAAACCCTAATTTCAGATTCTGATAAAATGAAAGCCTAATCTGGGAATATAACGGAGAATTTTAATGCTTTAGTGCTATTAATTATACTACTAATTAGGGTAAAGATTAATTAATTAGCAAACCCTAATTTCCAATTTTTAGAACCTTAATTGTTCCGTCAGAAACCCTAACGCTCAATTGTGGATTTAATTGCTAAAATTAGCAATGTTAATTAGGAAACCCTAATCCTAATTATTTCAATTTATGAGTAATTAGAAAACTCTAATCTAATTATGAATATTTAATTTCTAAATTAGAAAATTATTTTTCTATTAAAACCCCTAATTAGTGGTTTATAAACCCTAATGACCATTTTGACCCTAATTGCTTAATTAGCAATTGTAATTATGAAATGCTAATCCTAATTAGCAAGAATGAATTTATGATTAAGAAATTTTTATATAATTAGAAAATTCTAATTATAAGTTAGAAATGTTAATTTTCTATTTTAAAAATCGAAATTCAGAAATGTTAGAAATTAAATTCGCAAAGTTAAGGGTTAAAACCCAAACCCTAAAATGTCCAAACCCTAAACCCTAAGGGTTTCATCAAATGGCAAATTATAGAAATAAAATTTGCATGAAAATGACAAGAATGCCCTTATGTTGTATTTTATAATTGTAGCTTGCAAATCTTGCTAAATCTTAGGTGGTTGAACAACCCTAGCCCTAGCCCTAGCCCTAGCCCTAGCCCTAGCCCTAGCCCTAGCCATGTGTCCAGCAAATCAGCCATTTCTTGCCACCTTGCATCAATGCATTTAATGTGTACAAAATATAAAGATTTAATGTAAGAAAAATCTTACTTTACTTCTCATTTTTGTCCAAACCATTCTCTCTCTTCATGCTTCAAAATCTAGAGTGAGAGAGAGTTATAAGATGAACCATGATCAAGTACTAGCCAGCCAAGAACAGATCTTAAGGAACAGAAATCAAAAAATCAAAGCCCAAAGGTGTAAGAACCCTAAAATTTCGAAATCCTTGATCTTATGTTGTTTGATGTTAGTTGTTGGTTAAATATATGTTATAAGGTGTCAATTAGAGATCTGGGTTGTTGGATCATGGATCCATAACACCTAGATGCTCGAATCTAGTATTTTAGAAAATCTGGAAAAACTTGAGAAAAATTGCCTGACAGCTTAATGTCAGGGCTCTTAAATCTCTGTGTGTTTGATGTTTGGAGTATTTGATGTTATAGATCTGTTCTCTGGTATATGTTCTTTAATCTAAGACTTGAATCAACCTCATATCATGTCTAGAGTAAAAGTTATAGACGGTCAAAGCACGTTGACCGATCACAAAGACTGAACTCTGGGCAACCCAGAAAAATTTGCAGATTCCCAGAAATCTGACAATGATTTTCTAGGCCTTAGATCTTTCTACTGTTAATGATATTTATCATGTTAGTGTTAGATATGGATAGTATGACATGTGATCTACACAACAAAGCCCTTATAACAACCAGATCAGGATCAGGATTACAAATATTGTTGGTCAAACTTCGTTGACCAATCAGCCTTATGAACTTTCTGGAAAACCCAGAAAGTTCAAAACTCAATTCCTGCTTACTAGTTTGACCGATCCATTTCTTTTAGATTCGGTGTTGTATTGATGTTCTAATGTTATGTCGTTATACCTTGACATGTGATCTGCAATTTTGAACCAATAGATTACATAAAACAAGTCCATGATGTTATGATTTAAAGCTTCAAAGTAGGCTCCTTGGCTGTTTTTCATTTCTGAGTAACCCAGAAAATGAAGAACATGTCTGACAAGAGTTTTGCATGCCTAGATCTTTTTGATCGTTTATTGTATGACTAAGATGAAGGTTTATAATGTAGTGTTACATAAACACTACATGATCAATACTTAACCTAACCCAGAACATGAACAGATTGGATTTTATGATCGGTCAAACGTGCACACTAGAACTCGGGTCTGTCAGTGTTCTTGAGCCAAGAACACCTAAGGCGACAGACAAGTGTCGCTAAAGGTCTACAGCGACAGTTTATTTTATATTTTCTGGAAAATAAATTAAAAATTAGAAAAAATAGTTTTTAATTATTAAAAATACAAAATAAATTCCAAAAAAATATTTTAAAGTCTGAAAAATAGTTTTTAACTATTTTAAGTATATTTCGAAAATATATAATATTTTTGGAATATAAATGGTATTTATTTATATAATTATAATATTAAATAAATTATTTAAAAATAGTTTTAATTCATGAAAAATCATGAAAATGATATTATGGTATAAGAAAATATTTTAAGTTATTTTTAATGACTTTTAATATTTTGAGATGAAATTCATTAATTAATCAATATTAATGATAATTAGTTTATTTAATAGATATATTAAATAAATTATGGAAAATTAAAAATAATGCTTTATAAATTATATATAAATAATTTAAGTGTTATAAAAAATATTTTAAGTTATAAAATATAAATTTTGATATTTTTGCATGAAAATATTAATATTCTAAATATTAATAGCAATTATCGGATAATGGATTTAATGATTTAAAAATCATATAATTATGATTTTAAGGTATTAAAAATACTTTGATATATTATAATTATATTATAATATTATGTTATGATTTTCATTAATATTTTATATTAAATGAATATTAATGATTAAGGTATTATGTGGTATTTAATTCATTTAAATACGGTTTTAAGGATTGAAAAATGTTGATAAAAGGTAATAATTATCCGAAAATTATTACGAGCTTAGAAAAAATGTTTTGTCTGATTAGAAATTATCTGTGATAATTGTTAAGCGTTTAAGCAGAGTTTAATTGAACTTATACTCGAGTATTGTCCGACTAGACCGTCAGGATGATAGAATTGTGTCGGTTTCAAGTCAAACTGAAATAGTTTGACCTGATACTAAGTCTTATGTGTTGTAAAGACTGATAGGGTTATGTGGTAATGTGTTTAGGTAATTCTGTGGATATAAGTATAACAGTATTATACTGTGATGATATTATTCTAATATTGGAGATCTATATTACTAATATTAGGTCTTCGGGGTAAAGCGTTATTAAATTGCGTTGCGGTAATCAACGGTTCAGGCAAGTTTTCTTTGTACTTAACTCTAATAAGAGTGTATATTTAAGCTTATGGTTAATCGTTGCTTATTGCCACAAAAATTATAATCTATACATCTTGCATGTATAAGTCAGGTATGAAAGGCTGATCACCTTCATTACCAGTTGGTTCAGAAATGTTTGTTCATGTATAAAACTTGTCCAGTCTAAAGTTTGTTCGTGCTAGTTCTCAATTATATTGATGAATTATAACAAGCTCATTATTTATACTCTTCAATCATGATATATCGTTACATTGTTGTATATAAACTTGCTGGGCAACTTTCATGCTCACCCTTGCTATATCATGATAAAACATTGCAGATAAGGCGAATGCGTTCGGATACAGGAAAAGGTTAAGGCCAAGTTCAGCTTGGGATAAAATATGCGGCTATTATGTAATAGTATAGTTTAATAAATGTGTTATATGTTAGAAAGTTTATGAATTGTGTATAAGTTAATGTTACTCGACCTTGGGGAATGGTGTGTAATGTATTGTATAAACAATTTATGTTTATATCTTCCGCAAATAGTTATAGAAATAGTATACCGGATCCGAGGTGATTTGGGACCTGGATTCGGGGCTATCACAGAACCAAGTATCCTATAATTTCTCAACAACCAAACAGTTGTAACTGAATATAAGTGTCCATTCCAACTTAACATTCCAAACACTAATTAATTATAAAATAAAAAAAACACAAAATCAATCACTCAGAAAACTGAAAAGAAAATCGTACATAAATAGTTAAATTTGATTGCATGAATAAACTCACTTCTGTTCTTGTGAAGGTGGCCATCGATCAACTATGAAGAAGAGGAGTCAGTTTACTGAAGGATGGACTCGTGTGAATTTTCTAATTGAGCAAGTTGACTCTTAAATTTTGCAATTGAAGGGTGAGTTGACAAAACACACTATGAAACAGTTTTATAGGAATGTTCTTAAATTTTAACAACCTAACTTTGAAATACATTAATCCACTATGTCATCAACTATTAATTAGCAAGAAAAGGCAGAGCTTTAGTTTTTCTGGATTATTCGTCATGGTAAGATACTAACCAAAAAGTATTATTACCCAAATCAGATCAACCATTGGGGTTAATAAGCTGCTATGAGCTGGGAACCTAAAATAGAGAACATAAAAAAATACTACAAAATTTGCATTCCATTTCCACAATTATTGAACCAAATTGTTGATTTATTATCTCTTCAATAATCTGAACATCCACCCTATCTTTGACACTCCCCCTTGGATTCAAAAACTCTGCCTTCCCAAAAATCTGAAATAAGAAATAATAAATTAAATCAAATAAATAAACATCAAATCACAGAACTTTAAAGGGAATTTTGAGAGAAAGAGAGTAAATTTACTTGACAACCAATGGTTTGGGAAAGGCTGTTAATCCCGATTAGAGGGGTGTTACCAATAGCAGCAATGATTCCATTTTTGGGTTTATTCTTTTTAAAGGATTTATGGGTATTTCCGGAAGAAGACGACTTTGAATGGTAATTGTTGCAGAGAAAGAAAGAGAGCACGGCTATGGAGACTGACGCTTAATAGATTCAGCCATTGCGGCTTCATCAAAATGGTAATTGTTGCAGAGAAAGAAAGAGAGCACGGCTATGGAGACTAACACTTAATAGATTCAGCCATTGCGGCTTCATCGGTAGCAATTGACGGCTTCATTCGGCAAACTCAGATGGAAAAGTAGGGTAGCGGAAGGGGAAAAACTGAAAGTGGAAGAAGAAGAAGAAGAGTTACTTTCCCTTGATTTTTCCAGAGAGTGAGGGTTTTTAGAGGTGTGAAAATAGGAGTTTTATAAGATGAGAGGAATGGAAGAGGCAGGGTGAGAAGAGAGGTGTAAAAATGCGATGATTTATATGGGTGAAGCGATAGAGGGAAAGAAGAGAAGAATCGCTCGAGAAGAAGAGAAAGAGTCGATCGACTATGAAGAAGAGGAGTCAGCCGACTGAAGGATGAACTCGTGTGAATTTTCTAATTGAGCGAGTTGACTCTTAATTATTTAAGAGCTGGCTCAGTGAATTTTGCAATTGAAGGGTGAATTTTGGATCGGTCTTATTGTCTTTATATATAAGGTATAAATATCAATAATGCATGTGAAAATATTAATTTACTAAAATTATTATAGTCATAATGAGTGTGCCATCAAATTCACAAGGCAAACGAATTGCCCACACAATTTGCAACACTAAGGGCATGTTTGATAGCTCTTTAATGGATCTGAATGACCCAAAAGCTGATTCAGTAAGTGATTCAGTGTTTTTGTTTGAATCAATTACACTCTGAATGGAACCAAATTTCTTCTTACCGAACCAGTCCAATTTTCCTGGCTGCTTCACTCAGTTGGCTACTGAATGAGCCTTTTACTTAAATATCCCCTCACTTTTGAAAAATTGCTTGCTCTATCCAGCACTTCCTTCTCGATCCCATCTCCCAAATTTGATTTTTAATCTTCCATTAATTTTATAGAAGAGAAATTGAAGTGAAGACTTGGGTTTCACCTTCTAAAATTGTCAAAATCTAGTTTTCAAAGAAATGGAAATTATAGCCTCTAAGCCAAAGAATAATCTAAATCAAAAAGCCTTCCCCAAAAAAGACGGATCAAGATGAAGATATTAAGCAAATTGCTCAAATCAAGTGTTGGCGAATCAAAAAGAAAAGTAAGGAAAAATGAAATACCTCTTAGCTCAACTTCCACTACTCCACAGGAAACACCAAGTGGGTATAACTCAGATGACCATTCTGATGGATGAACTGAGGAGGGATGAGAGAGAAAATGAATAGATTGGCGAGTGGGTGGGAGTAGTTTGTGTTTTCATTAATTTAACTTGAAAGTAGAAAGCCTTGTGTTGAAAACTAGTGCATTTTTTTTGTTTTTAGAGATTTGAGTTTTACTTTATTTGATTTTTGCATTTAGTAGGACTGAGAGGTTGAATAGTAAAAAATTGTTATTTAGATGTTCCATACATATCAATTATCAAACAACTTTTTCATTCAGACCATGTTTGTTTGCAAGGATTATAATCCCGGGATTATAATACATGGAATTATAATCCTGAGATTATAATACATGGGATTATAATACCAAGACTATTAATCCTAAGATTAAATAGTCTTAGTCACGTGTTTGTTTTTTATAGGATTATTCATGGGATAACATAAAATAATCACATGTTATGTTTGTTTTTTTCAGAATTAATTATAGTATTGGATTAAAAAATATCGTTTGGATTATTATACTCTTACCAATAATAACATATTTTTAAACTTATTTATACATAAAAAAAATATTTACTGATTATATATACACCCCACCCACATGCCCACGCCCACGACCACCCCCACCCCTAAAAAATTATATTTTCTGATTATGTATACATTCTCACCCCACCTATCCCACCCACCCCCAGAAATTGATAGATATTATGGTCATTTTAGAAAAAGGTTGAGGCTAATTTTGTTTAGCAATTTTTAATTCCAAATAGTAGGGATTATAATATCAGGTAGAACATGATATTAAATAATCCCACATCTTAAGCTATTTTATAATCCCAAAACTAATAGTCTCAAACTCAAATTGAAAAACAAACAAGACACTTGAAATTAATAGTCATATCCCAAGTGTAATCCTTACAAACAAACATAGCTTCACAATTCAAAATTATGTTTTATTTAATTTATTTAGATTGCTTAAATATTCAAAACTATTTCATTCAATTTTATTAAACACTCTCTTAATTGAACCCTAAACATACATTAATCTAAATTTATAACGGAGGTGGTACCTCTATAAAGTCCAAAAACATAAATTAAAAACCTTCGAAATACACATAAAAAACACTTAAGATTTTAAAATAAATAAAATTATATACACTTATATTATTCCAAGTACACTTTAAATAAACAAAAGTGATCCAAAAAAAAAATTCGGCCAAAAAATACACCTGAATGCTAATGTGTCACTAAAAAAGCTTGTATTTCACTGGATATTTATAATTTTTCATATTTTCAGTGTATTTTGACATTAAAACCAAATAAATCTATTTATAAACCCACTTTCTCTCTCTAATCTACTCTCTCTCACCTCTCTCGATTCCTTAATGTTTCAGATATAAAATTTTAGATTCTTAAAACATATACCTATCAAAGAGAGACAAATCAAACATTGAATTTTCAATTTAAGAATAAAGGGGCATGAGCCATGAAGGCAAGTGGATTCATATTACGTGTATAAATAAAATTCCAAGCTTTTTCAATTTTTAAAAATTATTTACACAATGGTTTTAATTAACAGCATGCTCAAGTTAGAACAAGCACATATAAATAGAAGGAGACCAGAAATACAGTCACCGATTCAAGCTCCATTTCTAATTTCAACAAAGTCATTCCAAATGATTTATTTGCCAAGTTTAAGAGTTCAATGGCACGTCGAGCCCTAGAACTCCGGTTTTCAACTTTTAATCACCGTTTAATTACGAGAATACTACCTGACCGGCAGATCTCATCAATATTCTACAACTGTGATTTGATCCCAAAAAACTGAGGTGAAACTTTAGATATTAACTAGCAACAGTCCCGTGCCTTCAAACTTTGGACGGCCTAGATAATTTATTAGGATGGGCGGAAAATTCAAAATTATTTTTATTTTATTATATAGATTAACGGAAGGGACGGCCTGACACTCTTCCTTCCTTCTAGACATCAAGGGTTGCGTTCTGGAGTGGCCCGGGGCGAAGCCACATGTTAGTCAGTGGGGTCAATTGCACCCACTAAATTTTTTTTTTAATATATGATAAATGAATTTTTTTGAGGGTCAGAAGAGTCAATTTACATCCACTGAAATTGGGTATTACACTTTACTGAAATTGGGTATTGCACTTTCCCGTTTCAAAGCAATTTGCACCCACTGAAATTTACACCCACTCTTTTTACACTGAAATTATTAATCAAATTTTAACCACATATGACTCGTATCCTCTCAATATATGTATCTCTCTCTATAATATTTTAAACTAAATAATAATCTAATTTATATTACTTTTAAAAATAAATAATGAATTACTTACTTATGAACAATCGTGATTAAAAAAAATCTATTATGAATCAATATAGTGTATATATATCATATATTATTACTCATTATATTTTTATTGTAATATAGTATATACATATATATTTAAAAGTATAAAATATTAAAAAATTGACTCGGGGACGCTGCCCCCGAACCCCCGCCAAATTATTTATAACTCGGTAATAATTTCGTCCCCACTAATACTATTTTCTGGCTTCGCCACTGGGAGTTCGCGACTACCGTGGCGACGTATCGGCCCTTCAAGGTGAGAAATTTTTCACTAACTCATCGAAAAAGAGGTTTTCGATTATCTACTCTCTCCTCCTTAAATTTATTTTGAAATTCTTTTTAGAGACTTAAATTGTGGCGAAAGGTCGAGCGAAGCTGACTGGTGAATTTTTGGGTATAGAGAGGGAATTCTAGGGTTTGCTCGGGAAAGGTAACTGAGGGGTGCGTAGGAAAGAAAGGCAGAGGATGGTGCAGGAAAAGAGGATGACCAAAGAGTGATGGTAGATAAGGTTGATGGTGCCATTGTTGTCCACTGAAAATTAGAGAGAAGAAGTGATGAAAAACTGAAAAGGGTGGAAAAAGAAGAAGATAGAATAAGGAAAAGAGTTTGTATTGCAAATATATTTAGTAAATAAACCGTATATTGTAATAGTCCAAATCGTATACAATATGTTTTTTTGATGACGTCAACATTCATGTATATTTTTTGGTCGAAAAAGTTTGTAGGATTACTTTTGTTTACTCAAGTACACTTGAAATATGTTAATGTAAATTTTTAAATATTAGAATTACAAATATAAAATGGGTCATACTTTGAGAAAAATAAGTGTAATTAACCCTTTTATAAATAAATCAGCTTTATAAGCCGCTCAAGCCGTTGGTGTAATTGTGTTACATATTTTTTTTACTATTCCGCCTTATAAATTTAGTTATATTACTCTCACAATTCCCAAAAGAATGAGTAAAATACAATATGCACATATTAAGAAAAATAAAAATAGAAAAAATAGATAAAAAAAAGTTTCAAATTAATCTTTAGTGGTTCTACAAGAGTATATAATGTGATGAGCACTTTTATTTTTTTAATACTAATGAATCTCACTAAATGACATATTTACCATTCACTTTATGTAATTTATCTCATCCTTTTGAAGACAAAAAATTATATCTTTAGTCATCATTTTGGGGACAGGGAGAGTATTACTTTATTATTTAAAACTTTTATCTTTTTTAATTAATCTTATAAATTTGATAATTTTTATATTTTATTCTCATATTATTTACACAGGTCACATGTATACCACATGTGACATCGGTACTAATATACTTTCTCCATTTCAAATTATAGGACTAATATTACTTTTTTAAAAGTTAATTTCAAATATTTTTACATTTAAAATTAACATGAATTTATTTTATGAAAATATAATTATAAATATTATAAACTTAACTATCAAAAAAATACTACTAATTATAAGACTTATTGTTATCAAAACTTAAATGAATTATACTGATGTTAAATTTTAAATAATTTTTTTAAATATTAAACTAATAATTCGAAACAGAACGAATAATATGGATCCGATGTCTCTTATTTTGTTGAAACAAAGAAAGTACATGGAGAATCTAGCAGGTAACGCACGTAAAATTGCTACTCCGGTTAAAGGTGCTCATCGGTAAAAAAACCGAACCGGTATCGAAAATACCGAACCGGTACCGATCAAAAATTACCGAAAAAACTAGAATCGAAATCGGTACCGAATTACTGGTTTCGGTGCCGGTTCGGTACAAAATCGGTACCGATTTTTTCGATTCGATTTTCGGTTATACCGCATGGTAATATATATAATTATTAATAATAATTAAATAATTTTTTTATATATATTAATATTTTTTACAAACTAAGAAATCATTAACTATTAATAATAATTAATATATAAAATAAAACTACACACATTATTAATATATATAAAAAATTTTAATAAAACTACTATTATATAGAAATTATTAATATATAAAAAAATTATTTAATAAATAAAATTACAAAATATTAACTATTAATTATTAAATTATTAAATTTCGGTATTTTCCCATAAAAGTGCGGGCCTTTTTGGCCCGGCCCGACACGTAGCCCGCGACTTATTTTTTTAAAATTAAAATGTTGCTACTTGTGAGTTGTGAGGCTTGAACACAAGACTTGTATAAGTAAATAAGTAAGAGTTCAAACCAACTAAGTTACAACAACTATTTGATTTTAATGCAATCTTCAATATATTTTAACTATAAATGAAAACTATAATTAAGATATGTAGTTAATGTAGGTAATTAATTAATAATACTAATATATAATACTATTAAAATTTTAATTGATTGAAATATGTAGTTAATATAGTAAATTAATTAATCGTGTCTGTTTATATTATTGTTTATTATTAATTATTTTATTATTTTTAATATTTATTATTATTACTATTTCAGAAAAAAATAGTAATAAAGAACAGAAAGAAGAGGAATCTCTGCTACTTCATCTCATGTCTTGAAGCTTAAGGCGTGCAAGTTTGATTACTAATTAAATTATTATGTTAAAATCTTCCTTAATTGGTAATGTAGGTGTTATTATATTATAATATGCATATAATTGATGCATGCATAGTGGTTGATTACGTATATGCTAGCTTGATGATGTGATCTTCATCCTGTATTATGGCCATTGTGGTGGTAATGTAAAATAAATAAATAAATAATATTAAAAATAAAATAAAATAAATAATGCAAATGAATTCTACTTGTGATTCTGCTTATATGACCCTTGTTTTAAAAGGAACAAAAACTATTCAATAATAAACATAGTCAAACTGCTTAATACACTTATATTGGTCATATTAACGGTCATAATACTTTCATTCTTTTTAATTTTGAAATACCTTGTGTTGTAACTTGTTAATATAAATTAATGAATTCAGTAATAGTAATTTTATTTTAGTATTTTTTATGTAGCAAAAAAAAAAAAAATTAAACGGAGAAGCCCGCGGCCCGGCCCGGCCCGGCCCAACCCAACCCAACCCGGGCCTCACATTTTTAATTCATCAAAACCCGGGCCATTTTGGCCTAGCCTCGCCTTTGGCCCGGCCCGCCCGCTTGCCAAGTTTACCAAAAAAATGTTAAAATATCGAAAAAATCAGTACCGAAAAAAATCAGTACTGAAAAAACCGGTATCGCCGGTACCGATAAAAAACCAAAAAACCCGAACACCCATAACTCCGGTCCCTACTGAAGGTCAGTTTTGCGCTTTAAATTTATAAAATAAAATAGAGTAATGCTACGAAGACATGATTATTGGACAACTTTATTAGACAGTTTAAATTTTATTTTTATTTTTATTTTTTTGCTAGTGATTCTCAAAAAATATATAATATTTATTTTAAATTTTTTTTTTATAAAATATAATTTTTTAGATGTAATTTAAATATATATATAAATATATATATATAAATACAGGGTTATAGAGTATGTATGACTCCATTCTTTTTCCTTTGGCAGCTTAGTCACTGCGCTCTTATAAATATATACACATAAATACATATATATAAAATATTCAGAGATATGGGAAAGAAGCGGAAGTCTGTGGCTACGAGCCTGGACGAGGTGGATCGAACCATGTATTCAACGTTTAGTACCGGCGCCAACGCCCTTTCTCAGCTCTACTCTCAGGCCATGAACCACCAGAAGCTTTCCTTTCAAGCTGGTGAACGCCACGGTTTAGTAATTATAATCGACCCTTTTTTTCTTTCGATCAATCTTTTTGTGTATGCAAGTGTAAGGCCTGATTATGTTTTGAGGGTTTATAAAATTATTATTGTGGGTTTTTTGGTTTTGGTTGATTTATTAATTTGGTTATTCTTATATACACTCCCTCCATTCCAAAAGAAATAAATAAATAAAAGGATCTTATTTTGACTTTTTGAAACCTAGTTACGGAATCTTAAATTCAAAATTTATATTAATTAATTTGATTTATTTCATTGCAGTTGTAATTATTGTAAACTATTTAAAAACTACTACTAATTACAAATTTTATAAATTTATGGTTCTTAAAACTCAGATGGACCCCATTAATTTTGAATTTTAGGATTTTGCAAATTTGACTTGGGATTCTTTTTGTGAAATGGAGGGAGTATGTTTATCTTGATCATTGTTTGTTTATTTTGTTTCAATGTTGAATTAAGGCGTTAACCTCTTACTGAATTTTGAATTTTAGCATTTCACAAATTCACTTAAAGTAGTCAAAATGGGACTCTTTCATGGGACGGAGGGAATATGATTTATGGCGAGTGATGCTTGTTAATTTTGTTTTGTTGTTGAACTAATGCGTTAAAAGTGACTTCCGCCATACTTTGATTTTTTTTATTAGGGTTTGATTAATGAAACTATAGTTATCAAGGCGTGGCCTAGGTCAAGGCGAGGTTACGCCTTGGTGACAGTTAGCTCAACACATGTGAATTGACCAAAACTCACCAAACTAAGTTAACAATACTCCGGGAAACCATAAATGGATAGATGCAAGAAATCCGAGTGCAGTAGAAGAAGTTCGGTGAAGATTGAAGATCTCACGCGCAAGCGTGAGGAGGCGTGTGACATCGTCGACGACCTTTATGCTGTTTAACGTTGGTGTGTAGGTGGTTCTTCTATGTCGGCGAACTAACCACCAAGCTCGCATGGTGAAAACGATCATTGTAGCATATTCGTTTAGCTGCTAGCTAGGTGTTTGTTTCTAAGGCATACTACTTCTGTTTTAACTGTTAACGCGTGTGATAGAAAGAGAGTTGTGTTTGTTTTGTTATTTGTACTTGGGTGTCTGGTTAGTAGGGAGTAACACTAATACTACATGTGGGTGATGAAGTTTGTGGATTTTGGTGTCTTGATTTTTTCTTTTATTCATTTGTTTGTTTTTAATAATTAAATATACTAATTCATACACATACTTTTGTATTAAATAATTCAAGTATATTTTGTTTTTAATAATATTTAATATTCTTAATATTTATGAGAATAACTTCATAATTCTAAATATATAAATTGTTTATTGTTAGCGACTTATTGTCCTGGCGGTCAGCTACCGTCGTGACTCTCCATGGCGCTGTGACAACTATGGAAATTATACATTCAAATATAACGCTTGAGCAATATTGTGTCACTCTGGACTGATGTCAAGGTCAAATGCTTGAAGCTGAGAAATATTGTAGTTACTTTATACTAACTACAAGATCAAACGCTTGAAGCTTCAAACTAGGTTTTGAGTCATTTTGTGCTATGAAGTTGGGACCGATATGGAGTATGTGAATCTAGTCCATATCTCCTATTGCCCTAGGACCGTGTTTGATGCGACAAATAGGAGTTAGGATAGGATTTGATTATATTAGATAGAATATGAAGTTCATATGATAAGACATTTCATATTATAGAATTTGAAGAACAGCATGTTATAGGGCAGGATTAGATATAATAATCTAGTCTTGTGTTTTTTATGGGCACGACAGCTCGGATAATCATAGTTTTCATAATTGGAGTAGAGACTGACTGTTTTAATTTATGATTTACAGTTCAGCTGGATAATGAGCTGTTCCATCCCTTCATTTCTATTTACAATATGAAAAGATGCAACAATTCTGCCGTATCAGGTTTTGGATGGGTTTCTAAATGCTTCAACTTAGTGACACCGTGTAGATGAAGTTTAAACTAAGAAATTCACCAGTATGAGCAACAAGGTAGGTTCTGTTTTAGTTGAATAAGAGTAACTATAGCATGTTTAGAGTAAGGACACCTTTTGGCAACTTGCGAGTGTTATTTATCCCTCTTTTCCTCTATTTGCTGCAGTCCAGAGATCCTAGGGTAGTTAGTTATGGAGCATAACTTTAGTTATTTTAGTTGTGTTGGGAAATCAAGCTCACACAAATACACTAAGATAAATACAAGCACAGTACTGTATATAAAATAATGACACAAGAATTTTATGTGGAAAACCCAACTGGAAAAAACCATATCCACTATGAAAATAATATGGATAATACAAACTCTCAACTGAGAAATAAATTAACTATTTATTTTCTCTTTATATCCTCACACTCACTATTTGCTCTAACTGAGCTTTTCTACTCTCTCTCAAATGCTTTGCTCCTCAACTGATGGTGTATTTAAGTTGCTCATCAGTGCATTCTATTTATAGAACAAACTCAGGAGACACACTCCCTTAAATTAAGTAGCAAATTTTGAAAACTTTGCTGATAATAAATGGGCGGATCTCATAAAAGATTTCATGGAACAAATTAAGAAGATTTTCTTTGACAAGAAGACTGTGAAATCTCCTTATTCCAATATTTTGATGGCATGCATTTATTGTACTGACCAACCAAATGGGAGCCAATATTCAACAATCTCCACCACGGCTCATATTTTCCAAATAATACGTATTGTGAATTTTTTCGTGTCCGTTAACGTATCCCTCTCCCTATATACTCTACCACGAACTCAGCGTTCGACGAAGTGAATTAAGTCCAAGTAGTGCTTGAACTTTTCTGCTGAAACTGACTTTGTGAGCATATCTGCGACATTCTCCTTTGTGTGAACTTTGCGAACTGCAATCACCACTTTGTGAGCTTTCTTTTTTTTGAACACCCACTTGCATCCTATAGCCTTCGATTCTTTTGAAAGTTGAACTAACTCCCAAGTTTGGTTCTTCTGCAAAGACTCCATATCTTCTGCCATCGCTATCGCCCATTTATCATTGTCCTCGGACTGAATAACATTCTGATAGCTAGTTGGATCTCTACTACCAGTAATTTCTCGCTCCCACCGTCCCCCCAATTAGCTAGTTGTCCCGCTCTCATCTAAGAACCAAGCGTCCAATCCTTTACTTCGTTTGTGATAGTCCATTAGTAGGGAAAGGCGAAGACAACCATGTCATCAAACCCATATCTCTGCACTGGTTTGCTGACTCGCTGATAGACTCCACGGCACGCTTGCGTGAGGTGGTCGTCGCCCGGATCGTTTATAGCACAGTTGTTGGGTGAATTGCTTGCAACACCTTAACCCCTCGTCTATACTTTAGACGGTAATCTTGGTACAATTGCTCGCGTTCGGAAAGCTACGTTGAATGGACACCAACGACACCTTGACCCCTCGCTTATATTGAAGCGTTAATCTCGGTACAATCGACGATTGATGCGGTAGAAGACGCCACACACAACTATGAATTGTTGTATGATAAGTCAAATTGAATCTCAAAGAAATAACTAAGAAACTACTAATTTTTTAGGAATTCTTCAAAGAACCAAAAGTAGAGAATAAACTCACAAATATATTGAATAATGTATTTGATTACATCAACTTGAATCTCTATTTATACTACTCAAAACAATCCAAATTCTAATAGGAATTTATAAAATATAACCCTAATTTCTACAAGGAAATAGAAATCAAATTGGAAAAGAAATTCTAATTTAAAAAGAAATCCTAATTAGAATAGAATTTAAAATTAATTCTAGATGCCAAGGAGTTTTCCATGTCGCGTACGGATTATACAGATACCGTGTAAATTGAATTATTCTGTTGCCAGCTTTCCGTGTACTGCTTGGACTTAAAATGCTCCAGCTTTTTGCTTGTTAACATGCAGAAGTGTTGCAGACGTGGCCCACTCACAAAGACTCCATGCCTTGCTTCATGTAAATTAATATTGAGAAGGCCCACTTACATTGCTATCTTACATGATGCCTTCTAATATGTTAAGTCTAAATGTTAAGCCTGATAACTTGAAAATAAAATATGCGGGCCACATGATTGAATAACCTCCTTTGTATGTAAAATATGTTGACTTTGTTAAGAAGATTAGAATTGGGCTTGTATTAAATTGACCCAATTAAATTGACCCAAACTTGTGTCTTATGCTCTTTAGCCTCCTTTTTAAATTTCCTTGCGTTAGTTTCAGCCCAAACATATTGGATCAATCCATTGAGACCTTGTTTGAACCTCTTTGTTCTGGCCTTGCTTGATCCCTACGTCCCTTTAGTTTTGTTTGAATCCACGCATGCCATGTCTTCATCACTCGCCTTTCTCGATCTCTCACAAGATAGGACCTCTCTTGATGATCTGAAGGATGATCATCTTCAATCTCTCCGACTTATTTTGTTTCTTCAGGAAACTCCACCACAACTGGTTGTTTCTGCAACTCACATTCCCGGATTTGTTCAGTATGTGTTTCTCATTGAACACCATATCTCTGTTGACAACCTTCTTCTTGGATACCAGATCCAATAACCTGTATCCCTTGACTTCATCTTCATATCCAAGGAAAATACACTCCTTTGACCTTGGATCAAGTTTGGACTTTTGCTCTTCGACCGACAGATGTACATAAGCTGGAAAACCAAATATTTTCATCACAGAAAAATCAACCGGTTTTCTAGTCCATACCTCCTCGTGGATTTTGTAATCAATTCCAGCTGAAGGAGATTAATTTATCAAATAACATGCTGTGTTGAGTGCCTCAACCCAGAAACTCTTGGGCAATCTTGCATTCAACATCATACATCTGGCACGTTCCGATAGAGTTCTGTTCATCCTCTCGGCAACCCCATTTTTCTCTGGAGTTCTTTTAACTGAGAAGTGCCCGGTGATACCGTCATCCTGGCAGAATTGTAGGAATGATCTGTCCTTGTATTCTGTTATCTGATCTGAAATACTTCAGCTTCTTTCCGGTCTAGTTTTCTACTTTAGCTTTCTACTGCTTAAAGATTTTGAAAACCTCGGATTTCTGCTTCATTAAATACACCCACACCTTTTTGGAGTAGTCATCTATGAAGCTAACAAAATAATGGGATCCACCCATTGACGTATGCTTGATTAGGCTCCACACATCTGAATGTACACAATCAAGTACATTTTTACTGGTATGTGCTCCTACCATGAAGCTGACTCTTCGTTTGCCGTACACGCAAAACTTGCAAAATTTCAAACTGCATGTTTCGACATCTTTCAGCAGCTGCCTTTTGTGAAGTTCTTTCATTCCACATTCACTCAAATGGCCAAGTCGCATGTGTCATAATTTTGTGCTATCACTGTTGGAATTATCTTGCACAGTTATTGCTTCTCCACCAGCAACTGTCCCCTATCAACTTGTAAAGGGTGCCCATTTTCCGGCTCTTCATAATTACCATTGAACCCTTGTTAATTTTCATGACACCATCTCTGACTGAGATACTACATCCTATAGAGTCAAGTACTCCAACCGATAACAAGCTCTTCTTCAGAATATACCTTACATCACCCAATGTTCTGACAACCCCATCAAATATTTTACCAAGTAACTTTACAGACTGCATTGTTACCCAATAAAACTGTACCACCATTGCAGGATGTAAAAGTATCAAATCAATCCCTGTGAGGGGACATATAAAAAGAACATCCGGAATCCATGTACCAATCTATAAGGCTGCTACTGTCTCTAACAAATAAAAGATAACCTTGTGAAGCTACATTTTCTGTCACTGTGTACAACTCTCCGTCGCTGCACACATTTGCTTGCTCAGCAACATTAGCAGAATTTTCAATCTGTTTTCCTTTCTTCTTGTTATCCTTCTTCAACAATGGACATTGATTTTTGTAGTAACCCTTATCGTGGAAATGATTACACTCAACCTGAAATTTATTCTTCTTGCTTGGTCTCGACTGAGACCTTTCTCGTTCCTTGCCGGAATACTTCTTCCGATTAGGACCCTTTCCACGCCCATCTGAAAAAGCAAGAAGACTGTCTCCTTGATCTCTGGAAGTAGTGCCCCTGAACTTGTCCTGGTCCAGGATTGCTGACATTACATCGTCAACTGCAAGCTTTTCCTTCCCTACAGGGAGAGTAGTCTTGAGAGTTGCGTATGAATCTAGTAGAGAGACAAGAAGTAACAAGACTTTATTTTCTTCGTCCAACTTCATATTAATACTGGTTAGTTGGGTCATCAATCTATTAAATTCATTAATATGATTGGTCAAATCTGACCTTTCTTCCATCCGAAGCCGGTACAATTTCTTCTTCAAATATAGCCGGTTTGACAGACTTTGACTTGTAAACTTTCTCAAGTTTCTCCCACAAGTCCTTTGAAGAGGTTTGTCAGAATATGATATTTGATCTGTGGCACCAAACTCAGTCTTATTGTTGCCATGACCTTTGCTTTAAGTTCCGTCCATTTTTCATCTGTCATAGTCGCTGGTTTCTTTCCTTCTAGTGCCTTTGTCAATCCTTGTTGAGCTAATACATCTTTAACTGTACACTGCCAAATACTGAAATTTGACTTATTATCAAATGGTTCAACTTCATACCTCGCACTTGTGCTTGTCATCTTCGTATTTGTGACCTGCCTAATTTCTCTTTAAGCAGATCGTACCAGTTGGCCAGGTAAGTGTAAGTCGGGTGAGAATTTCTCCGTGCTTTGCAACGGTGACTAATTAAATAACCACCTTTCTTAAAGAGCTACCTTTTGAACCACTTTCCTAGACACCAACGACGTGAATAAAAAAAGCATTGATACCAATTGTTGGAAAATCAGGCCCACACAAATACACTAAGATAAATACAAGCACACTATTGTATGAGATATAAAATAATGACACAAGAATTTTACGTGGAAAACTTAACAGGGAAAAACCACGGGTAGAGATCTCAGAAATCCACTATGAAAATAATATAGAGAATACAAACTCTCAACTGAGAAATAAATTAACTATTTATTTTCTCTCTATATCCTCGCACTCACTATTTGCTCTAACTGAGCTTTTCTACTCTCTCGAATGCTTTGCTCCTCAACTGTTGGTGTATTTTAGTTCTCATCAGAGCATTCTATTTATAGAACAAACTCAGGAGACACTCCCTTAAATAAATGGGCCGATCTCATTGGAGATTTCATGGAACAAATTAAGAAGATTTTCTTTGACAAGAAGACTGAAATCTCCTTATTCCAAGATTTTGATGGCATGCATTTATTGTACTGACCAACCAAATGGGAATATTCAACAAGTTGTTTCATTATTATTTACTCATTCATCATCTTCAAATTGCTGTCCTGCATTATTAATGCTGAATTATAGTGCTGAAGCCTGAAATATGTAAGCCGCTGAACTTTAAGATGCATGAAATCAGTTCTTAAAGTCTGAAATTTTAGCGTTGAAATTTAATTGAACTATTCAATTGGTGTAACATGTTTCTCCCTGAAACTTGTCAAATTTACAATTCTTATTAGATTTAACTGAATATGAAAAACATACAATTTATGAATTTAAAGAGCAAACCTAAAACTACCACATATTTCATTATGGTGTCGTCCATTGAATTACTAGTAACCAAAGAATACACCATGATCAATGGTTTTTTTCAGTAGTTTTAGCACACTTATTGGTTGTTTTCCCACTGTCTCTGTTAAATGGAGATTCTTCAGAAGGATTGCTGCAAACATCTTATATAGAGTTAGAAAACAAGATTAGAGGATTGCGAGAAAGAAAATATATAGTAGTAGGCTCTATGAGGAGCATCTGGAGAGTGGGAGAGCATGCCCGGATGGAAGCTTTGGGTCTGAAATCTTACGTGGAATAGAAGGGTAAAAGCTCGTTTGATTCTAATTTTAGTACGAATGCGAACTGTAAAAGCGTGTTTCCAAAGAATAGCTTGCAAAAGAGAGTTCATTGGCTCACGATTGGGCGTGTGATGTACAGTTGTACATAGGAGACGGATGATCGTGTACTTCTCCATGCGACTTTTTTTATGCCTTTTGTGTTTAATTTATGTCATCCCAAGTGGCTGATAGCAGACTTGTGCGTAGTTATATATTATTTGATGGAGTGAAGGATGCATATTGTTTCCTTATTTTGTTCTCCCAATACTTATTTGTTTCCTTGGGATCTCAAATTGTTCATACCGAATAAAGATTATTGAGAGTGTAATGGCTGGGACTTTCAGGCAGAAAATGGCAATTCTTACGAGATCTAAATTCTTTTTGCTTGGCTATCTAAATATGATTTTGTTATCCTTGATCTGGATTATTTTGAATTGCTTTTTAGTTTGAACTCTATCATGATATTTCATTGACTAAATTTAATCCCTACTTTTGCAGGAGAAGCTATATCAATGGATTTTGAGGCAACAAGAGAATGGATTGAGAGTGACGACAGTTGACATACTCCATTACCTACAGGTTTCTGTTCTTTGTGTTAATTCTTGACCTGTTAATTTTTTTTAGATTGAAAAAAATAAAGATTTTATAAAGAGAAGGGAAACTATATGGTGGAGGGCAAGGACTCCACCCTAACTGTAGTAAGGAAAAAGGAATTAGCTCAAAGAATCACTTAAAAACAGTGCAACTCTACAATCTCTTCATAAAGCTGGGTAGAACACTATGAAAGTTAACAATGGCTGGACCACAATGATGATAAAACACTGTCCCTTAACAACTGTAAGGCTAGGTGTTGATCCAAAAAATATATGTAGTTCTGTTTATTCGAATACCCACAAAACTACAAAATTTCACACTTTGGAAGGACCTGCGCGCCTTGCTCCTAACAAACCCCAGAATTTTAATATGCTATTCTGTCGTTGCTTTTTTTTTTTTGGTTCAAGCTATTGACATATCTAATGATATGGATGCTAACAATGTCTCACTAGTGATGCTCAGTATAAAATCTGCCTACGTCTAACAAGATTGTAGTAAATGACAAGTCCAGGGAAGTACACGAAACAATATTTGTAGTGTTAGGTAACTTACAGTAATAATATTTTTCTCCAGTCTTATTAATAGGCATATATCCATTGATGTGATTCATTTGAATCCTGAACTTTTTGTTTTGTTTGTTTTTTCCCAAATCCCGCCTATGTTCGCTTAATTCCCGCCTAGGCTCTAGGCGTGCTTTACAACCTAGATTTGGTTGGGTGCTTAAGCCACCGTCTAGGCGGAATCAGACGCATCGTTTAATTAAGGCCTGAAGCTCTACACTACTTGAAATGAATTTGTTAAGCCTTAAACGATTGTATTTTTTTTTTATAATCTTTCATGCAATGTTCTAAAAGACGCTAGGCGGGCGGCCAGGGGGCCTAGGCGGGATTGTTTATTTTAAGTCAATTTTAATATTATCTTATATTTATCCAAACAAAACAATAATATATAGCAAAACAATCTATAATTAGTGTTCGGTCTAGTCGGCGACTGGGTCTAGGTCGGGGTTGGAGCCTCAACGAGTCGACAAGGGCCTAGTCCTTTGAGTCGTTGGCCGACTTAGTTATGCTCCAGTCGATAAAGTCTCCCAGTCGGGAAAGTCGTCAACTCGGAGTAAATCAAAAAATCGGAACAAGTCGGGGAAAATCGGAAGAAGTCGGGGAAAATCGGAAAAAATGGGAGCGGATGAGGTCCTTCTACCTAGAAGAAGTGGTAGAAATGTGCGAGAACTAGATGAAGATGAGTTTGTGTCGGAAGATGATGACAACGAAGAGGAAGATGAGGATTGTGAGTTTGAGTCCGATGGAGAGCAAGTCTTGGAGGGATATGAAAAAGAGGAGTGATTGACTATTAATTTTGTGCTACTTAGTTTCATTTGGTTAATTGGTTTTGAATTTAGAGCGTCGAACTATTTGGTTTTACTTAGTTTTCATGTTTTTATTTGATGATTTGTATTACTTTTGTTATTCTACTTACTCAAAACTTATGAAGGAGGAAGGAGACTATATATATTTTTTAAAAAATTAAAAATCTGACTAGCCGACTAATCCCCTAGTCTTTAGTCGGTAGTCAACCGACCTGGGACCGACTAGCGACTTTTAGAACAGTCTATAATAAAGATAATAAAGGTCTTTGTTTAAAGTTCAAACACATATCTTTAACGTTGTAGTTTTATTCATAAACAAGATTGCTATTAAATAATAAATTTTAAAATTTAAAGAATTCAATTTAATATTAAAACTTAAGAAACTAAACATAAATTTAAGCTAAATATTACAAATGTATCATCATTTATATAATTTAAACTTTGAAGTTGGTATAAGTTCAAAAAATTATAACTATAATAAATTATCCATGACTTGATCTTGTTCACTTCTTGTTGTGATTTGATATACTACAACATGTATTATAAATATGGTAAATCATTAGAAAAATAAATATATCAAGATCTAGTTCGGACAGTTATTAAAATAATAATAAAAAATCCTATCCGCCTAGCCTGCCTGCCTACCTAATTTCCTAGAGAGATTTTTTGGCCTAGGCGAGGCGGCAGGGGGCCTAGCGCTTCGCCTAAGCCGCTTTTTAGAAAACTACTTTCATGTGAAATTTTGAAAAATTACATCTACTATATATTTAATGTTTTGTTTAGTATAACTAGAATATCCTATAGACAAGTAAATAAACGAGTTTGCTAAAAAAATGCCTAGTCTGCCTCTGAAAACGCTTCGTCTGCCTCTGAAAACGCTTCGTCCGCCTAAGAAAATGCCTCGTCAGCCTAGGAAAACTCCTAGGTGGCCTAGGCGCCCCACCTGTCACCTAAAGGCCGTCTAGTGATTTTTAGAACACTGTTTTTTCCACCTGAAAGATATCAGAGTAAAATATGGTCTTGAGGATGCTAATTTGTCGGATATTTAAAAATTGTGGTGTTGATCTTTAAAGTTATGACTCTTGCGTTGAGTTATTTTTGCTGATTTCTGGTCAGCACTTTGTAAACAATACTCGATTTCACAGTTTTTGCCTAAGGTTCAATTTTTATAGATCTCTTCAAACTGTTATATCTATTGCTGGTTCACATATGTTTATTTCAATGTTCTAAAAGGTGTTAGGCGGGAGGCGGGCGGCCAAGGGGGCCTAGGTTAGATTTTTTATTTTAAGACAATTTTAATATTTTATCTTACATTTATCCAAACAAAATAATAATATAAAGCAAAACAATCTATAATAAAGATAATAAATGCCTTTTACTTAAAGTTCAAACACATGTCCATATTGCTAATGTCAAAGTTCATACACAAACATTCAATTGTTCAAAGTTCAAACATATTTTTAACATATTTGTTTTATTCATAAACAAGATTGCTATTAAATAATAAAATTTAAAATTTTAAGAATTTAATATAATATTAAAACTTAAAAAACTAAACATAAATTTATGATTTATATTGAATTAAACTAAATATCATCATTTATATAATCTGAAGTTGGTACAAGTTCAAAAAATTACAATTATAATAAAATTATCCACTTTGACTTGATATTGTTTACTTTTTGTTGTAATTTGATATGCTACGACCTGTATTATGAATATGGTAAATCATTAGAAAAATAAATATATCAAAATATGATTTGGGTAGTTATTAAAATAAAAAAAAAATTCTCCGCCTAGACCTTGCTTAGGCCCCACCTAATTTCATGGAGGAGTTTTTTTGTCGCCTTGGGCCTAGGTGAGGCGCCAGGGGGGCCTAGCGCCTAGGCGAACCTAGACGGAGATTTTTAGAACACTGATTTATTTTGGTTTAATAAATTCTCTTTTGACTTGAAATGGAAAAAACTAATTCGTTTTATAGTTTTGCTCTTCAATATTGCCCAACTTGAAATTTAGGCTACTTTATCCACGCTCACTCCCCTCCTTTTGGAACTCGTGTAGTCTAATATCAGTTCTGAGATCTTCTATACTTTCATTTATAGCTCTGTTTTCTCCTCTTTGATTTAACAGACTGATCTGGATTGTTATGGGGAGGACCCATCTATGTCACCTAGAGCTCCACTGCAGAATCAGCACTTACAAGCCGTAACACCTTTCACAAACTCAATCCCCCTTGTATCTTCAGGCTCATCTGGTCCACCAATTGGTGGACAGGGTTTTCGGTCTGAGCACAGTGATCAGCAGTCCAAGAATTACGTTTTCTCAAATGCTCTGTCAAGCCCTGTTCGTCGGAGCCTTCAGAATTATCACATTTCTCATGGAGGTTTTAATCCGAACAGTGCACAGCACCCTCCTAATGGACCCCGGAATAATGAACCTAACTCTGCTCAACTACAGAATAGAGATTCTAATCCGTTCAACTCGAATGATTCTTCTATGGACATACACTCGGATAGTCCGGATCATGAATATACTTACTGAGCACCATGACATAGTTTCTGTCAAAAGTTGCTTCTGATGCGTTAATCACAAGTCTTGGAACGGCTATTTCAATCCGTTGCAGTCTACGAGGAAGCACAACATGGGAATGACTGGAATGGAAAAAGGTGACCCAAATTGTGTCAAGTTGATCTATTGAGCTCTTATGGGGCACAGACAGAAGGCATTGTGAAGAGCACCAAACCTATCTCAAGTTGTCATTATGTTTTCGTTGAACCATCTAGTTTGATTGGATCTTCAGTTTTGTATTTGGATTGACATTGTTGCTTATTCATTAAGATCATTACACCAGCATGTTTTTGGCATTAATGGCTTGTGAAAGTTGTTGGCACAAATATATAACTGTATATCTGCTCTGTAAGCCAAAACATATATATTACTCTTTTTGGGAAATGATTTAAATGTCGATCAGTTAGGAATTGTAAGATATAAAATAAAATAAAATTGTTTTTTTTTACATTTTCATATCCCATATTTTATATACATCTGTATTTAATATTGATTTATATTTATCGTTATATATAACAAGGGAGCGGATCAGGTGCGGGATCCCGCACCTGGTTAAAATACGGACCTTTATATTTTTTTTTTTGTTTTTTTTTTAAAACAACTAAAAAAAATAAATAAAAAATTATGGAATTGAATTTTTTTCATAATACAGTGTTTTGGATGTGATTTGGGTACGTATAACAAAAATATGTATGTACAGTCTGGGCAGACTGTACCACCACTTTTTGGTATAGGTATTCAAAACACGCCCAAAACATTATATTATGGAAAAATTTCAGTTCCATAAAATATTAAATATTTTTTTTTAGTTGTTTTAAAAAAAAAAACCAAAAAAAATCAAAAAAAAAAAAAATCCGCATTTTAACAAAATAAGGGAGCCCTTACCTGATCCTGTCTGTATATAACAATACTCTTTTGATTTCGATGCTATTTTTGGATTTGTTCACCAAAAAATCACAATTGAAATTATCAAGAAGCACGGGGACTGGTAGTTCAATAAGGTATGTGGGACTATAGTTCCATAAGATTTACCTTTCACTCCATTGCCCTTGTTTCCTTGAGCTTCTACACAATGATGTGACTATGTGAGTGAAAATGGACACGGAAGAAATTAACATTTTTATTTTGTTATTTTAAAGGGTTACAGTCGCATGTGCTTGTCTGCATTACATGGGTTACTAATTAATTACTGATTAGAGTGAAGTAATTACTTGTTATTATCTTAATTAAATTAATATGCCACTTTAACCGACATGTTTCTGCAATTTTAAGAACTGATATCAGACAACAACAATGAGGTCCTACCCCTTGCATGCCATATTTACGCACCAGTCTCTCTTCTTTATATATATATGTTAGAACTTTATGAGGGTTATAAATATGATTGACAACTTCATAGTTTGCTATCTATAATTACTAGACTACTTTGGTAATTGATAATGGCTTTATAGCCTAAATGTCTCACAATCATGTGCGAAAATTCTTTATAAAATAAATCTAATCATATACAAAGAAGTATATAAAAATAAATTGAAATAATACTTCACATTTTTGACAATATATCTAATCATTTCATTCACACCAAAGTTTCAATCTCTATATCCCTCAAAGAACTTTGAACAATTAGACTTCTAAGTTCTAATTATTGTACTTGTAGAGATATTATTAAAGTTGAGTCATTCTGCTTAATTTTGGTGGCACGTGTTATATGGGAAGAGAAAGATATATGTTCTCTTTAATACTTGATACTAAGCAAATAAATTGAGAAGAAAATAATAAAAGATAAAAATATAACCATTTTTTTAATCATTAAAACATACAAAGAAAGAAAGAGAATGAAGTGGGAAGCTAAACTTATGATTTAGTAGAATTCAAGTAAATAAATTTGAAACGAATGAGAAGAGAGTAAACACTACAAAAAAAGGGTCATTAGCGATGGTTAGTGTCCCGTCGAGAATGACACCAATGCCGACGGGGGCGTCGTCGCTAATGGGTTCCGTCGATAATGTCATTTTTTCAGGAGAAAAATTGGTGAGAAAAGTTGACGGTGGAGGGAAAACTCATTGGCGACGGACGTAATATCAAAGACGACGGGAACACCGTCGATATTGACTTAATCTCGACGGGGATATATCGACGGACGTGCCGTCGAGAATGAATCATGTATTTTAATACCCTGGTTTGCGACGGCAACGACTCCTTTTTTTCCCTCTTTCTAATTTTTCTCATTCCCTCTCAATTCGCCCATTTCGCTCTCAATTCTCCTATTTCGCTCAATTGATTATCTACTTTGCTCAATTGATATCTCCCATTTTACCCAGTTCGCCCATTTCGCTCATCCCCCTGCTGCAAGTTCTCCATTATCTATTTCCATTTCCCTCACTCGCTCGTCCCTGTTGTTTACCGGTTATCCGCTTACTTCACCCTCTTCCTTTTCCCATCTTCCTCACTACTATTCTTCTTTCTCTTCACCGACGTTCGTACGCCGCACACACAACAGACATCAGGAGCTACAGTTTTGACAGTAAAAGGGCTTTGTTTCTCTTCAGGTGACTGATTAGCACAACTCTTGGACTAAGCCCAAAAAGATATGTATTAGTTTGTGTTGCAAAGATTTTATTTTTGGTGCTTTGTAAACTTGTTAGCTTGTATCAAATGTGTTTGATTCAGTTTTAATTAATGAAAAATTTGTATCAAATGCATCAATTGACTGGAAATTTGTAATGTGTAAATATATATGTATATATATACATAATTTTTTAAATACACTTTTAATTAAAATAGGGAACTGTATACATAAAGTACTTCTAGTACAGTGTATAAACCTCAGTTTCCTTATTCGTTATGAGTTGCTCTTTGCCTTTGTTTAGAGGGAGAAAAGGTTTACCATGTGGTTTAATATCCTGCCAAATAGAGAAAAAAAAAGAAAGTAGAGATGATGAAATAAAAAAAAACATATTTTTAGTGGAATCAATATTTGATCTAGCCTCAGTGAGACAATATTGTAACCATTATGGTATTATTTCCTTTGTAGAATTTGAGCCACCCCTCCACCAAAAAAAACCCACATCTATGATGATGATGATAATAATAATGATATATTAAATAAATATAAATAAAAAGAGTGAATTTTTAATGGAACTATGAACTGAGAATTGAAAAGAAAAATCAAATAATATATATGAATGTTATCTGATATACATGCGTGTGATGGCATATTTTTGTCTCTGATTATAGTGAGAGAGGAGAGGGGAAGTTTACCTGAGAACTCTGAAGCATAAGAAGTGGTGCTTGCTTTAGACCAATAGTCAGTTGAGAAAATAAGACTTTTAGCAAGAAGCAATGTACATCCAGAATCTAGCAATGCATCGACATTATATTTCTCATAATCGAAATAGTAAAATTTCAATTCAACACGTAAGGCATCTTGTGTTGCAAGAACTTGCTCGGTCTGATAAATATTACAATAACCTTTAAAGTATTTTTGTTCAAATCTTACAATATTATCAGTCTCAAGTACTTAAGCTTCGATTGATTTCATTATGTACTATTAGTGGATTCATCTTCTTGTACATAAGAGAATTCTTCATAAGTAGTATCATTACTTGATTAATCATTTTGGGTTTTACCTAATAATTTATCCTGGTTAGGATCCTCAAATTGTATAGGATCTTCTAATTCTTAATTTATTTGTTTTTTCCTATACGAGGGTGGGTCAAGAAATTTATTTATTATACTTTCACATTTGCATATTTTCATATAGTTTAGGAAGCTTAGAAACCCGTTTGAGATTCAGTTAGTATGAGTGAATATCAAATAGTCTCCATTTTGGGACTGTTCTTGTATGTTTCGATCTCACTTAGGTTGGTGTTAACGACTTGAGCATGTCTTTATAATTTTTAAATTTTCAGTAAGTATATATCTCTTGATGTTCTTCGGGTGCATATTCAGACTACGATGTGTTAGTTTATTTCGTGTACTGTCGAAATTTCTAAAAAATTTAAAGATGTGTTCAAGTTGTTGGCATCAGTGAGACGACACATCCGGGAATGGGATAGAAGCCTGACCCGTTAGAATGGGAGATGAAGTTAGGAAACTCATAAGCTTACATATATATTAACTTGGAGACTTGATTGTGTTTGTCTAACTTTCCATATATATAGCAGACAGTTGTTCAAGATGTCTGTTGATCGAAGTTGGATGGAATGTAGGATAGCCACTGATAAGAGTGGGCTTAGCTCTGAGTACGGTAGTGGGGTTGAACAGTTTCTCAATTTCGCGCTTGAGCAAGTCCGCGGCGATGATATCAAATGTCCTTGTAAGAGGTGTGTGAATGAAGTGTGGAAGGAAAGGAGTGATGTCATGTGCGACTTAATTGCATATGGGTTCAAGTAGGGTTATACGACATGGATCTATCATGGGGAAACCTGGTTGGATGAACATGAATCAGAACTGAAATCCAGAGGTGATGAAACCTTTGACTGTACTAACATGATAGTAGAAGCTGTTGGTTCATACTTCTAGTGGAATATAGATAGGGATGGCAGTAGCGTTGAGCAAGAGCCGAATGATGGGGCTAAGGGTTTCTATGAGTTATTGCATGAAGCAGCCATTGTATGACGGGCACGAAAAGCACACCATCTTATCCGCTGTGACTAAGTTTTTACACTTCAAGAACGAGCATGACTATAGCGAGAGAGGTTTCAATGAACTGCTAAACAATGTGAAGGAGTGCTTACCTCCAGGCAATAAGTTACCGGAGTCGTACTATGATGTGGAGAAAATGGTCAAAAGGCTTAATCTAGGGTATGAGAAGATTGATGCTTATGAGAATGACTGTATGTTGTATTACGGTGATATCAATAAAGATAAGAGGTCATGTGATATTTGCGGTACAAGTAGATATTGTGAACAGCGCAAGAAGAAGGGAAAAGACATGCCGAGAAAGATCTTATGTTACTTTCCCATTGCACCGAGGCTTCAGCGGTTGTTCATGTCAACACATACCGCCGAGTATATGAGGTGGCACTCTATACGAGACATAGTCGAAGGTCAACTGACGCACCCGGCAGATGGGCTTGAGTGGAGAAATTTTGATAAAAATCACCCCTTGTTTGCTGAAGAGGTATGCATAGGCTTGGACTTGCTACAAATGGGTTTAATTCGTTTAATGGGCCTTACACCAAGCCCTACTCAACTTGGCCGGTGATTATTGTTGTGTATAACCTCTTGCCTTCGATGTGCATGAAAGATCCCTACATGTTCATGCCTTTACTGATTCCGGGTGATAAGAGTCTGAGTGAAGACATCAATGTATACCTCAGACCGTTAGTTGATGAGTTTTAGATGTTGTGCGATAAAGGGGTTCAAACTTATAATGTATGTAAGACCCCAACTTTTATGAATAAATATTAATTTTCTCTATATATCATTTTGAATATTATGGTATGGATTTGATATAATGTTATAGTTGTTGGTAATATTTATAAATTTTGTAAAGTAAGTAAGTTGTTATAAAATATTCGTTTGGTCGTAGAATATTCGTTTTATCAACGAATATTCGCACGACGACACAATCATTGGTGTACCCCACAACGAAATTACTGTCGGAGTTAGAAAACGACAGAAATAATTTTTTATAAAAATAACGGCAAATTTTTTACCGTTAACTGTTGAAATACCAGGTGATAAAAGTACAGTAATACGCGTGGTAGTATAGTAGCACACGGTATTGTATAATATCTTTGATTATTGATGATTACATGAGAAGTCACTTAGTTTTATTCAATTGTTGCCACAGTAATTGCTGCATAGTATCTTATGTTATTGATTCAATTATTGTCACAATATTTTATATTATTAACTCAATAATTGAGACGACAAAGTTATTCATATTATTATTTGCATTATTGAAAATGTCTAGAAAGTTCTGTCGAGGAAAGGGGTTTGGTCACCTTACTGGGCGTTAATAAGGAGAAGTCCTTATCGAAAAGCCCCCTCTTTCCTGGGAATGATCTTGTTGTTAATATTGTGAGTTATAATATTAATGATGAATGTTATTAAAAATGCGTTTTGTGAATTTAAGTGAATTGAGATAAATAGATGAGATTTTTTATGAAGTATTTATTGTAATTTTGCTTATTATATGGACCCCCACTTACCCATTTTTTAAAATCATCAGGAGAAAGTTATTTCAGTTTTGTTTATATATATATATATATATATATATATATATATATATATATATATATATATATATATATATAATAGGTGCGTGTGTATGTGATCACCCTTGGGTGAATATATATATAAATATATATATATATATACACACACACACACACAGCGGATCCTGTCCGGGAGTCCGGACAGGACCTAAAATCCGGACCAATTTTTTTTTTTTTGCTTTTTTTTTGAAACAACTAAAAAAAAAAATTTATGGAACTGAAATTTTTCCATAATACAGTGTTTTGGGTGTGTTTTTAACACCTACACCAACAATATATGTACAGTCTGCCCAGACTGTACAGAAATGTTTTGGTATAGGCATCCAAATCACGCCCAAAACACTGTATTATAGAAAAATTTCAGTTCCATAAATTATTTTTTTTTAGTTTCAAAAAAAAAAAGCAAAAAAAAAAAGGTCCTGATTTTGTTAAAATTCAGGAGTCCGGACGTGATCCGGACTCTATATATATATATTATAAGTTTTGTTTTTTATGAAAAATAAAATATATTATATTTTATTATTTGCATAGTACTGGATAGTGTTGCATAGTACTGCATATTACTGTATAGTAAAATCAAAATTTGTAAACGAATTCGTCCGTGATTATGTTTACTGTGCGTCCATGATTTTATTTTCTAAATAGTATCCTTCCATTCTCCTATAAATAGGACATTTAATTTAGAAATGAAAATCACACCAGGATCAGAGAATTCTTCTTCTATAATATTGAGCGTATTTCTTTAGAGTTTAATGAAGCTTTGATCATAAAAAATAGTATAAGTTTTCTTCAAGAATATCCCCGCCCTACCAGTCAGAAATACTCTCCTTTTAAGGTAAGGGGTATTATTTATTTCATATTCGCTTACGATATTATTTTTCGTTCAATATTCGTAAGGAAAATTATCTTCGTTCAATATTCGTAAGGAATATTATTTTCGTTCAACAGTTGTAAGTGATATTATTTTTGTTGAATATTCGTAAGAAATAATATTTTCTTCTATACTCTGTAGTATGCAAGTAATATTATTTCGTTTCAGATTCCGAATTCTACACTCATTTTGTTAAAGTATTGCTTCTATACTTTTTGAAATTAGTAGAATATCCTTGAAATTTGAGCTTCATTGAGTATCTTTTCACAGAAATATTTTTCTGAACATTCTTGTTAAATTTTAATTTTTTCATGTCGGGGGTACTATTCACGAGATAGTATTCACGAAGTACTATTCACGGGGTACTATTCACCCAAAAAAATTGATTTCTTTTCTTCTCAAATTATTTTTGATACATGGATATTATTCTTGAATTTTACTCCACAAAGTAGTTATCATGTTGTCAATTTGGACATTTTTAAAGTCTGGATGAATTAAAAAGCTTTAAAATTTATCTTTGCTTTCACTTAATTGAATTCTTATATCATTGTCATCATCCTCCTACTTATATTATGTTAAAAGTCATCTTTGACCCATAGTGCATAGATGGACTGTTGATTGGTATGATTATGACCAGGGATTATTCGGTATAATCATGACCTATAATGTTACAAATGATGTGGTAAAAGTCCTCATTGGCCCGTAGTGCATTGATGAACATTTGTTGGCATGATCATGACCATCAGTGATAACACGAATATCCTTGGCCCGTAGTGCATGGATAATTCAGTGATGTGGATTATTTATTAATCTGAGTCTCAGCGATAAAATTGATGATTATCTTTTAAATCATAGAAGATAATAGATATCATGCTCTGCGAGGTTTGAAACTCGAAATATGTTAATACCTCATTTCTCACAAACTTTACTTGTATTTAGATGTTGTGAATAAGGCTCAGTTTATGGAGCGCGATAATGAGTCAACCCAACCAAAAGATAGCAGCCATCAAAACGATAATACCAGTGGTAGCAGTCATTGAAGCGGTGACAACAAACGTGGAGGAAATCAACAAGCCAGAAATGGTAACCACTTCGGTGGTAATGCTGGTCAAGATAATAAAAGTGGAAATTTCAAGAAGAGGAGATTCAACAATGATGGAAGTACATCAACACTAGCACCTGTTTTCAAGGAAGGAGAATGACCACCGGTTGTATATTACAAATACGGAGGGGAGGGACACATGAACCCAAACTGTACGCAGCAATCCAAAGTGTGTTAAAATTGCGGAAGAGAAGGTCACCTATCCCGATTTTGTCGTATAGTGAAGACAAGTCCAGCTGGGAGGGAGACACCAAAGGCCATCCTAGACAAGTCAAAATCGATAGTTCAAGGGAGAGCGTTTGTCGTAACCTCCCAAAAAGTGAGGAACCCAAACGAGGTTATCACGGGTAAGCTAATCATAAAATCTTGCGAAGTCTATACCTTATTTGATACCGGTTCTACCCATTATTTTATTTCTCCTATTTCCGCTCAACGTTTAAATTTGACTCCGGAGAAATTAGACTTTGACTTATGTGTTGAAACTACGTTGAGAGAAACCTTCATTACATCCACTATTTATAAATCTTGTTTGATTCAAATCGGCACCCTCACGTTACCTGTCGATCTTATCTCTTTGAAAATACTTGCATTTGATGTGATTTTAGGGATTGACTGGTTAACTACTCATCATGCTAAAATTGATTATTTTTCGTAAGGTTGTTAGTTTTCATATTCCTAACCAATCTATTATGTGAATTCAAGAAACCAAACCACTAAAGTTAATCACCGTCATATCAAGCCATAAAGCCATTCGTTTATTGAAAAATAGATGTCAAGCTTTCTTAGCCCATACCATGGATTTTAAACAAAAATACACCAGATTTGAATGATATTTATATTGTTAATAAATTTCCTGACGTATTTCCCAAAGAACTTTTTGGCCTACCCCAGAGCATGAAATCAAATTTTGTATTGACCTTAAACTTTGTACAAAAGCCTCAAATATTTCTTCACCCAAAAGGAACTCAACATGCAGCAACGATGTTGGCTTGAGCTGTTAAAAGATTATGATCATATCATTCAATACCATCCTAGAAAAGCAAATGTGGTAGCTGTTGCGTTGAGTAAAAGATCATATACGGGTACGAGTGCGATATTGTCAACGCAAAGGCCCATTTTGTATGACTTATAAAGGATGTAGATAGAGTTAAAGACTCCAGGGACCCACGTGATGATGTCAAATATACGAGTAGAATCAACTTTAATCGATAAAGTTGAATATGCTCAAACTACGAACCTGGAGCTGATGCGTATGAAGAAGAAAGTGCAAGAAGGTGCTATTCTGAAAGCAAGAATCGATGAATAAGGAATACTTCGAGTCAACTCCAGACTTTGTGTTCCTAACGACTCTGATTTGAAGTATAAAATCATGATGTAGGCACACAACACACCGTTTGCAATCCATCCTGGGAGTACCAAAATGTATAGTGATCTTTGACATACATTTTGGTGGAGCAATATGAAGAGAGAGATAACGGAGTTTATCTCAAGGTGTTTAACTTGTCAACGTGTCAAGGCGGAGCATCAAGTGCCAAAAGGTCCATTGTAACCACATGAAATTCTAGAATGGAAGTGAGAGAACATTATCATGGACTTCGTTACTGGTCTTCCCAACGTTTTTCAAGGCATAGATGCAATTTGGGTCATGGTCGATAGATTAACCAAGTCTGCTCATTTCGTACCTATACGAGAAACTTGTTCACTTGAACGTCTTGCTCGTATATATATAAATGAGATTGTAAGACTGCATGGTATGTCAGTATCCATAGTTTTTGATCGAGACCCAAGATTCACTTCACGATTTTGGGTTAGTTTGTAGAAAGCTATGGGCACGGATTTGCGATTTAGTTCGGCGTATCATCCTCAAATGGACGGGTAGTCGGAGAGGACTATTCAAACTCTTTAGGATCTATTAAGACTCTGTGTCCTTGACTTCAAAGGAAGTTGGGACAAGTTCTTGCCATTAGTGAAATTCTCCTACAACAACAGTTATCAAGCAAATATAGGCATGGCTCCATTTGAGGCGTTGTATGGACGTAAGTGTTGTTCTTCAGTATGCTGGGACGAGGTGGGTGAAGCAACGTTGTTGGGACAGGAATTGGTACGCATGACTACGAAAAAGATTCAAATGATCCAGCAACGTATAAAAACCTCACAAAAACGACAAAAGATTTATGCTGATCTTCATCGAAGGGATGTGGAATTTAATATTGAAAATCATGTGTTGTTATGTGTTGCTCCATGGAAGGGAGTTACGAGATTTGGAAGGAGAGGAAAGATCAATCCTCGATTCATTGGCCCATTTGAAATCCTCGATCGAGTAGGAACTCTGGCCTATAGACTCGCCTTACTGCCCAGTATGTCTTGTATTCATAACGTTTTTCACATATCTATATTATGTAAATATTTGGAAGACCCGAACCACATTATTGAGTTAAAACCAGACGAGATAGCGGAAGATTTAACGTATGAAAAGGTATCTGTTAAAATCTTGGATAAGAAGGAACATATTCTACGCTCCAAGGTTATACCTCAAGTCAAAGTTTTGTGGAGAAACCACAATATTAAGGAAATGACCTGGTAGTTAGAATCTGAAATGAAATCAAGGAATCCTCACCTCTTCCACATAGCAGGTACATACACCAATTTCGAGGATGAAATTTCATAAGAAGGGGAGGTTGTAAGACCCCAACTTTTATGAATAAAGATTAATTTTCTATATATATCATTTTGAATATTATGATATGGATTTGATATAATGTTATAGTTATGGGTAATATTTATAAATTTTGCAAAGTAAGAAAGTTTTTATAAAATATTCGTTTGGTTGGGAAATATTCGTTTTATCAGGGAATATTCGTACGACGACACAATCGTTGGTGTACCCCACAACGAAATTACTGTCAGAGTTAGAAAATGACAGAAATAACTTTTTATAAAAATAACGACAAAAGTTTTACCGTTAGCTGTTGAAATACCAAGTGATAAAAGTACAGTAATACGCGTGGTTGCATAGTAACACACAGTATTGTACATTATCTTTGATTATTGATGCTTACGTGAGAAGTCACTCAATTTTATTTAATTGTTTCCACAGTAATTGCTGCACAATATCTCACGTTATTGATTTAATTATTGTCACAATATTTTATATTATTAAATTAATAGTTGAGATGACAAAGTTATTCATATTATTATTTGCATTATTGACAATGTCTAGAAAGTTCTGTCGAGGAAAGGAGTTTGGTCACCTAATTGGGCGCTAATAAGGAGAAGTCCTTATGACTATTTCCTGAGAATGATCTGGTTGTTAATATTGTGAGTTATAATATTAATGATGAATGTTATTAAAAAGGTGTTTTGTGAAGCCAAGTGAATTGAGATAAATAGAGGGGATTTTTATGAAGTATTTGTTGTGAATTTTGTTTATTATATAGACCCCTACTTACCAATTTTTCAAAATCATCGAGAGAAAGTTATCTCAGTTTTGTTTATATATATATATTAAATTTTATTTTTATGGAAATTAGAATATATTATATTTTATTGTTTGTATAGTACTGCATAGTGTTGCATAGTACTACATAGTGTGTGCATAGAGCTGCATAGTAAAATAAAAAAATTTAAACGAATTCGTTCGCCGAATTCGTCTGTGATTATCTTTACTGTGCGTCCGTGATTTTATTTTCTAAATAGTATCATTCCATTCTCCTATAAATAGGATGTTTAGTTTAGAAATTAAAATCACACCAGAATCAGAGAATTCTTCTTCTATAATAGTGAGCGTATTTCTTTAGAGTTTAAGGAAGCTTTGAGCGTAGAAAACAGTATAAGTTTTTTTCAAAAATATCCCCGCCCTACCAGTCACAAATACTCTCTTTTTAAGGTAAAAGGTATTATTTATTTCATATTCGCTTACGATATTATTTTTCGTATTCGTAAGGAATTTTATTTTCATTCAATATTCGTAAGGAATATTATTTTCGTTCAATATTTGTAAGGAATATTATCTTCATTCAATTTTCGTAAGGAATATTATCTTCGTTCAACAGTTATTAGAGATATTATTTTTGTTCAATATTCATACGAAATAATATTTATTTCCATACTATGTAGTACGTAAGTAATATTATTTTGTTTCAGATTCCGAATTCTACATTCATTTTGTTAAAGTATTGCTTTTATACTCATTGAAATTAGTAGACTATCCTTAAAATTTGCGTTTTATCGAGTATCTTTTCACGGGAATATTTTTCTGAACATTCTTGTTAAATTTTAATCTTTTTATGCCGGGATACTATTCACCCAAAAAAATGATTTCTTTTCTGTCCAAATTAATTTTGATACATGGATATTATTCTTGAATTTTACTCCACAAAGCAGTTATCATTTTGTCAATTTAGACATTTTTAGGCTTTGGATAAATTAAAATTTTTTAAAATTTATTCTTGCTTTCACTTAATTGAATTCTTATATCATTGTCATCATCCTCATGCTTATATTATGTTGAAAGTCATCTTTGGCCCGTAGTGCATAGATGGACTGTTTATTTGTATGATTATTGTATGACCCCAATTTTTATGAATAAAAAATATTTTTTCTCAAAATATATTTTTGAATATTATGGTGTGTATTTGATATAATGTTATAGTTGTGGGTAGTATTTACAAATTTTGCAAAGTAAGAAGTTGTTATATAATATTCGATTGGTCGGGGAATATTCGTTTTAACAGGGAATATTCGTACGACAGCAAAATCATTGGTGGACGCCACAACAGAAGTATTGTCGTAGTTAGAAAATAACAGAATTATCTTTTTATAAAAATAACGGCGAAAGTTTTACCGTTAAACTGTTGAACTACCCGATGGTAAAAGTACATTAATACGCGTGGTTGCATAGTAGCACACGGTATTGATTATTGATGCTTATATGAGAAGTCAATCAGTTATACTCAATTATTGCTACAATAATTGCTGCATAATATCTCATATTATTGATTCAATTATTTTCACAGTATTAATATTCTATATTATTAAATCAATAATTGAGATGACAAAGTTATTCATATTATTATTTGCAATATTGATGATGTCTAGAAAGTTCTGTCAAAGAGATGTTTGGTCACCTAATTGCACGCCAATAGGGAAAAATCCTTATCGGAAAGCCTCCTCTTTCCTGGGAATGATCTGGTTGTTAAATATTATGAGTTATAATATTAATGATGAATAAGTTCGTGTTGATTAAAGATTAATTTGATAGTTCCATTATGTTGGGATTATTAGTGTTAGTGGAAATCGACATTTATTTCGATAATAATTAATTTCTGGAGGTTATATTGACCAATCGGGTAATTAATTGGATAAATAAGCAATTCATTGCTATTAATTCACATGCTTATAACTATTTATTCACATGTGTGTACTATTGATTCACATGCATGTACTATTAGGGGAGGTGGTGCAAGTTTAATAATACTTGCATGACTAAATTAAAAATGGATGTATAGATGAATGTACTATTGTAATAACCCAATATTTTCAATATAATTAAATAAGAAATTTTGTATATAATTTTTTTTATATATAAAGGTGGGCATATGTGTAAAGTAAAATATATATACATATGTGATAGATAAAATTTATTTATTATATGAATAATTATAAATAATTTCTTTTTAAGTATTATTGATCATTATAGATTATATTCTTATAATAAATTAATTTTGTAATAAAAATTGTTATTATTTATTTTCCGTGAATATGTAATTATTGTATATATATATGATATGATTATTAGGATAAGTAATGAATACACTCTTGGATTCGCAATATCACTCATGTGGCCGTTAATTCAAGTCATGAAAAATGAGTATCGTGATGGAGGTTGACACTGGCTTGAAGCTAAACCAGTCTTGGCACTGTCTGGGCACGGCGCAGCTGCGCCCTCCCAGTAGTACAAACTAGAGCAGCTGTGCCAGTGATCAGTTGGAGAAAATTTATTTTCTACTATAGAAATAAAATGGAACACTTATGTGATATGTGAGGCATTAATAAACCCTAGGATAAAAGTACATTATGTTGATATTTATCATTAAAGGAATTATTAAGTTAACAACTAATGGTTATGGTAGGATATTGATTAATTAATTATGGTAATTAATTAATAATATATGATTAATATTGTTAGCAGTATGTCTATAAATATAATAAGAATTATTTAGATAATTAATGGTAATGGAGATCCATAATTACATTAATCAATGAGGATTGGATTAATTAATATTGGTGGTCATTAATCAAGGAAGTGAATAATTTGACATAAAACAAAAAAGTAAGTTATTAATATAATAAAATTATATTGACTGTTATGTGCATATGAGCAATAATTAAAAATATAAAATACATGTAAGACCACAACTTTTATGAATAAAGATGAATTTTTCTATAAATATCATTTTTGAATATTAAGGTTTGAATTCGTTATAATGTTATAGTTGTGGGTAATATTTATAAATTTTGCAAAGTAAGCAAGTTGTTATATAATATTCGATTGGTTGGGGAATATTCGTTTTAACAGAGAATATTCGTACGACGGCACAATCATTGGTGAACCCCACAACAGAATTATTATCGGAATGAGAAAATGACAGAAATATCTTTTTATGAAAATAATGGAGGAAGTTTTACCGTTAACTGTTAAACTACCCGGTAGTAAAAGTACAGTAATACGCGTGGTTGCACAGTAGCACACGGTATTGATTATTGATGCTTACGTGAGAAGTCACTCAGTTTTGTTCAATTATTATTACAGTAATTGCTTCATAGTATCTCACATTATTTGATTCAATTATTGTCACAATATCATCTGCATAATATTTTATATTATTAAATCAATAATTGAGATGACAAGTTATTCATATTATTATTTGCAATATTGACGATGACTAGAAGTTCTGTCAATGAGAGGTTTGGTCACCTAATTGCGCGCCAATAGGGAGAAATCCTTATTGGAAAGCCCTCTCTTTCCTGGGAATGACCTAGTTGTTAAATATTGTGAATTATAATAATAATGATTACTATTGTTAAAAATATTGAGGGGATTTTTATGAAGTATTTGTTGTAAATTTTGCTTATTTTATGAACCCCCCATTTACCCATTTTTTCAAAATAATCGGTAGAGAATTATTTAATATAATAAAGGTGGGGCCACATGTGGGGCCCACTAGAGAAAAAATGAAATGGGTGGAGGAATGGATGAAATGATGTACGAGAATGGGATGGTATATATATATAATATATATATATATATATATATATATATATATATATATATATATTAATGTATGATATACATATATATATAGAGAGAAACGTGGGAATCAAAAGTCAGGGTGGGAGAATTTTGTAATCACGGGAACTTGGTTGTTGTTATAATATAATATATATATTATATTATAAGTTTTGTTTTATTTGATTATAAATAGAATATATTATATTTTATTTAAAGTTTTCATTTTATTAGAATATTTTATTGCATAGTGTTGCATAGTAAAATCAGAAAATCAAACGTTTCGGCCAAAGAATTCGTCTGTGATTATTTCCACTGTGCAGTTCGTTTCTAAATAGTATCCTTCCATTCTCCTATAAATAGGATGTTAAGTTAGAATTGAAAATCACACTAGAATCAGAGAATTCTTCTTCTATAATATTGAGCGTATTTCTTTCGAGTTTTAGAAAGCTTTGAGCGTAGAAAACAATGAAAGTTTTCTTCAAGAATATCTCCGCTATACCAGTTGTAATACTCTTCTTTTCAAGGTAAGGGATGTTATTTTTTTTCAATATTCGCTTAAAATAATATTTTCTTCCATACTCTATAGTATGTAAGTAATATTATTTCATTTCAGATTTCAAATTCTATACTCATTTGGTTAAAGTTTTGGCTTCTATACTCTATGAAATTAGTAGAATATCCTTCATATTTGCGTTTCATCCAGTATCTTTTCACGAAAATATTACTATAAGCATTCTCGATAAGTTTTAACTTTTTCACGCCGGAGTACTATTCACGGGTTACTATTCATGAAATACTATTTGTTAGTTTCCGGAGGCACAATAGATATCTAGAAGGGGGGTTGAATAGATAATTAAAAACTTTTCTTTTAAACTAGTTAGTATGATGGTAATTAATGCACATCGGAATGAGTATTTGATAAACCTTCTTTTAGATATCTTGAATTAATGAGAGTGAGGCAGTTATGACAGTTATAGCAGTTATAATGGACAAAATAGTTTTAAGTTGTTCAGAGCACTTAAAGCTCCTAATCCACTCTTCTACTCTTCGATTAGGAAATCCACTAAGGATGTCAATTACACTTCTTGAATCTCATAGATTCCTTCTAGACAAGCAGTCTAGGCGCTTCTTAGTTCACTCTTGAACTCTTCAAGTCCAGCAAACTTGGTTTTTCATAGTTCACTTAGAACTCTTCAAGTCCTTCAGACTTGGAACTCTTACTTTAGTTGATTGGTTGTTGTTGAGATCGTGATTGTTGCTACTTAGTTGCTATTAAGCACTTGTTCGAAAGAACTGAGTAGCTGAGCAAGCTTTCTCTTTTTCTCAGATCGTAGAGTTCAGCGTTGAGTGTTCTTGTGCATTTTTTTTAATGCTTGCCCTTTTTTTCTCATCTGTCTGTGTCCTGTATATATGTGATCTTTTTAAATCTATCCGTTGAAGTCATCTGATGAGGCATTAAATGTGTTTGACATTTCTAAGCTTTGATGGAGACTTTTCTGCACATCTTCTGAATTGCAATCTGGCCCACTGACACAGCAGACTGCTTTCTCACCTAACACCTGAAAAGGTGTTTTCCTCTGCCCAATGGTCATTTTCTTAGCTTCTTGAATATGTTCCTTTTAATCAATACTAAGGATATCTTTTATACCGTTGGGACTGGTGAGTGCTTCAACATTCAAAACCCATTTCACATTTATTGGAATTTGTTTCTAAACAAAAGATAGGGCTCGATGCTTCTTACACAAGACAGATGATACTCTACGATGCATATCGTGGTGTCTTGTCATATTTGTTCTTGGTCTAAATAGAACACTATGATTTCTTTCAAGGGTTTTCAAGCTACGATCTTTCCACACTATGATCTTTGCTTGCTCATCTTGCAGACTCTACGTTTCCGAGAGCACACTACGATCTTTGAGTTAGCTTCGGTAAATGTCTGGACCACTCTACGATTTCTAGAGAGGCCCTTCAAGGCAGATACACTACGATCATCTCAGCTCTACGATCCTGCCTTAGCTTCTGCATTCTGTTGATCAGCTGGATAGACTACGATTCTCTTCAAGGCCTATCTATTTCTTTCTAGTCATAGATCAACCTAACATTTTTGATCTTTTTATCTATACAAGTGATCATTAAAGGCTAAGATCAACCTAACAGTTTTGATCTATCACTAAGTCCTTGTACATATATTCCTTGAAGGACTTTACATATAATCATGAGTATTTACTTTAAAAATAAAATCAAAATATGCATTCTTCCAACAATCTCCCCCTATTTGATGTTAACAAAACTAAGGAGATTTGTTGTCATGATTATTAAATTTTATATGCAGTTGTAGCAAAGTAAACATGACTTAATATTTCAGTGAGCAGTTGGAATTTCTAGAGAATAAGCATGAATTTGTTGATGTATGAAGACAAATATTACATTTAAGTTTGACTACATCAATACGACTTAAAATTCAACTTATCTCTATTTCTTCGGCCTTTTGCTTCTTGGAGGATTTGCATATTCCTCAGCTCTCCTTTTTTTGCTTGTTTCATCTCTACTTGCTAAATCTTTCAGCTCACTTGGGCTTAGTCTAGGATTGTAATCATGCCTATTCATGAATGCAGTATCTCTAATTGGCATTCTTAGGCCTGTTGTTGTCACCTCATGAGAGCTGGTAGTTGGTCCTAGACTCCTTAGTGGTTGAGCCATTAAAACTTCCTGCTGATTAGCTCGTTGGATCTGATGGCTAGATCGTGGAGTCTGCTGGTGGATTTGCCTTGCAGGAGGATTCCTTGAAGATTGAGATTGAGTTTGGAATTGACCTCTGCCTTTGTCCTTGCCTCCCTGATCTCCTTTCCCTTTATTTTCCCCCTTTATGTCAGCATCAAGGGTTCAAATGTCTTCGGAGAGGCGAGTGACTCCTTGGACACGCTTGTTGAGTTGACTCTAAGTTTGAACAATGTCCTCACGATTCTCTTGGATCAAAGCATCAGAACAAGTTTCACGTCATTGAAGAATGTTTAGGACAGTTTCAGTCTGCTACATTTGACCCATGGAGAAGTCTTGAAATTCCTTTACTGCAGTTTGAAGACTTTCGATGCTCTTTATCATTAGATCGTTCTAAGATTCTTGAGTCTTCTGTAAGATCAAGACAGCATCCCGTTGCTTTTTAGCTGCGAGAAAGTGAGTGTCATCCCTGTCTTTTATGCTTTGAAGCATTTCTTTGATGATCTCTTTAAGTGTTTTAGAGAGCTCAGAGTTGAGGGAGCTTGGGAGATTATTTGCAGCATTGATCATTGATGTTAATCTAAGCTGAATAAAGGCAGTGTGATCTTCAAGACTCTCATCGAGTGCCTTGATCACTTGCGCAAACATTGCTGACAAACCAGCCTTTGTGGACAACTCTGATAGAATTTCATTCAGTTGGGGAATTTGTGAAGGAGGTGGTGTGTTCTTGAATTGATCTTGCAATGAATAGAGGGCAAGATCAAGATTGAAGTATTCGTTGCTGAATGAGGAGGGAATATCTGATGGAGGGGCCTGGGTTTGGATGTTTAAGTTTGGTGGCTCTACGATTTGAGGTGGAGACTCTACAATGGGACTAGAGCCAGTGATCGTAGAGATGATAGGATGTGGGAGAATTATGAAGTTGATCTTATTTGGTTCCTCAGTTACAGAATTTTGGGATTCTGCAACTGGAAATTGGTTTAGTGGATGAAGAATTACTTCCAACCATCGTGGGAATTCATAAAACTGATTAAATGAGGATGATGGCAAGTGATTAACTCTGAAGAGGGTTGGGATAGATAGTACCTCAGGTTTATTCTTTAAGGAAGAGTTGTTTATGAGTAACTTCTTGGCAAAGTTGAATCTTCCTGGGAATCCATTAGCTAGCACTGAGATGGCCAGATACTCTTTGAAGCTCCAAAACACGTGACTCCAAGAGTTTAGAATTTGAGCTTGATGAAAAGGCATCATAGGTAGATATGCAAACAGTTGCTCATAGTTGGCTCTTCTGTACCCATCAATGCCCACAGCTATAATCTCGACCTCGTCCCCTTCATTCTCTTCTCTGTTTTCATTGAAGGATTCCATTATCTCAATGGCCTCATGATGTTCTTGCACTGGTTCTTCTTCATTTCTTACAGGGACCTCTTCTTCTGCCATGGAGATGTCAGGTGCCTCCCTGTAAGACCCCGAATTTTATGAAATAAAATTATTCAATTTTCCTATTCAGTAAATGGTTAAATTGATAAAAAGTAAAGTTAAGTGTGATATATGTAAAGTTTACAAAATACGCAAGTGGTTATAAAATACTCATTGTTGTCGGGAAATATTCGTTTGGTCGTGGAATATTCTTTTTGTCGGGAATATTCTTACGATGGCGCAGCCACTTGTGGACCCCATAACAGAATAACTGTCGTATGAAGAAAACGACAAGTTTGAGTTTTTATAAATAACGGCGTAGTAGTTACCGTTAACTCTGTTGGGTTACCTGGTGGTTAAAATACAGTAGCACACAGTATTGCACAGTATTGTTAAATTATTGATTTTTACGTAAAAAGGCACAACTCAATAATTGTTACAGTAGTTACTGTTCAATATTTTATTTTATTGATTCAATAATTGATGCGTTGATATTTTATTTTACTGTTGTTTTAATAATTGTCACTGCACAATATTTTCTATTATCGGAGCAATAATTAATTATTGATTTATATGATGAGAAAAATATTGATTTTATGTGGTTATAGATGGACAGTTTTTTTTATGTGACAATTGTTGAAAATTAATATTTTATCTTTTTCTAATAAAATAATTCATTTAAATATATTATTTTAATAATATAATAATGGTGATATTTTTACAATGAATGTGGGATATATAAGTATATGAGGAGGAAGAGTATTTTTGTGGCATTAAATGATTAACACATGTTTTGTGTGTCGGTGGACCCCAATTATTGACCGAAATTTGATTATAGCCTGTAAAATCGTCCGTTTATGGATTTCGGTCAATTTTTGTTTGGAATTTAGAAAAACTTTCTTCTGTAAAGTTGTAGAGAATTGAATTTCCTATAAAAAAATGCGAGATTTGAATTTTTTTGACAAAAGGGCTATTTATTGTGAATTGTTGAAGTTTTGGAAAATAAAATGATTTTTATTAATTTATGGGTGAGACCCACTTTTGGTTGGTGTTAATAACACACGGGCTGCTATTTTCTTCTAACATGGATGGCTTGGTTGGTGAAGGTGTGCTAGGATTTGAAAAAATTAAATAATATTAATTTATTATTTTAGTCTCCTTTGGCGTGCTAACATTTTCCTATAAATAGAGGGCTAAGTTAGAATTGAAAATCACACCAGAAACATAAGCTTTCTCTCTTTCTCTCTCTATATTATCAAGCATATTTTGTAAGTAGTTAGATACTCTGAGAGTTACTATTCAGTGCAAGGTTCCTTCGGCTTTACATTTCGATCAGAAATACTGCTCTTTCGAGGTAAAGGATTGTAGGGGATTTTAAGGGTTATTATGTTTTTCAGTTCGTACTTCTTCCGTCCTTCAGAAAATTCTGGGAAAAATTTGAAATGATATTTTGATGAGTTTTATTGATTGTGTCCAAAGATGGCGATTTTTGGATGTATAGATTAGGAGTTATGGATTTTATGAAAAAAGACTATTTTAAAAGAAAACCCTTATAACTCCTTGTGGTTAACTCCAAAGTTGATGAAATTTTTATTGGGAGTACATCTATATAACATGAGTATACTCTGTAAATTTCGGAATTTTTGGGCAAATGTATAATTTATGATAAATGTCTAAATATTCGGCAGTGTTGGCCATATGAAAAATAGTAAATGAATTTTAAAAATTCTGAGAAAAATATATGTTCAATATGAGACTATATTATGCTAAATCCCAGAAAAGAAATATTTTTGAAACTGATTTGGTATTTTTCATGAAAATGTTTTAGTTATGAGTAAATGAATTAAATATGTTATATGAAGGAAGAAAATTGGAAAATATGATTTTATGGCTTGAGAATCATATATGAGGTATATGCAGATTTTTGATGAGAGTTTTGGTTATTGGTGATGAAATCTTATGAGTTTGGCATTTTATGATGATTAAATGCATTAATTAGTAAAGTGTAAATAATTTAATTAAATTGTTTATAAGTTTTAGAAATTATTAAATATTGTTGTAATATTAAGAATATTAAGATTTTGATATTATTAAGTAATTTATAACATTTGGATTAAGGTGTTATAAAGATTGATATAGATTTTATTGTTAAACTTTATCTCCTTGTGTCGGGGTTACTATTCACGTATACGACACTATTCACGAATACGGCAGTATTCACCAAAAAATGAATTTTTTTTTGCCCAAGATGTCTATTATGACTACTATCTTTGATTAAATCCATATTTTGATAATATTATTTTTATTATCATGTATAACATTTTTATAATCCTGGTGATGAAATTTCTCTTTGACTTAAGTGTAAAGATGGGTAGATTATCGGTATGATCATGACTGTGAGTTCTCTTTAGCCAGTAGTGCAAAGATGAATTGTTGACTGGTATATATGATCATGGCCATTGAATTTATAATTGAATATTTTTAGCTTAAGTGCAAAGGTGAATTGATCAAGATGATTATAATTATGGTTTATATAAATTCTAAAACGATTGTATGTTTCTTTGAGAGATGAATATCTTTGGCCCATAGTGCAAAGATGACTTGTTGTTTACTTTCTTTGGCGCGTAGTGCAAAGATGACCTATTGTTGAATATCTTTTGTCCGTAGTGCAAAGATGAATTTATTAGTATGATTATGAACAGGAATTGTGATTTGGTATAACCATGATCTTTGATGTTTCAGGTAAAGACAGGTGATGTAAATTATCTTCGTCTTGGATGAGAAGATGAATTTAGAACTACAATTATGATTATGAGTTATTCACATGACTGTGAACATGATCTATTGATTAATGTTACAGGGTTAAAGTATTGTTGGGGGACTTTTAACATAGAGAAGGCAATAGACTTTATGGTCTATTTGACTCTTCTAATGGATTGCTCATTCCGCTGCAACTATGGTTGAAAAGTTTTATCATCTACCATATGTTCTAAATCTCTAATTTATTACTGATGAAGGCTATTGATAATTTAATTATCTTTAGTCATGATATTCTTTATTGGGCTAGTTGTGCTCACCCTTTTGTTTCACAATTCCTTTCAGGTAATAAAAGTGTAGCTGGGTCGAGCGGGGATAACAGGGGAATAATGTAATGGTCCGAGACTGTCAAAGTTTCACAATACGTTATAAGATGGCATGACATGCAATATATAATTATATTGAGGACCTAAGATGTACGTGTCATATTTTATACGTCATTTGATATTTGATTTTGGTGAACAACAATAGGGTGAGGCGAACCCAACCTAGAAGTGTCAAAAGTGCACCGCATTAAAATGAAGAGAACATAATTCTTCTCGTGTCCCTTTGGAGACTTGAAATATTTTTTGTTGTACTTTATATGGCATGTAATGATTTGAGTATGAATATTGTCGTATTATATACGTTATAATATTTATATTAAAACTCACAGTATATATGTTGTTGTATTTTGCACGACAATTATAGTAATAAAGTTGTAGTTGTTTCTGTACCATGTTATTGGCAACTCAGAATGGGTTGGATGGAATGGACCTATTTTGGGGGTGTTACACTCCCCCTCAACTTGATCATCTTCTTGTAAGATCAATGGCTCTCCCTCAACTGGAGCACCTTCTAGGATGGGAGTTTCAGGCATCTCCCCCTCAACAGGTGTATTCTCTATTATCAGAGCTTCAGGCGTCTCCCCCTCAGTTTGAGCTTTGACTATTTGGCTTTCATTTGCTGGTTCCTTTTCAGCAGCCAATTCTTTGTCTTCCCTTTTTAGTACTACTTTATTGACAAGAATATATTTCTTGACTAGTTTTCTTCTTGATTTTCTAGGCTGAGCCACAACCTCAGGACTTTCTTGAACTTTAGTTTTGTCCTACTGATCAATCAAAATGTTTGATTCAACTACTTCCTTACTTGATGTGTTTAGTCTGGTCTCTGCGATCGGTAGAGACTCTACGATCGAAGAGATTGATGGCCTTTTGGACTTGTGGCTGATTTTGTTCTTCTTCAACAACTGAGATATGGTAGCTCTATCTTCTCTTGCCTCAGCCTGCTGTTGCTTCCTTCTTAGGATCCTTAGAGTCTCAATGTCTGAGGACTCTACGGGCTTATCGGTAGTGGATCCTTGAGGCTCTTCTGTAGTTCTGGCTTTCAGCTTTCTTTCGCCCTTACTTTTTTTGATCAAATCAATGGGTTCTTCCTTGTTAACTTCTTCTTCTTCTTCTTCTTATTCATCTTCTTCTTCTTCAGTTTCTCTGACAACTGACATATTTTCTGGCACTCCTGATTCCTTTATTTCACCAGTTCTTCTACTAGATTCAGACATCATTCGCACATTTTCAGCTGGATTCCTTTTCTAGTTTTTGAATAGTTGTTGGGTCATTCACCTGTTTGGACTAATGGCTTCTCCTTCGTCGTCCTCAATCTTGTCACCCAAAGCAGCTTGTAGGATGATGCTTATAAATCGCCCATAGAGCATCTTTTGAGAGCTCTTTATCTTCTTTGAGCTGATTAACCACTTCCCAATCCATTCAAGTAATAGAGCCCCATAGTTAAGTTGTATTTCATAACATATGGTAGTCACGAGCTTGAGTTGCACCTCACTTACAGAGTCATGACCAGAGCTCTTGCAACATATACATTTTCCAACAATATCAGGTAGAAATTCATACCTCTGTTGAAACTCCTTCTTCTTGTATCCTTTGACAGATGGTGATTTCTTGTGATGCATCTTTTTGAGTCTCTTATGGAAGTCTATGCCATCTATGGATGGGTACCCTTCAGGTTTGAGACCTAGGGCTAGATTGATGTCCTCAACCTTTAATCTGATTTCTATGTTCCTAACTTTCGTAGTGATGGTGTTGTTTTTAAATACACCATTATTGTAGAATTCTTTTACCAGCTTTGGGTAGATCAATGTGTCTGTACCCAAAGCTTCTTCGAGACCCGCCTTCTTCAGTAACGACAAAGTCTTGTGAAATTGGGGTTCAGCTGTCTTTAACTAGTCAAAGCAGAGTCTGTAGCCAGAGATAATGTTGGAGGTTGCCATTGATTTCTTTGCAGAGTGTATGATTGATTTAGCTTGATAGTTTAGGGTTTCTTTTTACAGAGATAAGGAGAGAGATAAGCTTTTGAACTTCTAATTTTCAAAAAGGCGCTTTCAAATGGTACAAGTGACTTCCCTCTCTCCATTTTTCTTAGTGGGACAGGTGTCAAATTCTGCTTGGCTCTACGAATTTGACTGAGAAGGATTGTACTGAATTGCCCTTGACTTTTTTGGGCTATTATGTTCTTCGGGAGGACTATGATCGTTGAGATGGTCCTTGGAGTCATTGAGTCTGTTCTACCATCGTTGAGTCTGTTCAGCAGTTTTCATGTCTGAGCTTCAATCGTTGAGTCTGACCGGTGATCGTCGAGTCTGGATGTCAATCGTCGAGTCTGACCAAGTCCTTGTGATGAATCTTTTAACTTAACATTCTTCTTGGTTTAAGATAGCTCAGGAAGGGCAACCTCTTTGAATGAATCAAGGGTTAGGTTTGTCCCTGAGGCTCTTATCAGAGAGATTGCTTTGTTTTGTGCTTGATCATCACAGGGTGCTCCTTTAGTTTTGTTGATGAAGCTCTGCTATCGTTGAGTCTGTACTGCGATCGTTCTCTTATGACATTTTAGCTCTACGATCGTGGACTTCCTTTCATCATGTCTATGATTTCAAATATAGCCTTTAAATCTGTATGGTTAGCACAAACTAGAGCATATTTCATGGTTGCAAGTTAAGCATGCCTAGCTCACTTATTAACTTGTTAAATCTGGATTTATCTAGAAGTTTTATAAAGACATCAGCAAGTTGATTTTCAGTAGGGATATATTGTAAAGATATAGTTCCATTTCGCACATGATCCCTAATGAAGTGATACCTTATTTCTATATGCTTAGTCCTAGAATGCATGATAGGATTATGAGTTATAGCAATTGCACTAGTGTTATCACAGTGAATAAGTATGGATTTAAATTCAAACCCATAATCTGCTAGTTGATTTTGTATCCATATGATCTGAGCACAGCAACTGCCAGCAACAATGTATTCAGCTTCTGTGGTAGAAGTAGATACTGAATTTTGCTTCTTGCTAAACCAGGACACAAGTCTGTTTCCTAGCAATTGACAGGTGCCACTTGTACTTTTTCTATCAATTTTGCAGCCTGCAAAATCAGCGTCTATGTATCCTGTTAGCTCAAATGAGGTTTCCTTGGGATACCAAAGCCCAAGTGGGGTGTACCTTTGAGATACCTGAAAATCCTCTTTACAACAGTTAAATGAGATTCTTTAGGACTAGCCTGAAATCTAGCACAAATGCATATTGCAAACATTATATCTAGTCTACTGACCGTTAGATATAAAAGTGAGCCTATCATACCTCTGTATTGAGTTATATCAATACTTTTACCTTTTTCATCTTTGTTAAGCTTGGTTGCAGGAGCAATTGGAGTTTTCATGGGAGAGGCTGACTCCATGCCATACTTCTTAAGTAAGTCTTTAATGTACTTGGCTTGGTTGATGAAGATTCCTTCATCAGTCTGCTTTACTTGCAGTCCAAGGAAGAAGTTCAGCTCACCCATCATGCTCATTTCAAACTTGCTCTACATAAGCTTAGAGAATCTCTTGCATAACTTTTTCATCAGTAGATCCAAAGATAATATCATCAACATATATTTGAACTAATTGGACTTTGTCTTTATGCTTTCTAAAAAATAGTGTGGTATCTACTCTACCTCCAGTGAATCCATTTTCAATGAGAAAGTTAGTTAGTGTTTCATAACATGCTATAGGTGCTTGTTTAAGACCATATAAGACTTTGTCTAATCTAAAGACATAATTAGAAAGAGATGGATTGATGAAACCTAGAGGCTGTTCTACATAGACTTCTTCTTGAAGTTCACCATTCAAGAATGCACTTTTGACATCCATCTAAAAGACCTTGAATTTCATGTGAGCAGCAAAGGCAAGAAATATTCTGATGGCTTCTAGTCTGGCAACAGGTGCCAATGTCTCATCGTAGTCAATGCCTTCTTCCTGAGAGTAACCTTTTGCCACTAGTCTAGCCTTATTCCTGGTTATCACTCCATCTTTGTGAGACCCCGAATTTTATGAAATGAAAGTATTCAATTTTCTTATAATTATTTTATTTAGTAAATGGTTAAATTGATAAAGGTTAAAGTTAAGGGTGATATGTGAAAATTTTGCAAAGTAAGCAAGTAGTTATAAAATAATCGATGGTAAAATACGCGTGGTTGCATAGTAGCACACGGTATCGATTATTGATGCTTATTTGAGAAGTTACTCAGTTATACTCAATTATTGCTACAGTAATTGCTGTATCATAACTATCATATTATTGATTCAATTATTGTCACAGTATCTTCTGTATAATATGTTATATTATTAAATCAATAATTGAGACGACAAAGTTATTCATATTAATAAATTTCAATATTTATAATGTCTAGAAGTTCTGTCAAGGAGAGGTTTGGTCACCTAATTGCGCGCCAATAGGGAGAAATCCTTATTGGAAAGCCCCCTCTTTCCTGGAAACAACCTGGTTGTTAAATATTGTGAGTTATAATATTAATGATGAATAAGCTCGTGTTGATTAAAGATGAATTTGATAGTTCCATTGTGTTGGGATTATTTGTGTTAGTAGAAATCGACATCTATTCCGATGATAATTGATGTCTGGAGGTTATATTGTTCAATCGGGTATTCGGGATACTTTTTGTGTCGAAGTACTATTCACGAGTTACTATTCATGAGTTACTATTCACAAGATACTATTCACCTGAATAAAATATATTTGTTTTTGGTCTAAATTATTTTTGGGTACAATATTATTCCTTGAGGAGATGTGCTAATTTTTTAGACCGTTCGTTGACATTATAATAGTAAATCAATATGGATCGTTGGTTTAATGTTTTAATAGTGAATTAGTATGGACCGTTGGTTTAATGTTTTAATAGTGAATCAGTATGGACCGTTGCTTTAAGTTTTAATATAGACCGTCCGTTTAAAAGTAAATCAATCTGAACCATTCATGAATTAGTTACTATTCAGTCCATTCTCCTATAAATAGAAGTTTATTCCTTCATTATTTATTACGAATTCACTGAAACTCTTGAGAGAGAAATTATAGAGAGAAAGAAGAAGAGAAGTCAGCTACCTTTCTATTCCAATATCCAGCTTTATTCTAAGGTAAGGGATATTATTTGTTATACTCGTAAGGGGTATTATTTCTCTCGTATTTATGAAGAGAGCTATTGTTATTCCATTCCTTATTATTATGTTGGAATAACCTGTCTATGCGAAGTACTGCATACATGGTGAAATTATTCTATTATTTCATTCCTTATTATTATGTTGGAATAGCCTGTCTATGCGAAGTACTGCATACATGGTGAAATTCTTCTATTATTTCATTCCTTATTATTATGTTGGAATAACCTATCTATGCGAAGTACTACATATATGGTGAAATTCTTCTATTATTCCATTCCTTATTATTATGATGGAATAACCTGTTTATGCGAAGTATCGCATACATGGTGAAATTATTCTATTATTTCGTTCTTTATTATTCTGTCAGAATATCCTGTCTGTGCATTTACGCTGGACCTGGTTCCATTATTTATTATTCTGTCGGAATATCCTGTCTGTGCGTTTACGCCGGACCTGGTTCCATTATTTATTATTTTGTTGAGAATAACCTGTCTATGCAGTTTATCGCATGCATGGTGAATTCTTCTGTTATTCCATTCTTTATTATTCTGTTGGAATAACCTGTCTATGTGGATTACCACACGCATGGTGAATGATCCTTTGTATTCATTCCTTATTAAATTATGGAAATGGTCTGTTTACGTTGATTATGATGAGAGTCATAATAAAAGCATTGAACTGATGAAAATCATGGGTATATGTAGTATTAATAAGTGTTATGATGAGTTATGTTAGTTATTATAAGAAAATATGAAAGTTTCTTAGAAATCACAAAGGGTTGAAAATCAGATTTTGGTGAAAATGGAACATGAAATTCAACTGACCATATCTCCTATTATATTTTGAATTTTTGAGCGTGGTCAAGTTCTAGAGTTAGATCTATGAGTTATATAACTTATCCAAGTGGAATCACTGGAAAAGGTGTTGTAGATTTTCATGTGGACTGATTTTAGCAAAGGAGTCAAAAATTGCCAATTTCAAAAAAGGCTACTACCCATAAATTTAAAGGGGCTGTTTCGGCCACTTAATTTGTGAGAAAAATTCTGGTATTTTGGGACATGAAAGTATATATTATGAGGTACCTCCTGTCCAAAAATGAGCTCATTCTGATTTAAAATGAGCAAGTTATGACCATTTCAATAGTTAGATTTTTCGGACGAAAAAATGCTATAACCGGAGTTCTATAATTCTGATGACCATGAAATTTAAACTGGAAGAGCACGTTAACATGTGTAAGATCTTGCCAAGATTTTGGAATTTCTGGAGTTAAACTTGAGGTAGCTAATTTCTTAAGGAATTAATTAGAAATTGATTTTTGAAAAATAGTAACTCACCCCTTATCTAACTCACCCGAGCTCACCCCCTTTAGCGACGGACCCAGTGACGGTTCGGTCATACAACCGTCGTCTATATTTTTAGCGACGAACAACATATAGCATCGTTAAAAGTATAGACGACGGTTGTATAACCAAACCGTTGGCGGGTCCGTCGCTAAAGGGGGAGTGAGCTTGAGTGAGTTAGATAAGGGGTGAGCTTAAGATCCGGACCGTATATATATATAATATTTTTAAATAATTTCATAATTAAAATAAATTTTATTTTAATCTTAAAATAAAAAGTTTATTTTAATTTTCAAATTAAATTTCATGCTAACTAATTAGAGTTTTTAAAATTAAATTCCATGATAACTAATTGGAGTTGAAATTGGATTCTATGTTTCCTAAAATAAAGGAGTTTATTTGTGAATAGAAAAGAGAATCCATGTTTCCTTAAATAAAAGAGTTTATTTAGATATGAAATAAGAATTCATATTATTCAAAATAAAGGAGTTTATTTGTGATAAGGAAATAAAATCCGTATTTCCTTAAATAAAAAAAGTTTATTTAGATTTGGAATAAGATTTCATATTATTCAAAATAAAAGAGTTTATTTGTGAATAGGAAAGAGAATCTGTGTTTCCTTTAAGAAAAGAGTTTTTTTTTACTTGGAATTGGATTCCATAATTAATTAAAATAAATAAGTTTATTTTAATTAAAGATTTTGATTAAAATAAAATAGTTTATTTTATTCAAAATAATTTAAATTAAAATAAAAGAGGTTTATTTTTATTTAAATTTGGATTAAAATAAAGGAGTTTATTTTAATTCAAAATTAAATTTCATACTAACTAATTTTGCCCATTAAATGATATCAATATATATATTGAATGTTTATTATTCATGAGATGAATGTTATTTATTGATGCATATGGTGATGTGTATGATAATAAATGAGATTGATTATGGACTATTGACTAATGTGATTGGATTTTATTTTAGTTTGATACATGAATATATGGGTTTTATTAAATGGGGTCTGCGTACCTCGTCTTCTCTAATTTTTTCTTAATATAAATTCTATCTCCCTTCTATATACTTCCCCTTGACTACTGATCAAGGTTTCTATTTATTTTAAATAGTTTTGTAATAGAAATAGTTAGAATATATTTTAAAGAATTGGAGATCAAGGATCAAGGAGCGCTTGAAGACCCGTTTGTAATGGAACCCGGGTTTAAATGTAATGGTTATATTTAAATATTAATTCTTGCACCCCTAGGGTTTGACCTTTTGGTTCACTTGGTGGCTCTAGTGAACCAAACTAGAATAAAGTCCATAATCAATTCGGGTAGAATATAGTATTATATATATATGCATGCTAGTATTATATATATATATATATATATATATATATATATATGTGTGTGTGTGTGTGTGTGTGTGTGTGTGTGTGTGTGTATGTGTGTACATGCACGCTAAACAAGATGAGACAAATTAATAACAAACCCCTCAAATATTTTATATTAAGTCCTAAGCATTCAAAGATATTTGGAATATCGAACGTCGCCTTCTAGCATGATAAAAAATAATAGAGTATCAATTAATTATTATAAGTTTATTGTGTCACCACAAGGCTTATCTTAATTCTTTGAGATGTTAATTTTATCACATTTGATGCTTATAAAGAAAATTGAACAATATTATTTTGTTGTGTCACCACAAGGAATTTTTTTTTTTGAATATATGGAGTGCTAGGTTGGACTTAACTTAAATCATTTTAGTTCGGATGTGCACACACTTGACCATTATGATCTAAGAGGAAAAATACAAGGAGTTACATAGTTGATGTAATTGATAAGAGTTGTCTACCTATTTATTTATATATAGCTTGTTGTGTCACCACAAGGCTATATACATTTGAAATGGTATCCTTATTCTCACTAGCAAATCTTTAATTAGATTTTTCCGAACTATATAATTGAGGGTAATATATGTAAGACCCCAATTTTTTATGAATAAATATTTAATTTTCTCTAAATATTATTTTGAATAATAAGGTGTTGACTTGATATAATGGTATAGTTGTGGTGATATGTGTAAAATTTGCAAAGTAAGCAAGTTGTCATAAAATATTCATTTAGTTGGAAAAATTCTTTTTGTCGGAAATATTCGTACGACGACACAATCATTGGTGGACCCCACATAACGGAATAGTTGTCGAATATAGAAAGCGACAGAAATAACCTTTTTATAAAAAAATAACGACAAAACTTTTACCGTTAAACTGATGAGATACCCGGTGATAAAAGTACAGTAATACGCGTTGTTACATAGTAGCACACAGAATTGCACAGTATCTCTGATTATTGATGCTTACGTAATAAGTCGCTCAGTTTTATTCAATTATTGCAACAGTAGTTGCTGCATAGTATCTCATATTATTGATTCAATTATTGTCACAGTATCATCTGCACAATATTTTATAAAATATTATTAAATCAATAATTGAGACGACACAGTTATTCATATTATTATTTGCATTATTGATAATGTCTAGAAAGTTCTGTCAAGGAAAGGGGTTAGGTTATTTAATTGCGTGTCAATATGAATAAATCTTTATTGGAAAGCTCCATCTTTCCTGGGAATGATCTGGCCATTCTCCTATAAATAGGTTGCTTAGTTAAGAAATGAAAATCACACCAGAATCAGAGAATTCTTCTTCTATAATATTGTGCGTATTTCTTTCTAGGATAAGAATACTTTGAGTGTTACTAATATTGCAAGATTTCCTCAAGAATATCTCCGCTATACTAGTCAGATTTAGTCTCCTACTAAGGTAAGGGATATTATTTTTATTCAATATTCGTAAGGGATATTATTTTCATTCAATATTCGTAAGGGATATTATTTTCGTTCAATATTCGTAAGGGATATTATTTACATTCAATATTTTTAAGGGATATTATTTTTGTTCAATACTCGTAAGGGATATTATTTTCGTTCAATATTCGTAAGGAATATTATTTTCTTCCATACTCTATAGTATGTAAGTGATATTATTTCGTTTCGTATTCCTAAATCTACACTTACTTTGATAAGTATTGCTTCTATAATCCCTGAAATTAGTAGAATATCCTTGAGTTTTGCGCTTCATCTAGTATCGTTTCATTAGAATATTGGTCTGAACTTTCTTATTAAATTTCAATATTTTCATTCAAAGTACTATTCACGACAAAATTGGTTTCTTTTCTGTCCAAATTATTTTTGATACATGCATATCATTCTTGAATTTTACTCCACAATTAATTATCATATTGACTATTTGGACATTCTTGAACTCTGGATAAATTGAAATATAAATCTCTAATATTTATCATTGGTTTCACTTGATTGATTCTTTATATCATTGTCATCATTCTCATGCTTATATTGTGTTGAAAATCATGTTTGGCCTGTAGTGCATAGATGGACTGTTGATTGGTATGATTATAAACAGAAATTGTGTATTGGTATAATCATGACCTATAATGTTACAGACAAATGAGGTGGTGAAATTCCTCTTTGGCCCGTAGTGCATAGATGGACAGTGGTTTGGCATGATCATGACCACTGGTGATACAAACGAATATTCTTGGCCCGTAGTGCATGGATAATTTGTTGATTTGAAACATTTATTAATTGGAGTTACAGAGATAAAATATTGATGATGGACTTTCAAATCATAGAAGATAGTAGATGTTCTACTTGACTCTTCTAATCGATTGCTTGTTTCGCTGCATTTGTTGATCTAAAACTTGTTGTCTATTGTATTCTATCAGATTTCTCACTGTTGAGGACTAAGGATAATTTATTCTACATTATCTTAGTCATAATATTCTTTACTAGGCTAGTTGAGCTCATCCTTTTCTTTCATTATTCTCTTCAGGAGATTAGAATATAGCTGAGACTAGTCGGGGAATGGAGTGATGGTCCAAGATGGTTGCTATAGTAGTCCTCACAATTTTGTAAAATAGTGTGACAATATTTGTAATGAGGAATTCATTTGAGTTTGGATATTGTTTACGAGACAATATTTGTATTGAAACTTAACTATTGTGTTGTCGTATTTTGCACAATAGTGGTATAAATGAAGTTTGTATTTGAATTTTGTACCATGTATTTGGCGACTCAGAATGGGTTGTATAGACCTATTTTGGGGGCGTCACAGGACAAGAATGTTAAAAACTAGCACGAGGAGGTAAAAGAGAATGAGAAGGAACACTACAAGAAAATGCTCTAACAGCGACCAAAACTATCAGCGACCGCCCTTTCGGTTGTAGATAATATTATTAACGACTGAAATTAGCGACCGCCCTTGAATTTGGTGGCTAGATTATATTAGCGATCGGGTTCGATCGCTACTCGGTCGCTGGTTCAATTCTACCTCCAAAAAAATTGGCAGGAAATGTTGGCGCCTAAGTTGTTTGCGACCAATCACCATCAGCGACCGCATTCGGTCGTTGATACTTTCACATCATTTAAAATTAGCGACCGCATGCAGTCGCTGATCTATTTCAATTAACCAGTTCCAGTTCGTCACTCTCGATCGCAAAATAGAAGAAAAAAAAGAGGGAGAAAAGAAGAGGGAGAAGGGGGAGAAGAGAAGAGAAGAGGGAGAAGAGGGGAAAACCGCCGCCGCCACCATCACCACCACCACAGCCGCCGCCGACTCTACCGCTACCTACACAGGTAAGAATTTTTTTTTACTATTTTCCCAATAAGTGTACTAAAAAGGGGGTTTCTCTCTTCATTTTTAGCTTTTAATGTCTACTAATTAGGATTGGGTTTTGTTTGTATTTGAAAGTGAATTTGTTGTGCTTCCCACTTAATACATAAAAATAAAATTCTCCTATCAAATAAACTTTAAATTATAGATTTATAAAAATAAAATTCACAGTTGATGGCACTTCAAAATAAATAAATAAAATCGAGTGGTCTACAGTAGTTTTAGGTAGTTTTAGGTTGAACTTATCCCCGTAGTTAAGTTACTCTCCTTCCTTAATAAACCATATATCTGATACTTTTATCACTCAACTATTGTCAGGGTGCACTGTTAAAATTTTAAGTTTTGGCACCATGAAGATGTATTAACGAAATGGAAGAAGAAAATTACACTAAAATTACCTATTAGTACTATTCTGATGTTATGTTGGTTTTGTTGGTTTTTATTGTGACGCCCCCAAAATAGGTATACAACACCCATTCTAAGTCGCCAAATACATGGTACAGAAAGCAAACTACAACTTTAATAATACAATTGTTGTGCAAAATACGACAACACATACTGTGAGTTTAAATACAAATATTGTCTGCTAGACAATATCAATACTCAAATAAGTCCTCATTACAATTATTCATACACTATTTTATAGAAATAGCGAGGACTGCTAAAATATCTTTTTAGAACCATCACTCCATACCCCGACTCGATCATGCTATGTTCTCACCTCCTGAGAAGAAAAAAGGAACAAAAAGGAAAAGGGTGAGCTCAACTAGCCCAATAAAGAATATTATGACTAATATAATATACAACAAATTATCATTAGTCTTCAACAGGGAAAAATTTGATAGAATATAATAGACAATAAGTTTTAGATCAACAAATATAGCGGAAACAACAATCCATTAGAAGAGTCACATAGAAAATGAATTCTACGATCTTCTAAGATTTAAAAGTTCATCATCAATATTTTATCCCTATAACATCAATCAATATACATCTTTAATCAAATATTCATCTTTGCACTACAGGCCAAAGATATTCATTGGTTAATCATTCATCTTAGCACTAAAGGCCAAAGATATTCAATAATATCATCATTTAAGACTGAGGATGATGAAAAATATTTTAAAGAAAACGAATCCAGTGAGACAGAAGGACAAATATTAGGGATTCGTATAACTGTTTATCCAAGATCAATAATACTTCATAATAACCAATTGTGAAGCAGAATTCAAAAATAAAGATCAAAACATGGATACAATCAAAGATAGTAACCATAATAGACATCTTGGACAAAAAGGAAAAAATTCATTTTTTGGTGAATAGTACCGTATTCGTGAATAGTGCCGTATACATGAATAGTGTCGTATACGTGAATAGTAACCCCGACACAAAAAGATCCAAATTTAATTAAAAAGTTCAAAGCAATATTTCTGCATAATGATATTGAAGAAAATAATATCATTTAAGAAGAAAATAACATCCCTTACCACAAAATAACGATACTTCTGATCGGAATATCAGATAGAAAGCCGAAGAAAACTTGTACCGAACAGCAACTCTCAAAGTATCTAAATACTCACAAAAATACGCTCAACAATATAGAGAGAAAGAAAACTTTTTTTTGGTGTGATTTTCAATTCTAACCTAAGCGTCTATTTATAGGAAAATGTTGAACGCCATAAGAGACTAAAATAATAAAATATTATTTTATTTATTCTTCATTCTACGCATGCTAGCCATCAAAGACCAGCATGCCACTCTTGAAAAAATCCCAGCAGCCCTCATGCTTTAAATCACAAAAGTGGGTCCCACCCATAAATTAATAAAAATCCTTTTATTTTCTGAAACTTCATTAATTCATAGAAAATAGCCCTTTTATCAGAAAAATACGAATTTTATATCCATTCCACACGAAATCGAATTCTTTACAACTTTGTAGCTTTGATTTTTTCCAAATTCTAATAAAAAAATATCCAAAATCCACAAACGGATGATTTTTAATACCTCCATTCCGACAAAATACTGATAAAATGCCTCAGCATTAATTCTTTCAATTATAACCACATAAATAAATCCATCATTTATATCCACATCAAATAAATATTTCCTTATCATATAATTCAATAATTAATTATTCACAAATAATATTATAAAATCACAATTATGACAACCAGGCCGTGTGACACCCCAAACCCAGGTTCTTCATTTCCACAGGATTTGGTGTTCACTTAATCAAACATTCATATCTAACTACCCAATCATAATAAAATTGAATAATAAAACATTTCCCATTAAAGGGTTAGATAATAAAAATCTCCCAGGTTGTCTAACCTTTAAATACAATCATTCAAATACGGAAATAAATAAACTTCATTACAACCATCAATTAAAATCTGATAATAAAATATCAACATATTACAAGTCTTCAATACTTGTTCATCTTTCCTTTTCCCTTACTGGTGCTAGGTACATCAACCTTCTCATCTTTAACTGTAATAGTTATATAAGCAAGAGTGAGCAAACAAAGCTCACTTGAAACAACAATGAATGAAAAATCTTTACAACAACTGTCAAATAAGAGGCTCGATAGAGTTAAACAATATGATTTATCAGCATTCTGAAGTATATAACTGAGGGTCCTAAGACCACGAACTATGTCCATAGTTATAAGTAATTTTTTAACTTAAACTTTAACAATCATAAGACTATAGGGACTCCTCGTACTTAGGGGGATCAGCCCTTCGTACAATGTATTGTGCACAAATATTTCAACGCTAAGCGTAAATTACCCCTAATAATAGGGATGTTCATCTCAGTATTTAGAGTACAAGTCCGCACCAAAGTGAGTTTGGTTTGGATACATTTCAAGGTAATTTGGAATTCGACGAACATCAACTAAGGATTAGTTGAATAAAATCAATAACATTACATTATGGAATAATCATAACTGAATCGACATGGTAAATTAAAAGCATGCTTTAGGAATAATCTAATAGCATACATATTGAATAACTATAGCACACCTTGCTTGAACAATAATAACCCAAGGTTATTTAAAATTGAATATTAAGCATGCATAGCAATTTGAACGATAAAATTATTCAACATTAGTATATATAAATTTGCATGCTAAACAACAAGTTAAATACAAGAATAACTTGCTCAATATCAAATATTAAAGTTCAGAAACCTTGCATCATTATATTGTAATCGAATTGGAAACAATAATTGGCTCAACAAGATAATAGATTAGAGAACTTGCCTTGCTCGTAGGTTAAACCGAACAATTCGAATCACAATATCATATATACATATGTCATCATGACATAGTTAGTCACTACCACTTTATAAACATAACTAAGTACATTCATCATATAGGGTTTGATTTTCAATCACATAACATGCTCATTCATGGTATAGAAATACTGAAATCATAATTTAACAGTCCTACTATTAACACATAACAATTCCTTCAGATTTTAAGTATAAAAAGTACACTGTCAGACCAATCTGCTAACTCGCGCTGCGGCGCCACAGTTATACTGTGGGTCGGCGCTTCGGCGCTGCGTCGCGGTTATGGCGTTGCGACGCAAAAATTAAACTATGAGGTCGCGCTGCGGCGTTGCACTGGCACTGGCGCTGCGACGTGACAAATGTACTGCTAGGCCGCGCTGCGGCGCCGAACTGCAGACTTCGGCAGACAGCTTCGGCAACAACATGAACAAAAGCCAATTTTGGCCTATAAGCTACTTTCTAACAGCCTAATTATCAAGTAATTCATATATAGACTTCATATAAACATAATTCAAAGACTCTTAACACGTTTCTACCCTTAAAACAACATAAACAACGAATTTAAAACATCCAATTTCACTATTTTTGATAAAATCTCACTTTTTGATGTTTTCAATGAAAATTAACACTGTGATTTATACATACTCTATCAAATTCAATAGTCAATTTATCAACTAAACAACTAATTAACCCTTAATTTCTACCTTAAACTAAACCATATGCATTCACATAAACTCTCTGTAAAATAGTTTTCTTCACAAATTACATACATATCATAACTTCATTGACTATACTCATATATAACTTATGAAAATAGTTTTACAACACTAGTTTATCATATAAAGCCACATTCATAACAATTAATTCAATTTCTACAAAGCTTTTATAAAGAAAATTGAGAGAGAGAGAATACAACTATAACTTTTGAAAAGAAGAAAAATAACAGAGTTTAGATGATACCTTAGAGTAGGAAGATAATGGCTATCCTTTGATTATCAAGTTTCTTCTCCCCAATTCCTTTATCAAATTCTCTAACCTTCTCCCAATTCTCTGTTCTTTTCTCTCTGTAAACTCTCGTCTTCTCTTTTACCCCTCTATTCTAATCTTACGTATTAGAAATATAACGTATAAGATATAATATATAATATAAATATAAGTATAACTGATATCAGTTATACAAATTTTGAAAATCAAAAGCCATAAGGCTTGTTTGGTTACTTACTAAAAATATAATCATCTATTCTTTATGCCTTGTTTGGTAAAACATAATTAGATTAAAGACTTAATAGGCAATAGGCCTTGTTTGGCAAAACTGAATTAAACTCCTTTAAGTTATTTTAATAACTCCTTTATAAAAGGTTATTTGTCACACTTTTAATTAATTAAATTAATTCTAATAACAATTTATTAAATTACTTTAACACATAAATCAATACCACCAAATTATCATTTTCTATATAATCATAACTTTATTTAATCAACTAACACATCCTTTTAATTACAAATTCAAATTAAAATATAATAATTCATTTAATCAAAACTCTCTAATTTAATAATTAAATTAAATTAGAATAAATTAAAATAAAATAATTAATTTCCTTAATTATTTATTTAACAAATAATTAACCAAATCGAATCAAATTTGAACAATTATAAATTCAACCATAAACACATCCATTAAATACTTATATGATTCAACAAATATTTAATATAACAATTAAAAATTCTAGAATGTTACAGGCCGTTTCTAGGGAAGAGGGGGCTTTCCAATAAGGATTTTTCCTTACTAGCGCGCAATTAGGTGACCAAACCTCTCCTTGACAGAACTTTCTAGACATTGCCAATAATGCTATCTAATAATATTATTCAAATAATATGAATTATTGATCTGATAATAGAAAATACTATGCAGTGACAATTATTGAAACAACAATAATATAAACTATCAACGAAACAATTATTGAATCAATAAAATAAAATATTAAACAATAACTACTGTAACAATTATTGAGTAGTGCCTTCTTACGTAAGAATCAATAATTCCAAAAATACTGTTCAATACCGTGTGCTACTGTGCAACCACGCGTATTACTGTATTTTAACCACCAGGTATTCCAACAGTGTTAACAGTAACAATTATGTCGTCATTAATAAAACTCAAACTTTGTTGTTTTCTTCATCCGACAGTTATTCCGTTATGGGGCCCACAATTGACTGCGCCGTCGTACGGATATTCCCGACAAAAAGAATATTCCATGACCAAACGAATATTCCCCGACAGAATGAATATTTTATAACCACTTGCTTATTTTACAAAATTTGCACATTTCACCCATAATCAAAGCATTATATCAAATTAACAACTTATTAATTTAGAATAATGAAAATAGGAAAAATTCAATTTTATTTATAATAAGTTGGGGTCTTACAACCTCCTCTCCTTATAAAATTTTGTCCTCAAAATTGACGTACGTACCTGGTGTTTCGAACAGGTGAGGGTACCTCGCTTTCATTTTCGATTCCAACTCCTAGGTCATTTCTTCAATAGCATGGTTCCTCCATAAAACCTTAACTTGTGGTATAACCTTGGTGCGTAGAACATGCTCTTTCCTATCCAAGATCCTAACAGATACCTCCTCGTACGTTAAATCTTCGGCTATCTCATCTGGTTCTAACGCAATAATGTGGTTCGGGTCTTTTACATATTTACGAAGCATATATATATGAAAAATATTATGAACACGAGACATGCTTGGAGGTAATGCGAGTCTATAAACCACATTTCCTATTCGGTTAAGAATCTCAAATGGACCAACAAATCTTGGATTGAGCTTTCCTCTCTTTCCAAATCTTGTAACTCCTTTCCATTGAGCAACACGTAACAATACATGATCCCCAATATTAAATTCCACGTCCTTTCGATGAAGATCAACATAACTCTTTTGTCGATCCTGTGAGGTTTGAATACGTTATCGAATCATTTGGATCTTTTCTGTAGTTATGCGTATTAATTCTGGTCCCAACAATGTTGCTTCACCCACCTCATCCCAGCATACTGGAGAACGACACTTTCGTCCATACAACGCCTCAAATGGAGCCATGCCTATACGTGCTTGCTAACTGTTGTTGTAGGAGAATTCCACCAGTGGCAAGTACTTATCCTAACTTTCTTTGAAATCTAGGACACAGAGTCTTAATAGATCTTCAAGGGTTTGAATAGTCCTTTTCGATTGCCCGTCCGTTTGAGGATGGTATGCTGAACTTAATTGTAAATCCGTGCCCATAGCTTTTTGCAAGATAACCCAAAATCGTGAAACGAATATTGGGTCACGATCCGAAACTATGGATAATGGCATGCCATGCAATCTCATAATCTCGTTCACGTACATACGAGCAAGATGTTCAAGGGAATAAGTTTCACGTATATGCAAGAAATGAGCAGACTTGGTTAATCTACCAACAATAACCCAAATCGCATCTATACCTTGAGAAACCTTGGGAAGACCCGTAACGAAATCCATAGTAATGTGTTCCCACTTCCATTTCAGAATCTTAAGCGGTTGCAATGAATCTTTTGGTACTTGATGCTCTGCCTTTACACGTTGACAAGTTAAACACCTCGAGATAAACTCCGTGATCTCTCTCTTCATATTGGTCCACCAAAATGTATGTCGAATATCATGATACATTTTGGTACTCCCAGGATGGATTACAAACAGGGTGTTGTGTGCCTCCATCATGATTCTATGCTTCAAGTCAGAATCATTAGGAACACAAAGTCTAGAGTTGAATCGAAGTATTCATTCTTCATCGATTCTTGCTTCTAGAATATCACATTCTTGCACTTTCTTCTTCATACGCATTAGCCACAGGTCCATAGCTTGAGCAGCTTTAACTTTATCAATTAAAGTCAGTTCTACTCGTATATTCGCCATCATCATGTGGATCCCTGAAGTCTTTAATTTTATCTCCATCCTTTGCAAGTCATACAAAATGGGCCTTTGCGTTGACAATATCGTACTCGTACTCGCATATTATCTTCTACTTAATGTGTTAGCTACTACGTTCACTTTTCCAGGATGGTATTGAATAGTGTGATCGTAATTTTTCAATAGCTCAAGCCAACGTCATTGTCGCATGTTGAGTTCTTTTTGGGTGAAGAAATATTTAAGGCTTTTATGATCCGTATAGATCTCCACTTTCTCCCCATACAAGTAGTGTCTCCATATCTTCAACGCGAAAACGACTGCTGCTAACTCTAGATAATGAGTAGGATAATTCCTCTCATATTCTTTGAGTTGTAGCGAGTCATAGGCTATGACTTTCCCATGTTACATGAGAACACATCCTAACCCTTTACTTGAAGCATCGCTGTAGATAACAAATCCATCCGAACCAGATGGTATTGCCAGAACAGGAGCCGAAATGAGTCTCCTCTTGAGCTCTTGGAAACTCTTCTCACATTCCTCGCTCCATACAAATTTTGTATCTTTCTGAGTCAACTGAGTTAACGGAGTAGCGATTTGAGAAAATCCTTCCACAAATCTCCGATAATAACCAGCTAAGCCCAGAAAGCTACGCACTTCGGTCACTGACTTCGGTTGCTCCCAACTTTGTATTGCTTCAATCTTTGCCGGGTGAATAGATACTCCATGTTTTGACACCACGTTCGCAAGGAATGCTACTTCCTCAAGCCAGAACTCGCATTTCTTTAGCTTGGCATATAGCTTGTTTTCACGAAGCCTTTCTAGTATCAGCTTCAAATGGTGCTCATGATTTTCACGGCTTTTGGAATAAATGAGGATGTCATCAATAAAGACAACAACGAACTGATCCAAATATTCCTTGAATACTCGGTTCATCATATCCATGAAAGCAGCAGGAGAATTAGTCAATCCAAAAGACATGACTAAGAATTCATAATGCCCATACCGAGTTTTGAAGGCAGTCTTTGGAATATCCTCAGTTTTAATCTTGAGCTGATGGTATCCAGAATGAAGGTCGATCTTAGAAAAGAATTGTGCTCCTTGTAACTGGTCAAACAGGTCATCAATGCGAGGTAGCGGATACTTATTCTTGATGGTGACATGGTTTAATTCTCGGTAGTCAATACAAAGTCGCATACTTCTGTCTTTCTTCTTTATGAATAAAACAGGAGCACCCCAAGGAGATGTACTAGGATGAATGAAATGGATGTCTAAAGACTCCTGTAGTTGGACTTTTAACTCCTGAAGTTCAATAGGAGCCATTCGATATGGGGTTTTAGAAATGGGTTTTGTACCCAGTTCAAGGTTAATAAAGAATTCAACATCACATTATGGGGGTAGACCGGGAAGTTCTTCAGGAAATACATCAGGAAATTCTCTAACAACAGAAATATTATTCAAATTTGACTTGTCTTTATTCAAATCCATAATATGAGCTAAGAAAGTTTGATATCCGTTTTTCAATAAACGAATAACTTTGTGGCTTGATATGACAATGACTGATTTTAGTGGTTTTGTTGCTTGAATTCGCATAACAAGTTGGTTATGAATATGAAAACTAACAACCTTACGAAAATAATCAATTTCGGCATGATGAGTCATTAACCAATCAATTCCTAAAATCACATCAAAAGCAAGTATCTTTAAAGAGATAAGATCAACAGGTAATGTGATAGTGCCAACTTGAATCAAGCAAGATTTATAAACTGTAGATGTAACGAAGGTTTCACCCAACGGAGTTTCAACAGATAAGTTAAAGTCCAATTTCTCGAGAGTCAAGTTTAAACGTTGAGCACAAGTAGGAGAGATAAAAGAATGGGTAGAACCGGTATCTAGTAAGGTATAAACTTCGCAAGAATTCAAGATTAGCTTACCCGTGATCACCTCGTTCGGGTTCCTTGCGTTTAGGCCAGTTATAACAAACGCTCTTCCAGGAACCACTGATTTTGACTTATCCGGGACAACTTTTAGAGTCACCATCCCCGCTGAACTTGGTTTTGCTACAGAACACTCTCGGGCTATATGACCCTCATTTCCACAGTTATAACATACCTTGGATTGTTGTGGGCAGTTTGGGCTGATATATCCCTCTTTCCCGCATTTATAACACACGATCGGTGGTCGTTCTCCTCCCCTAGAAATAGTTGATGCTGGTGTTGCTGCTGATGTCTTCCCATCATTGTTGAATCTCCACTTTTTAAAATTTCCACTAGACTCACCTCTTTTATTATCATGGCCACGATTACCACCCGAGTGGTTACCGCTTTTGTCCATATTCTTCCCTCCTCGCTGGTTATCATCGCTCCGATGACTGCTATTACCGGTATGACCCTGGTTGTGATCCCTCGGTTGAGTATACTCATTATCTCATTCTAATAATTGAGCCATGTTGACAACATCTGAATACAGAGAAAAATTATGAGAGATAAGGTATTAACGAATCTCGGGTTTTAGACTTCTCAAAAACATCCGCGTCATACGTTCCTCATTCTCTACCAAATGAGGTGCAAACCTGGATAACTCCGTGAACTTTGCCTCGTACTAAGACACCGTCATGTTGTTCTGTTCCAGTCTAATAAACTCTACCTCCTTCATATGACGAATACTTTCAGGAAAGTACTTGTCATTGAACAGTTTTTGAAATCTTTCCCAAGATATGTTGAGTGCGGCTGGCTGGGTACGCTTCACAGATTCCCACCAGTAATCTGCCTCTCCACGGAACATAAAAGTGGTGAATGGAACCTTCTGTTCCTCCGTGCATCCCAAGACATCGAATATCTTGGTAATTTGTTTGACCCACGTTTTTGCCTTAATCGGATCGGGCTTTCCCCAGAAATCTGGTGGTCCCAACTCTTTGAACTACTTAGCTGTGACAGACCGCGTGTTGTTATCACTTCCACCCTTATTTTGTACACGAGTCTCCCTCGTCTGATTTTGCATGAACTACAAAAAGCTCCTAAACATTCCACCATTCATCATTTGCTCGGTAGTGTTGTTTATAGGAAGAATATTATCTTCCTGTTGCACATTCTCCTGGTTTGTGACTAAAGGTTGTTCCACAGTCTCATACACTCCATTGTTAACGTTCTCAGTAGCCATTCTTAAATACTGCCATAAAACAAGGGTTAATTAAACAAATTAACATATCACATAATATCCTTATATTATGACCGACCAACAAATAAGCATAGATATGACACACTAGCAAAGGATTTACTCATCTCTCCCCTCTTAGTTCTATTCCCCGATCTCCACCAGAGATCATATCCCTAAGCTTTAATACCAACTGTGATGCCCCCAAAATAGGTATACAACACCCATTCTGAGTCGCCAAATACATGGTACAGAAAGCAAATTACAACTTCAAGAATACAATTGTCGTGCAAAATACGACAACACATACTGTGAGTTTAAATACAAATATTGTCTCCTGGATAATATCAACACTCAAATAAGTCCTCATTACAATTATTCATACACTATTTTATAGAAATAGTGAGGACTGCTAAAACATCTTTCTAGAACCATCACTCCATACCCCGACTCGATCATGCTATGTTCTCACCTCCTGAGAAGTAAAATGGAACAAAAAGGAAAAGGGTGAGCTCAACTAGCCTAGTAAAGAATATTATGACTAAGATAATATACAAAAAATTATCATTAGTCATCAACAGGAAAAAATCTGATAAAATATAATAGACAACAAGTTTTAGATCAACAAATGCAGCGAAAACAGCAATCCATTAGAAGAGTAACGTAGAGAATGAATTCTACTATCTTCTAAGATTTAAAAGTCCATCATCAATATTTTATCCATGTAACATCAATCAATATACATCTTTAATCAAATATTCATCTTTGCACTACAGGCCAAAGATATTTATTTATATCACCAGTCGGTCATGTTCATCTCAACACATGTTCATCTTTGCACTACCGGCCAAAGATATTCATCAGTTAATCATTCATCTTTGCACTAAAAGCCAAAGATATTCAATAATATCATCATTTAAGACTGAGGATGATGAAAAATATTTTTAAAAAAATGAATCCAGTGAGACAGAAGGACAAATATTAGGGATTCATATAACAGTTTATCCAAGATCAATAATACTTCATAATAACCAATTGTGAAGCAGAATTCAAAAATAAAGATTAAAACTTGGATACAATCAAAGATAGTAACCCTAATAGACATCTTGGACAAAAAGGAAAATTTTCATTTTTTGGTGAATAATACCGTATTCGTGAATAGTGCCGTATACATGAATATTGTCTTATACGTGAATAGTAACCCCGACACAACAAGTTCCAAATTTGATTAAAAAGTTCAAAGTAATATTTCAGCATAATGATATTGAAGAAAATAATATCATTTAAGAAGAAAATAACATCCCTTACCACAAAATAACGGTACTTCTGATCGAAATATCAGATAGAAAGTCGAAGGAAACTTGTACCGAATAACAACTCTCAAAGTATCTAAATACTCACAAAAATACGCTCGACAATATAGAGAGAAAGAAAATTTGTTTCTAGTGTGATTTTCAATTTTAACCTAAGCGCCTATTTATAGGAAAATACTAGAACGTCATAGGAGACTAAAATAATAAAATATTATTTTATTTATTCTTCATTCTACTCATGCTAGCCATCAAAGACTAGCATGCCACTCTTGAAATAAATCCCAGCAGCTCTCATGCTTTAAATCACAAAAGTGGGTCCAAGCCATAAATTAAAAAAAATTATTTTATTTTCTGAAACTTCAGTAATTCATAGAAAATAGCCCGTTTATCAGAAAAATACGAATTTTATATCCATTCCACACGAAATCGAATTCTCTACAACTTTGTAGCTTTGATTTTTTCCAAATTCTAATAAAAAAATTTCCGAAATCCACAAACGGATGATTTTTAATACCTCCACTCCGACAAAATACTGATAAAACACCTCAGCATTAATTCCTTCATTTATAACCACATAAATAAATCCATCATTTATATCTACATCAAAAAAAATTTCCTTATCATATAAATCAATAATTAATTATTCACAAATAATATTACAGAATCACAATTATGATAACCAGGCCGTTTCCAGGAAAGAGGGGGCTTTCCAATAAGGATTTCTCCTTACTGGCGCGCAATTAGGTGACCAAACCTCTCCTTGACAGAACTTTCTAGACATTGCCAATAATGCTATCTAATAATATTATTCAAATAATATGAATTATTGATCTGATAATGGGAAATATTGTGTTGTGACAATTATTGAAACAACAATAATATAAACAATCAACGCAACAATTATTGAATCAATAAAATAAAATATTGAAGAATAACTACTGTAACAATTATTGAGTAGTGCCTTCTTATGTAAGAATCAATAATTCCAAAAATACTGTGCAATACCGTGTGCTACTGTGCAACCAAGCATATTACTGTATTTTAACCACCAGGTATTCCAACAGTGTTAACGGTAACAATTACGTCATTATTTATAAAACTCAAACTTTATCATTTTCTTCATCCAACAGTTATTCCGTTATGGGGCCTATAATTGACTGCGCTGTCGTACGGATATTCCCGACAAAAAGAATATTCCACGACCAAACGAATATTTCCCGACAGAATGAATATTTTATAACCATTTACTTATTTTGAAAAATTTGTACATTTCACCCATAACCAAAGCATTATATCAAATTAACACCTTATTAATTTAGAATAATGAATAGAGAAAAAATTCAATTTTATTTATAATAAGTTGGGGTCTTACATTTATTGGTAATGGGAAGGTAAAAATTGAAAACTGTATTTGTATTGCTACTAAAGTTACTATTTACCAAGTCTTTAATATCATAACCTGGTTGGTATAAACTGTTGTTACTGGTATTAATGTGAATCTAGCTTAATCATAATTAGTTTTTGGTCAATTTGTGGTTCAAGAATTTGATTGTCAGCTCCCATGCTTTAGTTTGTAATTAGTGGAATGAGTTTGGAGAAAATTCTGGCTAATAGGATCAAATTCTGAATACAATTCTCTACCAGAGGTGTCTTAATCAAGCATTATCTTTTGGCTTTATATCCTTAAGTTACTAATATGGTGTTGGGGGTTGGAAGAGAGAATGAGAGTTGATCCCTTGGCAGTATAGCTAACCCTTATATGCCAATAAATATAGAATTATCCACATTAGCTTCCTCCTCCATTCATTGCTTGAGACTTTTTAGGGTAAAATGTTTAGACCAACTCAACCAAACAACAAAAAAGTTTAATTAAGCAGATTTACTTAATTACAAAACAAGTAGTGTTGTTCTTTAATTAAGCAACACTGAAAGAACCTGCAGCACTCTCAGCAAATTTTCTTGCTCCTTTAAACCATCTCTTGTCTCCGGCTTGCGCCTTGCATATATAAAGCTTACCATCTGAAACTGCGGTAACCCATTTGGTAATCCCAAATTAATAGGTTTAATTTCTATTAGTGTATAACCCAATATTTCTATTAGTGTAAAATAATATAAGTCTTTTTAATAGGTTTAATTTTTGTTATGTATAATTAAAACATGTTATTAATCAGCAAAATGAAGAAGCTATGTAGAAGAGTTTTGATGGTATGTATAATTAAAACATGTTATTAATCAGCAAAATGACACACTTCTTCTTTCCCAAATGTCCTATGTAGAAGAATCTTTGTTATGTTTAGATATGGACAAAGAGCATATCTGAACTCTAACAAACAAACAAACTCCATTGTATATAACTTTTTACTGCTTTAATTTGCATTATTATATTGGGAATTTGTATATTTCTCTTGGTTTGTGTCTTGGGTGCCTAGAAATGACAATATATGCATGTCGTTGTGCCTGTGGCTAGTCCATATTATAGGGGAGACTCTGGCGAAATTTTTTTGTTGGTCGGGTAGTTGCGAACATTTATAACATTAACGAACATTTATGTATTTTTAGTTTTAATTGTATTACATATTATTGCATATGTATATGTTCTATATATCCTTGACGTGTTTATGTACCTTTCATTTATAACTCATACTAACATCCTAATTTTTTTTATTTATAGATGTCTTCTGAACCTGCGACATGAAAGCGCGGGTTGGGTCGGGGCCCTAATCATGTGTCGAAGGCCCCGGCTAATCCGGATGATTGCATTCTTACATAGATCTGTCCTCCTCCTGAAAGCACTTAAGTTAAACATCGTGTATATATAAGGGTTTAATATTTTCATTGTTATAAATATATATGACTGTAAATTATTGTATATTGTAGTGATTTTCATGATAGTAAAATTATGAAGTGCATTTCACAATTATGCTTACAGAACTGGCATACGCCAGTGATTACATGGGCGAGCACACCTCTCGCCCATAAGGATGCAGTTTGGGCTGAATTTTAGGTATATTTTTTTATCACTATGATAAATAATACATAGTTAATCAAATAATATTGTTTAGTAATATTGGATTATGGTAATATAACAGTTTTAATATTATTATTGTTGTTTTATTTGCAGAAGCGGTATAGATGGGACAACGCAGAGGCATCAGTTATTCAGACACTGTTCTGGCAGAAGTGCGTCGTCCGAACTAAAGATAATCTGAATAAGGAATGAAAAAAAGCCCTGCACAATGCTGAGATTGACCATCCAGGACAGGGTGACCAGTATATGCTTAAGCATAGTCCCTGGTGGTGCGCACATCCCATATGGGTGCAGATCTGTGACCAGTGGAGAGCTAAGAGCTGGGTCAAGCGATGCAAGACTGTCACCTCGAATAGATCCTCAGGTGTATCTGAAGGCGAAAAGGCAAAAAGCACGTACAAAGGCGGCAGTATATCACAGCTGCAGCATATTGCTGCTAGGGTACGTATGTATAGCAAGCTTATTGGCTTAGTTATTTGTTTTTATGTTTACAGTCATGTTTTGTAGCTAAAATATCATATGTTTACATATTAATATGAGAACATGAACTGTAGGAGTCTGAGTCTCAAGGTCAACCTATCAATTGGTTGGATGTGTATGTGGCCACCCGTGATGGTCTGCCTGATGTTGTTCAGATAGCGGTAATAAGTTAACTTTATACTAATATGTTGTTTATAAATTGTGATGACCTTTTTTAGTATTTTTTAATTTATTTTTAACTATTTAATTGTTGACCTTCTGACAGGATACTTATAAGGGCTTAATAAATGAGCGCTATCCTGAAGGCACCCCGCATCCGTCGATTGATCAAGAATTGTGGGAGAGGGCGTCCGTCGTGAAGAAAAACTATGTTAAAGGCCAAAGACAAAAACAACGCCCGACCATCAGTGGCACGGGAAGCTCTGCTACCCAGTATACATAGTCATCAGGTCATCCAGCCTATCATACTCCTGCTGACTGTGTGAGAGCGATATGCCAGAATCATGATCTTCTTCATATACTGGGCGGGCATCTGCATTCTCTTAGTCTTGATGAGTTGGCGGAGGCAGTGGTGGCAGCAGCAGCATCACAACATCAAGGTGGCGACTAGGTATATATATCGATATTGTTACTGTCACTGTCTTACTTATATGTTTCACTACATTGTCTATTGTTTAGCTTTTCTCAATTCATAACAGTATCAACACATGTAACATATTTGTTTTATTCTTTTGTTAATTACAGGGTACTAATTTGGATGATCCATGAAGAGCTAGACCAGTCATATATGTTAGATTTTTAAAGCCTTGCTAGACTTGTTTTTTAGATTTTTAAAGCCTTGTACTCTTTCAGATTGATTCTTTGGACAATTGTATTGGTTTACGATTATATTATATGGATGTTTACGATTGTATTGTGTTGGTTTATGATGGATGTTTATCATATAGTAGTTATCATGGATGAATGTTTATCATATGGTAGTTATCATGGATGGATGCTTATATATATTGGTGTGTGTTGGGATAGAAAGCAGGTACAAAGCAGGTTGTTTTGGGGAAGTCAATAAAATAAGAAAAAAAATATCAGCGACCGCATGCGGTCGCTAAAACTGGAACGCGGTCGCTAATAGCTACTTTTAAACTAGCGACCGCATCGGTCGCTATTGTCAGTCGCGGACATGTGTGCCACGCCACAACTGACAAATGACTCAGCATGAGTCATAATAGCGATGGCTTCGGTCGCTAACGGCGGTCGCTGACAAATCGGCCGCTATTGTTGGTCGCTGATGTACATCCAGCGACCAGATTATCTGCGACTACTATCTGCGACCACATTCGGTCGCTGATACTCATCAGCGACCATATATGGTCGCTGATATGCGGTCACTGATAAGTCTTTTTCTTGTAGTGGAAGAAAAGAAGGATACAGTTAAAGTGCCCGTAACATACCCCCAACGGTTGAAGAATCACAAGATGGATCATCAATTTTCAAAAATTTTGGAAGTTTTAAAGAAATTACAAAACAATATACCTTTTGCAAAAGCACTGGAACATATGTCGAGCTACATAAAGTTTATGAAATAAATTTTGTTGAAAAAAGAAAGATAGACGAGAATGAGATGGTGGCATTGACTAAGGAATATAGTGCAATAATTCAAAGGAATCTATTAAGAAAAGTGCAAGATCTGAGTAGTTTCAAAATACCATGTACTATTAGGCAACAATACGTTAGGAAAGCCTTTTGTGACCTTTGTGCAATCATCAATCTCATGTCATTCTCAATCTATGAAAATCTCCGATTACAAAAAATCTAACCAACAACGATTACTATGGAATTAGCGGATAGATCAATCACTCATCCAAGAAGAGTTATAGAAGATGTTCTAGTTAAAGTGGATAAGTTTATAGTCCCAATGGATTTCGTTATTCTTGATTATGAAGTGGATCAGAAGGTTCCACTCATTTTGGAACAACCATTTTTAGCAACTGGAAGAAATCTAATAGATGATCAAAATGGAAATCTCACCATTAGAGTCAATGATCAAGAGATTAAGTTCAACATCTTCGACACTATCACGTTTCCGAATGAGGTAGAGGAATGCTACTTAACCTAAGAAGGTACGGGAAATGTTGAAGAGAATGTCGAGTTAACCAACAAAGAAGAAACAGGTCAAATAATGAAGGAAAGGGGATGCACAGTTGACGACATTCCATCATTTGATCAAACTTGAAAGGAAACAGGAAAGTCAGGCTGATGACATAAAAATAAGCATTACTAGGAGGAAACCCATGGGTTTTAATTAGGATTTTATTTCACTTTAATTGTCTTTAGTAAATAATTTTATCAAATCATTCATTTTTAGGAATTAAATTATTCTATGAAAGCAATTTAATTAAATTTCTTAATTTTTAGGTGATAAAAATAGGGAAGCAAAGAAGAAGAATTGCAAGAATTATAGGGACAACATGGGTAAGGAAGTGAAATTGTAAAATAGAAGAATGAATCTTGGGGAAGAGAATAATTAAAAATGCAAGTGAAGGGCAAAATAGGAAGAAAGAAATAAGAAATGAGAAGAAAAACTGATCAGCCATGAAAGAAACATGCGTCGGGGAACAGATTGTTTTAGGCCGCGACTTCCAAACATGACGGTCGCGGCTTCTATACATGTCGTTCGTGGCTCCCAAGCATGTCCAAGCTAGTTAAGTGCAGTACATGCCCAAAAACTCAGCCAATACACACACAACTTTGGCCATACACTCCCATTAACCCCAAAACTCTTCCTAATACTCCCCCAAACACCCACAACTCCTACCCATTATAAACCATTACTCCCAATCATTCCTAATTACTCTCAAATACCTCATTATAAATACCAAACCACTTCAACCTAAGGAAGGCTAGAAGAAATCATAATTTTTATAATTGGAGAAGGAATTCAAAGTTTAAAAATCACAAACATCCATCTTCTTCAAATTCAAGCGGTAATAAATATATCCAATTTTTCTTCATCTTTTAGGATTGTATATACAATGTTGGATACATTGTTAGAGATTATTGCTTCAATTGGGAGGAATTCATCCATTGAAAGGCTTTGATTTTGGGGTCAAATTAAGGCGCACACAAGGTGCTCAGTAAATTGTCTTAACCAAAATTCCCACCAAAACCTTTATTTTCAAGCTTAAGTTGACAACACAATGGCCCGCAAAAGACACAGAGGTGAAGGGTCAAGCTCAAGGGCCGCAAGGAATTATTATCACACAAAGTTTGTTAGTGAAGCTGCATCCAAATGATTTCATGCTTATCTTATAAAAAAAGAATTTGATTTCAGAATGTAGATTGGTGCTAATGGAATACAACGGTCGAGGTATAAGGAATATAATTGTAAAGCGTGGATGGGAGACATTAATGGCACAACCTGAAGCCATTATAGTTGTTGTAGTAAAGGAATTTTATGTTAATGCGGCAGAGGCTAGAGATAAGGTAGCAATTATTCGAGGGAAGTCTGTCCTATTTGATAGTGTCACCATCAACGCCTACTACAACCTTGTTCCCATAGAGAATTATGAGTTCTCCTAGTATAACGAAGAACAGCTGAACTGGGATGAAGTTCTTGGAACACTATGCAAACCAGGGGCTCAATAGAAGATAAAGGCCGATAAAGCAATCTCTTTTCCAAGAGGTGTCCTGAGAAGATTTTGTAAGGCATGGTTTTATTTCTTATTTGCTAAATTAATGCCTACTTCACATGTTTTAGATGTAAACAAAGCTAGGGCGGTGCTATTATATGCTATTGTCAAAGGGAAGACGATAAACGTGGGCATGATCATCTACCGCTTCATCCTTGCTGTATTGAAAGGTAGTGCCACCAGTGGAATTCCACATCCCTCACTCATTTGTGGGTTATGTAGGAACTTTGCGGTCATATGGAGCCCAAATGAAATTTTTAAACAACCAAAGTCATAATTGGACAGCACCACGGTTGATCGCTTGTATTCTGTTTTATATAAAAAGTTTTCTGTTTTATTACATTTATAATAATAATAAAACAAAACTTATCATCTTTATTATAATTCACAATATTAATCGACCAGGTTGTTCCTAGGAAAGAGGGGGCTTTCCAATAAGGATTTCTCCCTATTGACGCGCAATTAGGTGACCAAACCTCTCCTTGGCAGAACTTCTAGACGTCGTTAATATTGTAAATAATAATATTAATAACTTTGTTATCTCAATTATTGATTTAATAAAATATAGACAATAATTGAATCAAATAATGTGAGATACTATGCAACAATTACTGTAGCAATAATTAAACAAAACTGAGTGTCTTCTCACATAAGCATCAATAATCAATATTGTGTGCTACTATGCAACCACGCATATTACTGTACTTTTAACACCGGGTGTTTCAACAGTTAACAGTAAAACTTTCGCCGTTATTTTCATAAAAATATTTTTGTCATTTTCTCAATCCGACAATAATTCTGTTGTGGAGTCCACTAATGATTGTGTCGTCGTACGAATATTCCTTGTTAAAAGGAATATTCCCCGACCAATCGAATATTATATAACAACTTGTATACTTTTCAAATTTTCTAAATATTATCCACAACTATAACATTATATCAAATCCACACCATAATATTAAAAAAAATATTTCAAGAAATTTAAATCTTTATTCATAAAATTTGGGATCTCACAAAGTCATTCAGTAATACTCAATTATTGCTACAGTAATTGTTGCATCATATCTCTCATATTATTGATTCGATTATTGTCACAGTATCATCTGCGTAATATTTTATATATTATTAAATCAATAATTGAGATGACAAAGTTATTCAAATTATTAAATTGCAATATTTACACTGTCTAGAAGTTCTGTCAAGGGGAGGTTTGGTCATCAAATTGCTCGCCAATAAGGAGAAATCCTTATCGGAAAGTCCCCTCTTTCCTGGGAACGACCTGGTTGTTAAATATTATGAGTTATAATATTAATGATGAATAAGTTCGTGTTGATTAAAGATGAATTTGATAGTTCCATTGTGTTGGAATTATTGGTGTTAGTGGAAATCGACATCTATTCCGATGATAATTGGTGTTTAGGGGTTATATTGATAAATCGGGTAATTAATCGGATAAATGAGCAATTAATTGCTACTAATTCATATGCTTATATAACTATTTGTTCAAATGTATACTATTGAATCACATTCTTATACCATTAGGGGAGTTGGTGCAAGATTGATAATACTTGCATAACTAAGTTAAAAATAGAGGTATAGATGGAGGTACTATACTTTAATTCATATTTTCACATGATAATACCTATTGATTCACATGATTGAACTATTGATTCACATTATTTACTATTAGGGGAGGTGGTGCAAATTTAATAATACTTGCAGGACTAAATTAGAAATGAAAGAAAAGTTGGAGGTATTGTATTGTATTATTTTGAGTTCCAAAACGTGCAATTATTGAAACTATATTTTCCTATAAATAGAAGCTTATTCTTCCTTCATTTTTCACCAGTTCACTAAATCTTTAGAGCATTTATTATAGAGAGAAATTATAGAGAAAAAGAAGAAGAGAAGTCTACTACCTCACTATTCCAATATCTAGTTTCTTCTAAGTTAAGGGATATTATTTCTTTCGTATTCATGAAGAAAGCTATTGTTATTCCATTCCTTATTATTATGTTGGAATAACCTATCTATGCGAAGTACCCCATACATAGTGAAATTTTTCTGTTATTCCATTCTTTATTATTCTATTAGAATAACATGTCTGTGTGGTCTATCGTATGCCTGGTGAATTCTGTTGTTATTCCATTCTTTATTATTCTGTTGGAATATTCTGTCTGTGTGATTTACACATGACCTGGTTCCATTCTTTATTATTCTGTTGGAATATTCTGTCTGTGCGGTTTACGCATGACCTGGTTCCATTCTTTATTATTCTGTTGAGAATAACCTGTCTGTGCGGTCTATCGTGTGGATGGTGAATTCTTCTGTTATTCTATGCTTTATTATTTTGTTGGAATAACCTGTCTATGTAGATTACCGCGTGTATGGTGAATGATCCTTTGTATTCATATGAATAGTATTTTCATTCAAAAGGGGTTTCTGCCAGGGCAGTTTCTTATTTTTCTGACCCTCAAAAATTCTGGAAAAATTTGAAATGATAATTTGATGAGTTTTCTAGATTGTGTCCAAAAATGGCGATTTTTGGATGTATAGATTAAGAGTTATGGATTTTATGGGTAAAGACTATTTTAAAAGTAAACCCTTATAACTCTTTGTGTTTAACTCCAAAATTGGTGAAATTTTTATTGGGAGTACATGTATATAACAGGAGTATACCATGTAAATTTCAGAATTTTTGGACAAAAGTACAATTTATGATAAATGTCTAAATATTCGATAGTTTTGTCCATATGAAAAATAGTAAATGAATTTTAAAAATTCCGAGAAAAATATATGTTTAATATGGGACTATATTCTGCTAAATCGCAGAAAAGAAATATTTTTTGGACTGATTTGGTATTTTTTATGAAAATGAACTAGTTATGAGTAAATGAATTAAATATGTTATGTGAAGTAACAAAATTAGAAAATAGGATTTTATGGCTTGGGAATCCTATATAGGGTATATGCAGATTTTTGATGAGGGATTTGATCATTGGTGATGAAATCTTATGAGTATGTCATTTTTGAATGATTAAATGCATTATTTGGTAAAGTGTTAACAATTGAAATAAATTATTTATAAGTTTAAAAAGTGATTAAAATATTGTTATAATATTAATAATATTAGATTATGAGTTTATTAAGTGATTGATAATTTGGATAAATTTAAAGTCTTTAATATTTATCCTTATTTTTCGTTTGATTAATGCTAATGCTTATATCATTGTCATCATCCTCATGCTTATATTGTGATGAAAGTCATCTTTGGCTTACGTGCATAGATGGACTTGGTATGATTATGACCAATGATTATTCTGTATAATCATGACCGTAATGTGACAAATGATGTGGTGAAAGTGCTCAGTGGCCTGAAGTGCATTGATGGACAGTTTTTGGTATGATTATAACCAGGGATTATTCGGTATAGTCATAACCATTGATGATTTAATGAATATCCTTGGCCCGTAGTGTAGGGAAGATTCGATGATATGGTTTATTTATTAAGCTGAGTATCAGCGATAAAAATTGATGAAAACATTTTAAATCATAGAAGATAGTAGATATTATGCTCTACTTGACTCTTCTAATGGATTGCTTATTCCGCTACAAATAAACATGATGTCTATTGTAATTTATCAGTTTAACATTGTTGAAGACTAATGATAATTTATTCTGCATTATCTTAGTCATAATATTTCTTACTGGGCTAGTTGAGCTCACCCTTTCTTTCACTGTTCTCTTCAAAAAATGAAAACGTAGTCAGGACTAATCGAGGAATGGAGTGACAGTCCTGATGATAGCATTAGTAGTCCTCACTATTCTGTTAAATAGTGTGACAATAAATGTAATGAGGACTCCATTGAGTGTGGATATTGTCTAGATGATAATATTCTTATTAAAACTCTTAGATTATGTTTTGTCGTATGTTACACGACCTTTGTATAATTAAGTTGTATTTATATTATGTACCATGTATCTGGCGACCCAAGATGGGTGATATATACCTGTTTTGGGGGCGTCACAGAGTGGCTCTCTTAATCTTCTTTATACTTTGCCACTTTTCTGAATGCTATCTTCTTGGCCTTCACGGCTCTCAGCTTAGCTGCCATCTTCAGTGACATTTTCATCTTTGTTGAGTGAAGCTTTAGTCTGTTCAAGTCCTTTTTCAAAGCAGCTTCACTTCCACCTTTGTAGTCTCACTGTCACTAAGACTTGTTCTGTTTAGCTCTGTTGGAACTCGTAGAGTCAACAATAGCATTCTAACAACTCAATGATTCTGAAACTTCAGCAACTCTTGATCTTTGAAGCTCTTGTTTATTTATACTCCTTCACAACCTTCCCGTTAAAATGTAGCCGTTGGGAGCTATTTGAATTGCTTCGCAGATCTCGAGTTCTTTGAGGTAGACTGTAGATGTGACATTACATCCCCTTTATGACTTTCTGAAACTGCAGTCTACTGTTTCACCTACCCTGTCAGAGATGTCACTTTGATATCTTGGGCAAGTAATCAACTTTATTTCCTCTCTCTCTTATTTCTAGATCAGAGGTTGTCATTTTGCATCGATGCTCTCAATAAGCTCTGTTCGAATATCAATCTTCATATTGAACCGTTGTCAATGCTTCAATCTTCAGATGGCTGATATCCACAATTCTAATGCATATCTTCTTGGACCTGATCGTAGTGTCATGTTGAATGTTGCTCATCGACCGGTTGAAACAACACTACGATCATGACGAGTGTTCATTGGATCCTCAATGTAGAACAACCTCTTTCTTCTCTTGTGCAGTGCTTCAACACTTCTGTTTGCCTCGACTGATCTCAGGAACTAATAGCTTAACTTTTTGTTCTGGCCTCTTTTGAATAGCAAGACACTTCAGATTTGTGGCATGTCCAGCTCGCTTTCTCCTTGTGATCTCCCGTTCACTTATCATGAATGGACTGACACGTTGCTTAATCACTTTAGCCTTGTTCTTCATAAGCTGGCCAATATCTCTGTGTTCACTTCATCAGTTCCTGCTTTGTTTGGCAAACACTGCGATCCTGGATACTTCTAAGATTGTTGTCTTCTGTTTACTTGATAGCTACTGCACTTGCTGATTTTTCTTAGTCAGTTACTGAAGTCTTCTTCTGATCAACTTGTGGAAGACTTCATCTTGAATGGCTTCTCAACTCAATCTGGATGTTGATTGGGTTGGTGCTTAGATCTTCTGTTAGCTTGAATGACATATGTTGAGTGCTCTCTGGTTTTCTTTAGGTGTGATGTATCTTTATAGCTCAGACCAGAGGCTTCATACTTTGGATATTCTGGGAGTGCTCATTTGTTGAGAATCGTGTTTTTTCTATGATTCTGCCTTGGCGTTGTGAGCACCTCTGTTGAAGCCTTAGTTCTGCACTCTACGATTCAACTTTGGTTCTGCAGACACTAAGACTCTGAGTTCAGATCTTGACACTCTACGATTTTTGTCTTTATGCTTGTTGTCTTCATTTTATCTTTCTCGATTGTGATCTCTGCCTCTGATGTGATTAATAGACTCTACGACTCCAAGTGTGGTCTAAGATTCTTGACTTGGCTTCGGTAGATGCTCGGTCGGCTCGTAGACAGGTTGTCTCTACAATTCTGAACATGACATCCTAAGCAGATTATGGCTTCGAGGATGTTCTTCTCAACACACTACGATCCTTCCTCGTCTCTCCTAGTAGTATACGAACCCCAAGATCTACTTTCTTGTAGACTACGATTCTTCCTTGATAGCTCTCGAGTTTTTCTTGACTCTCCTGGCAGACTACAATTTCTGGTGCAGTGCTCGACGATCAGACAAGCCTATCTATTACATTATAAGATCAACCTAACAAGCTTGATCTTTCTATATTTATAGTTCTTGTACATCATTTCTTTTTAAGGACTTTACAAAGCTGTTTTGCTTATGTAGGATCAACCTAACATATTTGATCAATTCATTTTAGGTCCTTGTACATATGTTCCTATTATCTATCCAAGAACTTTACAACTTTTCTTAATGCAAGCATACTTGCATATTCATTCATTTATATCATAATCAAACATACATAAATAGGAATATCATTCACATGCTTATTCCTAACAGTTATCAATAAATCCAAGCTCTATCTTTATTCAATCGTCAAACTCCTCGTTTCTCTCACTTCCCACTCTCTCTGCCCTCCTCCACCTTCCGCTGTCACGTCGAAATAAATACAAAGATTATGGGTTTGCCTTCCTCCTCCTCCACACTCATCATCCACGCTCCGTCTCCCTCCGATGGTCGGCCGAAAACCTCAATCGCTTCTCCGACGTCCTCCTCACCCCTATCCACGACGATTTTGACGTCCTCGTATGTTACCCTTTCGTCCTTTCCTGTGTTGTTTCTAATTTCTCTCTTTTTTAATCCTACATAACAATTAATGGAGAATATATTGATCCACCTTCACACTTTTAGTTTTTTCATACACTACAAAAAAATGGGGCTTCAGCAACAACCGATTTTCATTGCTAAAGGTGCTAAATTTTGTTGCAAAAGGGTTTTGGCAACGACTTTACTGTCATTGTGTCTTTCATTGCGCAATGAGCGTTGCTAATTGTTCCGCAACGAACGTATTTTTTTCGTTGCCAAAAGTAATACATTTTACAACGAAATTTGGCTTTCGTACAGAGACATCGATCCTTTAGCAACAAAATGTATTGTTGCAGAATAATTAAACTTTCGTTGTTAAAAAGCCCATTTCATTGCAAAAGCCTTCTAATTGGCAACGAAATGAACTCTTTTTTTTTTGCAACGACCATGCATTTTCGTTGCAATTGACACTATTTTGTAACGACATTTTTCGTTGCAGTTAATTTTGAAAATTGTTGCCTAAGCTTGCTTTCGTTGCGGAATGTAAACTTTTTAGCAACAATTTTTGTTGCTGATTATATTATTTGGCAACGACATTATGCTGAATCAGCAATGAAAATATTTGTTGCTGGTTATTTTTCAATAGCAACGAAAGTCATCGATTAGCAACGACATTATATGTTGTCGTTTCTTTTTATGTGCAACGAAAGTTGATATGATTTGCAACGATAAAAAATGTTGCCTTTTATTTTATTATTAGCAACAATATCCTCTCCGTTGTTATTAGGTTAATTTTTCATTGCCATATATTATATTTTTAATGCCATTAACAACAAAAATTTGTTGCTATATGTATAAAAAATTGTTGCTATATTAAAACTTGTTCAATGCTTTGGTAACGAATTATATTGTTGCTAAATCAAAATTTGACATTTTTTTGTGTACCTGACTAGCTCAATATCCCCATAGAAAATAATGGCAAAAATGTAAAAACTAAAATATTATTAACTTAATAAAATCATTAACTACATAATCATTCATTATCTTTACAATTAACCATCTAAAGCTACTACAGTTCTTCAATTAAAGTGTATATCTACATATACAGAGAGAGTACACTTCATAATTTCGTCCCTCGCCTTCCGTAAACGTAGCACAGAAATTTGATACTCAGTATTGTAAGGCAAGTCGTAGAAGCAATCTTCCTGCACATATTAAAAAATAATAACAAGTTAGGAAAATGAAGCAAATATATCACCAGAGGCACTTAGTGCCAAAATCAATACATAAAGACAATAAAGTTTCTATGTGGTACTAATGTACATCGTATTGCTCATAAGCAGAAAAAGACAAATAGACGATCACAATATCATTTGCTATAAATCCAAATAGAAAAAGAACCTTCAGTGCGACTATATGATTGCTCTGTTACAAGAAAAAATTGAAATCTTAATCGGCCATTTCATAAATTAATTTTAGTAAGCATAGTGGTAAACATATTTTCTGTTACAAGACTAGTAGATTATTATTATATGTTGACCTCAAGTCAGAATTCAATCACATTCAACAACAACAAGAACCACACAATCTTAAATACCATCACACAATCTTAAATAACAATGTTTAGAAATATAAAAAGGACAACAATTATGAAAAAGTTGAGGCTATTAGTCAATGTGAAAAAACTTTTCTTGAGATGACAAATTTCCATACAGTATATACCCAAAAGATACTAGCTATAATCACAGACATCATAGATTTATTTACCAAGAATTCGACATGTTGCTACAAACATTGGAAAGACACATTTATTGATAACTTGGGAATTTTTAAGTGGTAAGGACAGAACATACCCATGTCAGCGAGATAAGTTCCCCCCCTTCATAATTGGGTCCTATAAGAATAGTCCCCGAGGGTTAGTATGGTCACATCTTAAATGTCGACCATCTCTCATTTTGATCATGAAACCATCAGAACTACTCTTTACCTCAACTATATTGAAAAACAGATGAAACACATAAATAGATTATATGCTATTTTGCAAATACTTCATATGTTAAACCGAGGAAGGTACAACTACTACAAATAGACTAATAGATCATCCTTAGCTTAAATCTGACTAAAATATCAGTTCAGATCATTAGAAGGAAACAACATGATCATTTAGTAGGCAACTTCTCTTTTTCACCCTTATTTTTTTTAATAAGTGGTTAATTTAAACAGGACTTGGTAATTATAATGTCTAGGAGGAAAAATTGATTATGATATTCCTTTAGAGGCCTAAACTTCTACACTTGTCATATCTGGACAGTTTTACCCAGCCCCATTTCATCAACAAGAATTCCATTCAAATGATTATTATATAGTGAAACCAGCCACCTTAGTCCATTCATTTGGTACCTGAATGCAAAACTATAGTTAAAAAACAACTCAAAATAGTGGATGATAAGAGAAACTGTTCTATGTTAACACCTTACGCAGCTTATATTACAATACTAGAAAAAAAAAGGCACTAAACTTTTAAGAAAATAGAATCAGTTATTGCAACGAAAAATAAACTCACTCTCTAAGTTTCACAAGACAACTTGGCTGCTCTGGAACATTCTCTTTTATATTGCAGGAATAAAAAAAAATGCCAACAGTATGATACTGGAAGCAGTGTGAATGTCAATATCAAGAAATAAACTGTGTGTGACCTCCAAACTTTACTTTAAGATAAATAGATTCATGTCTAAAATTTGACATGGTCATCAGACAAACTGGCTAAAAGAAATTTAACCAATACAAGTAACATTGTTCCATAAATACTATGAAAGAAAAACTACTCAAACTTCAAAGAATTTTCTTTGCTCCAAAAAATTCAACAACTTGACAGTCAAATTGATAAGAATCTCAAGTACTATTGTAGAGACAAATATCTCATTCCAACCAGGAACTCATCAATGAGAAGAAGATCACATATTACCTGCAATTGAGGGCCCAAGGGAAACCACACATGCTCCAGTCAATGTAGCAAGATCAACTATCTGTTGAAAAAGTAAACATGCTCTTAGCACAATCTAAATCTATACTGCAGTTTAGTAAAGAGGAGCTTAATCAAAGAGGTGAAAAAAACGACACCAAATTGTCAGATATGTATAAATCTTATCCCAAAAAATTGTGACATGTGCTACAGAATATAACTGGCACTTAAAAACATAAATCAATACCAATATTTGTTCATGACCTGGTCCTTTGTCCAATACTGTAGTGCCATAGCAGCATGTTCCAGCAATAGGGTAATAACGAGAAATGTGTAAAACTTGACCATGTTGGGCATCAGCCATACGAGCTCAGAAATATACATAGATGTAGTTAAGGTTGCAAAAGCTATTACCGTGATGTGTCTGAATACATGATGAATAGAAAACCCCCTTGCATGTATAAAGATGCCGCCCTTAAGAGGAATGTCACAAGGGAAATGCATAAGAATTAGCTTACAAGGAGAAAGTAAAAAACAAAATCAAAATGATGATAATATGTATATAACATGGCTTGGACCAAATAAGCTACTCCCATACTGAATGTCAAATATATTAAAGAAGAAAAAAGCACATAATTAATTCAACCGAAAGAAAAATGATGAAAATGTGCATATAAAATGGCTTGGACCAAACAAACTACTCCCACACATAATGTCTAAAATATTAAAGAAGAAAGAAGCACATAAAAAATTCAACCGTATAGATAGATTATATCATTTTGTTTTACAAAACTTAGTGTGACCCTTGCCGCTTGACTCTAACCTAACTAAAATTATAATTATTGGTTGTTTGATAATATGAAAAAGGACTAAAAGCTTCAAATGATATCTCAAAGTGTCTGACTTTTAGTCTCATGACTTTTGTTGTATATGCGACCGATGGCTGGGATTGATTGAGGTTACCGTGTTGGTGGTGGTGGTGATGGTTCACACTCCAAACCCCTAAGATTCACCATCATAATGTTCATCATCTTCACCACTCCAACCAATTCGCAAGCCAGATTAGAACCCAAACTCAGTCGACAATCTACGATCCAAACAGAAAAGGGGGAAAATAGAAGAACAGAATTGATTTCCCTGTGGATTTTACTTCATCCATCAGGACTAAACTTCATGAATTTTTTTTTTGGGAACCTTGTAAACTTCATGAATTAAATAACTTCTAGCCGAAATTGGGAAAATTTTGGTGTTGATAACCAAGCTAAACAGTCGCTGCAATACAGTGCAGCGCATGCGTGCGCGCCTGCACTGTTGCTGTCAGCAGCTCAACCATGCCTCTTTGAAAAATCCGTATATCCAAAGTAAATGTCCAATCATAACCATTTTTTTTAATAAACACAGCCTAAACGAGTATTTAAAATAGGTGTTATAGAACTTCAAGTGTGCCTCATCGAAACAGCTGCAGTAGCGTAGCACAGTGCAGCCCATGGCTGCCACTGCTGCTGCTACCTCGCCATCATGCCATGAATGAAATGCTTGATTTGCTAATTTTTAAATCAAAAACAACTAATTCTCTTAAAGTGAAATTTTGGTATATCATAGATAACATAGCAAAGTATTTTAAGAAAATATAACATACTCTAAACAAACAATCTAAATGTGTTTTATAAAACATCAAAAGTACACTATTAAAACAGTTTTCTAATCATATTGTTCTCCTTTAAAATAACATTCCCACTTTAATAAGCTTTAACATTCCCACATTGTTAGCCCCCATAAATGCCACAACCAGATTAATAAAACTATTCTATAATGTTGGAGTCTTTAATATTATATTGAACCTGAAGAATTGGAGGTGCCTTGAATATCACAATGTCTAACACTTCTGGCTTTCTGAAAACATATGAAACCTAAAACACCAAATGAAAGATCAAACAAAATCAGGTAAATATTTTTAAACCCCCCCCCCCCAAAAAAAAAATCACATCTTTAAACCAATAACCATTACACTTATTTAATTGTAATACATTAACCCACAATAAAACAAATATCTTCTTCAATCAATGAGCAATTCCAGGGACAATTTACTCAATGAACAGAAACACATGTAGCATTCTCCATACTAGATTAAACATTAATAGAAAGAAAAGAATACATTAGAATAGAAAATTCAGAGACAGGACATCATATTGTGTAAATGCCATTGGCAAGGCAACTTGCGTACAATAATTAAAATGGAAATAGCCATTTCAGCACTTCTTTACATAAAATACATAGATCAGTCAGCAGCAGTTAAGATTAGAAGCCTAATTTATGCTTTAATTTGGCATATTGAGGACTTATCAGAGATATCCTATCTTCCCCTAAATATCCAAGCATGACAAAACATAGTTCATAGTCTATTAAGCAAATGAATTATATTATTTTCATTCATTCAAGTAGTGAAACACGTGAGCACATCTTGAAAAACATGATTTTAAGATCTATTTGCTAAGATTAGAGAGTTCTATTCAGTAGACAAAATCATGTTATGAAGGGTATGTTCAATTTACACAAAATTATATAATCAAATGATAAATTAAGTCATAAAAAGGGTAAATTTGAAAGTAAAATAATAATCGAACTGTATGTTGATTATACCTTCTCTGCTAAGATGCGGTCACCCACATCCAGAGTTGGAGCCATAGAAGTCGAAGGTATCAAACTAGTCTCAGCCAGTGATCATTTAAAAAGTAAACTAACACTCACAGCCGTGAAAGCGGCCTCTGCATCCTCCGAACAGCATCTCAATAGTTTTGACAGCCAATTATTCCACTCAAACTCCATTCCATTAGACCCTTTGAAGGAGATTGGGGAGGATATACTGCGGGCAGAGTGTTAGGGCAAAATGGGTCGGATATGGCTGTTTACAAAGCCAACCAGAGTCATTTTAAAAAATATTTAAAAAATAAATAAATTTTAAAAAAATTATCTTAATTTTTTTAAATGATTTTATTTTTTTAAAGAAATTTGAAAAAAAATATAAATGTGATCCAATGTCAAACTAACTAGCATTATAACTTTTTTAAATTTTTTATAAATCAAAATTGTAAAAAAGAAGAGTAAGATGTAACATCACTTTAACTGACGTTGGAATCTTTTTTTTTAATTTCTTTGATCTCTTGTACTTGTTTACAAACATCAAAATTTTTTATGTTTGTTATCTGTCATCGGCGTTGGAAATAAAGAAGTATATAAGACTTCAGCTATAAAAAAATAAAAATAAAAATAAAAATTCTAACGCCAATTAAAGTGACGTTGCATCTTACTCTTCTTTTTTATAAATTTGTTTTTTTTAAAAAAATTAAATAAAATTGATATTATATTAATATGGGTCAAACTAACTTATTAGGAATGACTTATAAGTCATTTTAAATAACTTTATTCTGTTTTAGTTCATAAAGCATAATAAATTTTTCTTCATCTTTTATGTTTTCTCTTAGAACTGATAGTATATTATAATTTAATTTTATAATATATTTGGAAAAAAGGTAAAAGGAGAACTAGGAATAGCTAGGGGTATACCATTACTATTCTTCTTTTTATATTTTATTTTTGGACTTAAAAATATGTTCATGATTGAAGTTACTCCCTCCGTCTAAAAATAAAAGTTCTTATTATTTTATGTAATCTCAAGTTAAATATTTACTTATATTAAATAATCTATTTTTTACAATAATTTGTGCGTAATATCCTTAGTATTAAATGTCGTATTTTTATTATTTATAAATATTTATATAATATTTATAGTCATGTATAGAAAACTATGCAATTAGATGAGAATTTAAATATGAATAATTTTATCATTTCACATTTTCTTTTAAATTCGCATAAAATCAATCATCACTTTCATTCTTGGAGTGAGGGAGTACTTGTAAGTATATCCTAATTCTATCTAGAAATAGAAAACATTGGGAAACATAGATATAATAATCAGGTTTGATGAGGTTGGGTTTATTTGGGTTGGAGGCCCGGAACTAACATGCTCGGCAATCGATTGTCACGAGTACTATTTCAACAACCATAATCTATATTGTTGATCGCAACATTGGATGACACGGATTGAAATGAATTTCTCCCTGCCGCTACAAGCTGTAGCGACATGAGAAATTACTCATTTCCCCCTCATTTGTCATGTGCTACACTGTTTACTGCTAATAGTTATGGCGGTAGTTTAGTTAACTAATAAATTAGAATGGCTCAGCGGTAGCTTAATGGTCCAATAACCCATAGGTCTTAGGTTCGAAACCTAGTTGTGATATTTTTGCTTCTTATGTTATATTTTTTATGGATTAGATAAATTCTATTACCATATATATATATATATATAATTTTTTCTCTAAATATTCATATAAATATTTATAAATAAATATTCATATAAATTTATCTTTAAAATTTATAAATTTATAAACATTTCATCTAAAATTTACTTTAATGTTGAGATTTGTTTAGTTAACTAATAAATTAGAATGACTTAATGGTAGCTTAATGGCCCAATAACCCATAGGTCTTAGGTTCAAAACATAACTGTGATATTTTTGCTTCTTATGTTATATTTTTTGTCTATTAGATAAATTCTATTATCATATATATATATATATATATATATATATATATATATATATATGAGGTTCCGAATTTTATAAAATGAAAGTATTCAATTTTCCTATAATTATTATTTATTTCGTAAATGTTTAAATTAATAAAAGGTTAAAGTTAAGGGCGATATGTGAAAAATTTTGTAAAGTATGCAAGTTGTTATAAAATATTCGTTTGGTCGGGAAATATTCTTTTTGTCGGGAAAATATCCGTGCGACGGCACAATCATTGGTGGACCCCACAACAGAAGTATTGTCGTAGTTAAAAAACCACAGAATTATCTTTTTATAAAAATAACAACGAAAGTGTTATCGTTAAAATTGTTGAACTACTCGGTAGTAAAAGTACAGTAATACGCGTGGTTGCATAGTAGCACACAGTATTGATTATTGATGATTACATAAGAGGTCACTCAGTTATACTCAATTATTGATACAGTAATTGTTGCATCATATCTATCATATTATTGATTCAATTATTGTCATAGTATCATCTGCATAATATGTTATATTATTAAATCAATAATTAAGACGACAAAGTTATTCATATTATTATTCGCAATATTGACAATGTCTAGAAGTTCTGTCAAGGAGAGGTTTGGTCACCTAATTGCACGCCAATAAGGAGAAATCTTTATCGGAAAGCCCCCTCTTTCCTAGGATCGACCTGGTTGTTAAATATTGTGAAGTATATTTATTAATAATGAATAAGTTCATGTTGATTAAAGATGAAATTGATAGTTCCATTGTGTTAGAATTGTTAGTGTTAGTGCAAATCGACATTTATTTCGATAATAATTGATGAATGGAGGTTATACTGACCAATCGGGTAATTAACCGGATAAATGAGCAATTAATTGTTATTCATTCACATGATTATAACTATTTGTTCACATGTGTGTACTATTGATTCACATTCATTTACTATTAGGGGAGTTGGTGCAAGATTGATAATACTTGCATGACTAAGTTAAAAATGGAGGTATAGATGGAGGTACTATACTGTAATTCATATTTTCACATGTCTAGAACTATTGAGTCACATGATTTACTATTAGGGGAAGTGGTTTAAGTTTGATAATACATGCAGGACTAAATTAAAAATAAAAGAAAAGAGAAAGGTATTATATTATAATATTCTGAGCCCTAAAATGTGTAATTATCGAAACTATATTTTTCTATAAATAGAAGCTCATTCTTTCATTATTTTTCACCAATTCACTAAATCTATAGAGCAATTATTATAGAGAGAAATTATAGAGAGAAAGAAGAAGAGAAGTCTGCTACCTCACTATTCCAGTATCCAGTTTTCTTCTAAGGTAAGGGATATTATTATTATTATTATTATAGTAAGGGGTATTATTCTTTCGTATTTATGAATAGAGTTTTTTTTTTCAATACTAGTAAGGGTTGTTATTCCATTCTTTATTATTTTGTTGGAATAACCTGTCTGTGCGGACGATCGTATGCCTGATGAATTCTATTGTTATTTTATTTTTTATTATTCTGTTGGAATATCCCGTCTGTACGGATTATGCATGACCTGGTTCCATTCTTTATTATTCTGTTGGAATATCATGTCTGTGCGAATTACGCATGACCTAGTTCCATTCTTTATTATTCTGTTGGAAATAACCTGTCTGTGCGGTCTATCACATGCATGGTGAATTCTTCTGTTATTCCATTCTTTATTATTCTGTTGGAATAACATGTCTATGTGGATTACCGCATGCATGGTGAATGACCCTTCATATTCATTCTTTATTAAATTGTGGAAATGAACTGTCTATATGGATTACCGCATGGTGGGTGAAAATCTATTTACAGTTTCGTATATTCTATTATACTCGTATAAGATATCATTTCTTTTGTACTCGTCATTGAATATCATTTTCTTTGGTATTTTTTATGAGTTACTATTCGCAGGTTACTATTCACCCGATTACTATTCATTCTAGTATTATCACTCGGGTATTTGGGAAACTTTTCGTGTCGGAGTACTATTCACGAGTTACTATTTACGAGTTACTATTCACGCAAATTACTATTCACCCGAATATTATTCACTCGGGTATTTGGGGTACTTTTCATGTCGGGGTACTATTCACGGAGTACTATTCTCGAAGTACTATTTATAGGGTACTATTGCGGGGTACTATTTACCCGAAAAATATATTTCTTTTATGTCCAAATTATTTTTGGTACATGAATATTATTCTTGAATTTTACCCCACAAAGCAGTATCATGTTGATAATTTGGATATTTTTAAACTCTTGTTAAATTTAAAGCCTTTAGTATTTATCTTTGATTTCGTTTGATTAATGCTTATATCATTGTCATCATCTTCATACTTATATTATAATGAAAGTCATCTTTGGCTTACGTGCAAAGATGGACCGTTGATTATTGGTTTTACATTTGTATATATTTGGCTTACGTGCAAAGATGGACTGTTGATTATTGATTTACAGTTGTATATCTTTGGCTTACGTGCAAAGATGAACTATTGATTGATGAGTATCTTTGGCTTATGTGCATAGATGAACTGTTTATTGGTATGATTATGATCAGGGATCATTCGATATAATAATGACCCGTAATGTTATACATAATGTGGTAAAAGTCCTCATTGGCTCGTAATGCATCGATGGACAGTTATTGGTATGATTATAACCAGGGATTATTCGGTATAATCATGACCATTGATGATTACATGAATATTTTTGGCCGTAGTGTCGGGATGATTCGATGATGTAGATTATTTATTAAGCTGAGTCTCAGCGATAAAATATTGATTATACACTTTTAATTCGTAAAAGATAGTAGATATCATGCTCTATATGACTCTTCTGAAATACAGTTGTATGTCTTTGGCATGTAGTGAAAAGATGAATTGTTAATGAATATATTTGGCCGTAGTGCAAAGATGAATTTATTAGTATGATTATGAACAAGAATTGTTACTTGGTATAACCATAATTTTTGATGTTTCAGGTGAAGATATGTGATGAAAATTATCTTCGTCCTGGGTGCGAAGAGGAATTTAGAATCACAATTATGATTATGAGTTATTCATATGATTGTGGACATGAATTGTTGATTGATGTTACAGGGATAAAACATTATTGGTGGACTTTTAACATGGAGAAGATAATAGATCAGATGGTCTATTTGACTCTTTTAATGGATTGCTCGTTCCGCTGTAACTATGGTTGAGAAGTTTTATCATCTACCATATGTTCTAAATCTCTGATTTACTACTGATGAAGGCTATTAATGATGTAAATTATCTTTATTCATGATATTCTTTACTGGGCTAGTTGTGCTCACCCTTTTTACTTCACAATTCTTTTCAGGTAATAAAAGTGTAGCTGGGTCGAGCGGGGGGTAACAGGAGAATAAAACGATGGTCTATAGCTGTTGAGGTTCTCCCTAAATAGTATGAAAATAATTATGTTGAGAACTTTAGATAAGTGTGTCGTATTGTATACATCATGATTTGATATTTAATTTTGGTGAACCGAATAGGGTGAAGTGAACCCAACTTTGGAAGGGTATTTTTCCACTATCATACAAGATGTCTAATGACATACAATCTCGTGTTATCATAAGACAAGGTTGTGCACATCCATTTGCTGAGTATATCTACGAGCACTGCCTATATGATCTTGGAGTTTGTTTGAAATATAATTCTCAATTAGAGAAAACGGAGATAATTATATGTCAAGAGAAGACTCACCATTGGAAAGAACATGATAGTAATCTTCTCGTTTTATTTTGGGGTCTATTGGGTCAACCAAGGATAATTCTGTGGACTTATGATATCTATCATAACCTATACGCGTGGCCTCCTATGTACGAAGGTTTCCTTGAGCACTTCCCAAATATTTTAATTTCTAAAATAGTTTTTGATTGTACTTTTATATAAAGTACCATTGTAAGGTTGTGGTCGAGGCACCATGAGAGTTATATATATTTGTATTAAAACTCACAGTTTAACTGTTGTCGTATTCTGCGCGACAGTTCAACAGTTGCATAAATGAAGTTTGTATTTGATTTTTATAGTATGATATCTGGCGACTCAGAATGGGTCATGTGGACATATTTTGGGGGCGTCACAAATGGTATCAGAGCTTAGGGATATGGTCGCTGACGGAGATAAGAGTCTAGAACTATGAGGGGAGAGACGAGTTATATACTTCGCTAGTGTGTGACTTACCTAAGCTGAAATTGTTTACTTGATAAGTTGACAAATTGTGATATGTCAATTAACATTTGTTTTGAAGATATATTCTAGAATAATATCTGAAATACATGAGATGAGCAATGAGAAAATCATGATACAGAGCAAATAACCAGGAAGGTACAATCCGAAAAGAAAGCAAGGTATTCTCATCTCTTCGAATACCATGTACATACGTAAATTTTGAGGGCAAAATTTCATACGGAGGGGAGATTGTGAGATCCTGAATTTTATGAGATGAAAGTATTCAATTTTCTTATAATTATTATTTATTTCATAAATGGTTAAATTGATAAAAGGTTAAAGTTAAGGGTGACATGTGAAATTTTTTATAAAGTATGCAAGTTGTTATAAAATATTTGTTTGGTCGGAGAATATTCTTTTTGTCAGGGAATATCCGTGCGACGACGCAATCATTGGTGGACCCCATAACAGGAGTATTGTCGTAGTTAGAAAACCACAGAATTAACTTTTTATAAAAATAACGGCGAAAGTGTTACCGTTAAAACTGTTGAACTACTTGGTAGTAAAAGTACAGTAATACGCGTGGTTGCATAGTAGCACATAACATTGATTATTGATGCTTACGTAATAAGTCACTTAGTTATACTCAATTATTGCTACAGTAATTGCTGCATCATATCTCTCATATTATTGATTCAATTATTGTCACAGTATCATCTGCATATTATGTTATATTATTAAATCAATAATTGAGATGACAAAGTTATTCATATTATTTTTTGCAATATTGACAATGTCTAGAAGTTCTGTCAAGGAGAGGTTTGGTCACCTAATTGCGCGCCAATAAGGAGAAATCCTTATCGGAAAGCCCCCTCTTTCCTGCGAACGATCTGGTTGTTAAATATTGTGAATTATAATATTAATGATGAATAAATTCGTGTTAATTAAAGATGAAATTGATAGTTCCATTGTGTTAGAATTGTTAGTGTTAGTGCAAATCGACATTTATTTCGATAATAATTGATGAATGGAGGTTATACTGACCAATCGGGTAATTAACCGGATAAATGAGCAATTAATTGCTATTGATTCACATGATTATAACTATTTATTCACATGTGTGTACTATTGATTCATATTCATTTACTATTAGGGGAGTTGGTGCAAGATTGATAATACTTGCATGACTAAGTTAAAAATGGAGGTATAGATGGAGGTACTATACTATAATTCGTATTTTCACATATCTAGAACTATTGGGGCACATGATTTACTATTGATTCATATGATTTACTATTAGGGGAGGTGGTGTAAATTTGATAATACTTGCAGGACTAAATTAAAAATAAAAGAAAAGAGAAAGGTATTATACTGTAATATTCTGAGCCCCAAAACGTGCAATTATCGAAACTATATTTTTCTATAAATAGAAGCTCATTCCTTCATTATTTTTCACCAATTCATTAAAGCTGTAGAACAATTATTATAGAGAGAAATTATAGAGAGAAAGAAGAAGAGAAGTCTGCTACCTCACTATTACAGTATCCAGTTTTCTTCTAAGGTAAGGGATATTATTATTATTATAGTAAGGGGTATTATTCTTTCGTATTCATGAAGAGAGTTATTTTCTTTCAATACTCGTAAGGGTTGTTATTCCATTCTTTATTATTATGTTTGAATAACCTGTCTATGCGAAGTACCGCATACAAGGTTAAATTCTTTTGTTATTCCATTCTTTATTATTCTGTTGGAATAACCTGTCTGTGCGGACTATCGCATGCCTGGTGAATTCTTTTATTATTTAATTCTTTATTATTCTGTTGGAATAACTTGTCTGTGTGGACTATCGCATGCCTAGTGAATTCTGTTGTTATTCCATTCTTTATTATTCTGTTGGAATATCCTGTCTGTGTGGATTATGCATGACCTAATTCAATTCTTTATTATTCTGTTGGAAATAACCTGTCTGTGCGGTCTATCGCATGCATGGTGAATTCTTCTGTTATTCCATTCTTTATTATTCTGTTGGAATAACCTGTCTATGTGGATTACCGCATGCATGGTGAATGACCCTTCGTATTCATTCTTTTTTAAATTGTGAAAATGACATGTCTACGTGGATTACTGCATGGCGGGTGAAAATCCATTTGCAGTTTCATATATTCTATTATACTCGTATGAGATATCATTTCTTTTGTACTCGTAATGGAATATTATTTTCTTTGGTATTTTTTTATGCGTTACTATTCACGAGTTACGATTCACCCAGTTGCTATTCACTCTAGTATTATTCACTCGGGTATTCGGGGCAATTTTTGTGTCAGAGTACTATTCATGAGTTACTATTTACGGGTTACTATTCATCCAAATATTATTCACTCGGGTATTTGGGGTACTTTTCATGTCGGGGTACTATTCATGGGGTACTATTCCCGAAGTACTATTCATAGGGTACTATTACGGGGTACTATTTATCCGAAAAATATATTTCTTTTCTGTCCAAATTATTTTTGGTACATGAATATTATTATTGAATGTTACTCCACAAAGCAGTATCATGTTAACAATTTGAATATTTTTAAACTCTTGTTAAATTTAAAGTCTTTAGTATTTATCTTTGATTTTGTTTTATTAATGCTTATATCATTGTCATCATCCTCAAGCTTATATTATGATGAAAGTCATCTTTGGCTTACAATCAAAGATGGACCGTTGATTATTGGTTTTTGCAGTTGTATATCTTTGGCTTACGTGCAAAGATGAACTATTGATTGATGAATATCTTTGGCTTATGTGCATAGATGAACTGTTTATTGGTACGATTATGACCAGGGATCATTCGGTATAATCATGACTCGTAATGTTATACATGATGTGGTAAAAGTCCTCATTGGCCCGTAATGCATCGATGGACAGTTATTGGTATGATTATAACCAGGGATTATTCTGTATAATCATGACCATTGATGATTACATGAATATCCTTGGACGTAGTGCAGAGATGATTCGATGATGTGGATTATTTATTAAGCTGAGTCTCAGCGATAAAATATTGATTATACACTTTTAATTCGTAAAAGATAGTAGATATCATGCTCTACTTGACTCTTCTAAAATACAGTTGTATGTCTTTGGCCTGTAGTGCAAAGATGAATTGTTAATGAATATCTTTGGTCGTAGTGCAAAGATGAATTTATTAGTATGATTATGAGCAGGAATTGTGATTTGGTATAACCATTATTTTTGATGGTTCAGGTGAAGATAGGTGATGAAAATTATCTTCGTCCTGGGTGCGAAGAGGAATTTAGAATCACAATTATGATTATGAGTTATTCATATGATTGTGGACATGAATTGTTGATTGATGTTACAGGGATAAAACATTATTGGTGGATTTTTAACATGGAGAAGATAATAGATCGGATGGTCTATTTGACTCTTCTAATGGATTGCTCGTTCCGCTGCAACTATGGTTGAAAAGTTTTATCATCTACCCTATGTTCTAAATCTCTGATTCACTACTGATGATGTAAATTATCTTTAGTCATGATATTCTTTACTGGGCTAGTTGTGCACTTGTGCTCACCCTTTTTGCTTCACAATTCTTTTCAGGAAATAAGAGTGTAGCTGGGTCGAGCGGGGGTAATAGGAGAATAGAACCATGGTCTATATGTAAGAACCCAAATTTTACGAAATAAAAGTATTCAATTTTTATAATTATTATTCTATTTAGTAAATGGTTGAATTGATAAAAGTATTGTAATACGCGTGGTTGCATAGTAGCACACGGTATTGATTATTGATGTTTATGTGAGAAATCACTCAGTTATACTCAATTATTGCTACAATAATTGCTGCATCATATCTCTCATATTATTGATTCAATTATCGTCACAGTATCATCTGCATAATATTTTATATATTATTAAATCAATAATTGAGACGACAAAGTTATTCATATTATTATTTGTAATATTGACAATGTCTAGAAGTTCTGTCAATGAGAGATTTGGTCATCTAATTGCGCGCCAATAAGGAAAAATCCTTATTAGAAAGCCCCCTCTTTCCTGGGAACGACCTAGTTGTTAAATATTGTGAGTTATAATATTAATGATGAATGTTATTAAAAATCGAATTTGAGTTCGGAGTTGAATTTGGAGACGCGGACGTGATATTTGAGTCTGGAATGATGAAATTAGTAGAAATAGAATATAAACACAAAATTTGTCAGAGTTGACTTTTTGGTCAAAAAATTCAATAGTTGACTTTTTTAGAAAAAGTCAAACTTCGACATTTCAAAAATGAAATTTTTGAGAAAAATATTTTCATTGTGCTGGGATTGTTAGTGTTAGTGGAAATCGACATTTATTTCGATAATAATTGATGTCTGGAGGTTATATTGATCAATCGAGTAATTAATCGAATAAATGAGCAATTAATTGCTATTAATTCACATGATTATTACTATTTGTTCACATGTGTGTTCTAATTGATTCACATTGATTTACTATTAGGGGAGTTGGTGCAAGATTTATAATACTTGCATGACTAAATTAAAAATGGAGGTATAGATGGAGGTACTATACTATAATTCGTATTTTCACATGATTATAGCTATTGATTCACATGATTGAACTATTGATTCACATTATTTACTATTAGGGGAGGTGGTGCAAGTTTGATAATACTTGCAGAACTAAATTAAAAATGAAAGAAAAGTTGAAGGTATTGTACTGTAATATTTCGAGCACTAAAACGTGCAATTATCGAAATTATATTTTCCTATAAATTGAAAATCATTCTTCCTTCATTTCTCACCAATTCACTAAAGCTATAGAGCAATTATTATAGAGAGAAATTATAGAGAGAAATAAGAAGAGAAGTCTGCTACCTCTCTACTCCAGTATCCAGTTTCTTTCTAAGGTAAGGGGTATTATTTCTTTTGTATTCATGAAGAGAGCTATTGTTATTCCATTCCTTATTATTATGTTGAAATAACCTGTCTATTGGAAGTACTGCATACATGGTGAAATTCTTCTATTATTCCATTCTTTATTATTCTGTTGGAATATCCTATCTGTGCGAATTACGTATGACCTGGTTCTGTTCTTTATTATTCTGTTGGAATATCCTGTCTGTGTGAATTACGCATGACCTGGTTCCATTCTTTATTATTGTGTTGGAATAACCTGTCTGTGCGGTTTATCGCATGCCTGATGAATTCTGTTGTTATTCCATTCTTTATTATTCTGTTGGAATATCCTGTCTGTGCGGATTACGCATGACCTGGTTCCATTCTTTATTATTCTGTTGGGAATAACCTGTCTGTGCGGTCTATCGCATCCTTGGTGAATTCTTCTGTTATTTCATTCTTTATTATTCTGTTGGAATAACTTGTCTATGTGGATTACCGTATGCATGGTGAATGATCATTTGTATTCATTCCTTATTAAATTGTAGAAATGATCTGTCTACGTGGATTACCGCATGGCAGGTGAAAATCCATTTACATTTTCATAATTTTTCTGACCCTCAAAAATTCTGGAAAAATTTGAAATGATAATTTGATGAGTTTTCTATATTGTGTCCAAAGATGGCGATTTTTGGATGTAAAGATTAAGAGTTATGTATTTTATGGGAAAAGACTATTTTAAAAGTAAACCCTTATAACTCCTTGTGGTTAACTCCAAAATTGGTAAAATTTTTATTGGGAGTACATGTATATAAATGGAGTATACCCTGTAATTTTGGAATTTTTGGATAAAAGTAAAATTTATGATAAATGTCTAAATATTCGACAGTTTTGACCATATAAAAAATTGTAAATGAATTTTAAAAATTCCGAGAAAAATATATGTTCAATATGGGACTATATTCTGCTAAATCCCAGAAAAGAAATATTTTTGGGACTGATTTGGTATTTTTCATGAAAATGAACTAGTTATGAGTAAATGAATTAAATTTGTTATGTGAAGTAACAAAGTTGGAAAATAGGATTTTATGGCTTGGGAATCCTATATAGGGTATATGTAGATTTTTGATGAGAGATTTGATCATTGGTGGTGAAATCTTATGAGTATGGCATTTTTGAATTATTAAAATGCATTATTTGGTAAACTGTAAACAATTGAAATAAATTATTTATAAGTTTAAGAAGTGATTAAAATATTGTTATAATATTAATAATATTAGATTATGAGTTTATTAAGTGGTTGATAATATTTGGATAAATTTAAAGTCTTTAATATTTATCCTTGTTTTTGCTTATATCATGGTCATCATCCTCATGCTTATATTGTGATGAAAGTCATCTTTAGCTTACGTGCAAAGATGGACTGTTAATTATTGGTTTTATAGTTGTATATCTTTGGCTTACGTGCAAAGATGGACCGTTGATTATTGGTTGTATATCTTTGGCTTACGTGTAAAGATGGACCGTTGATTATTGGTTGTATATCTTTGGCTTGTGTGCAAAGATGAACTGTTAATTATTGGTTTTATAGTTGTATATCTTAAGCTTACGTGCAAAGATGGACCGTTGATTATTGGTTGTATATCTTTGGCTTACGTGCAAAGATGGACTGTTGATTATTGGTTGTATATCTTTGGCTTATGTGCATAGATGAACTTTTTATTGGTATGATTATGACTAGGGATCATTCGGTATAATCATGACCCGTAATGTTATAGATGATGTGGTAAAAGTCCTCATTGGACCGTAGTGCATTGATGGACAGTTATTGATATGATTATAACCAGGGATTATTCGGTATAATCATGACCATTGATGATTACATGAATATCCTTGGCCGTAGTGCATGGATGATTCGATGATGTGAATTATTTATTAAGCTGAGTCTCAATGATAAAATATTGATTATACACTTTTAATTCGTAAAAGATAGTAGATATCATGCTCTACTTGACTCTTTTAAAATACAGTTGTATGTCTTTGGCCTGTAGTGCAAAGATGAATTGTTAATGAATATCTTGGCCGTAGTGCAAAGATGAATTTATTAGTATGATTATGAGCAGGAATTGTGATTTGGTATAACCATGATTTTTGATGTTTCAGGTGAAGATAGGTTATGAAAATTATCTTCGTCCTGGGTGTGAAGAGGAATTTAGAACCACAATTATGATTATGAGTTATTCATATGATTGTGGACATGAACGGTTGATTGATGTTACAGGGATAAAACATTGTTTGTGAACTTTTAACATGGAGAAGATAATAGACCTTATGGTCTATTTGACTCTTTTAATGGATTGCTCGTTCCGCTGCAACTATAGACCTTATTATTATTATTATTATTAATTATTATTATTATTATTATTATTGTTATTATTATTATTAGTACTATTATTATTTTGACTGTTATTATCTTAATTTAAGGCAACATTTTAATAGTCGTTATAAAAAGTTGTATAAAATATGCAACGAAAATAAATATTATTGCCAATGAATGTGGTCCATATTAGGCAACGAAATATAGTAACAAAAAAACTTTCGTTGCCCACGATGAGGAGAAATAAAGTGGTTAGAAATTTTGTAACGAATTTCTAACGAATTTTGTTTCCAAAATTTGCAACTACTTATGAATTTCGTTGCAAAAAGTGAAAGCCTGACACAATCTGCAACGAAGGACAAGTTTCGTAGCTAAACATACACTTTTAGCAACGACTTATAAAGTCATAGCTTGAAAAATCGTTGCTAAAGCCCCATTTTTAGCAACAAAAAAACTTTCGTTGCCCACGATGACGGGAAAGCAAGTGGCCGGAAATTTTGCAACGAATTTCTAACGAATTTTTTTCCCGCCAATGAATTTTTGCAATGACTTATGAAATTCGCTGCAAAAAGTGAAAGCCTGACACAATATGCAACAAAGGACAAATATTGTTGCTAAACATATACTTTTAGCAACGACTTATAAAGTCGTTGTCCGAAAAATCGTTGCCAAAGGCCCATTTTTTTGTAGTGATAGTGCAGTTGGTAAATAAACTTTCATACCAAGGTAACCAATTCAATTTTATTAAGTTATCAATTTATTTTGAATGTGATGTAGTTGGTAGCCAAACCTTCATGCAGTTGGTTGCCAAACTTTCAGACCAAGGTAACCAATTCATACTGCAGTTGTGGAGGTAGATTGGTTACCTTGGTATAAAGGTTTAGTTACCTTGGTATAAAATTTTGGTTACCTTTTTATAAAAGTTTGGTTACTTTAGTACGAAAGTTTGGTTATCAATATTACATTACACATCACTCTCTTATCTCTCTCTTTTCTATGCAGTGTTCTTATTTTCTTTTGGACATGAAATTGGAATTGGAATTTTCGGACATGAATAAATTGTGAAAAGTCAAATATTCACCTCCTTTCTACATCTCATCGACCATTTTGTGGCTCTGTCTCACCGGCGAATGGGGGGAGGAAGATGACCGGCGAAGGGGAGGAGGAAGATGACGTTGCCAAACTTTGAATATTTGAATTTGAATTTGAATTATTATTCTGAATTTGAATTTGTTTTTGTTGTTAGATCCAAGATATTTGAATTTGAATTATTAATTATGGCAGTTATTTCTCCTTAATTTTAGATTTCCTTATTATTGTGAATTGAATCCTATATGAATTTCCTAAATTAAAGAATCTTAATTACACTAATATTATAAATAAATATAGGAAAGTATATTATTTTTATAATTATTTTATAGATATATTAATAGTATAATTACTTACTAAATATTGTATATTATTATAAATTACCCTTCATTGTAATTCTCAACTCTAATCTATATATAGTAAGAAAATGCTTTTTTTTTCTACAAACTCTTTCCGCACAAAAGTTATGCAATAATTATGTATCATTAATTGTCTTTTTCAAGCCGAAACTTATACTCTCAATATATTTCACCTAAAGAATACATTTTTAAAATAAAGGTTTTTTTCACAAAAAAAAAATTCCCGTTGTAAGACCCCAAATTTTTATGAATAAAGATGAATTTTCTATAAATATTAATTTTAAATATTATGTTGTGAATTTGATTTAATGTTATAGTTGTAGGCAATATTTATAAATTTTACAAAGTATGCAAGTTGTTATATAATATTCGATTGGTCGGGGAATATTCGTTTGAACAGGGAATATTCGTACAACGGTACAATCATTGGTGGACCCCACAACAGAATTATTGTCGGATTGAGAAAATGACAAAAATATCTTTTTATGAAAATAACGGCGAAAGTTTTACCGTTAACTGTTGAAACACCCGGTGTTAAAAGTACAGTAATACGCGTGATTGCATAGTAGCACACGGTATTGATTATTGATGCTTACGTAAGAAGTCACTCAGTTTTGTTCAATTATTGCTACAGTAATTGTTGCATATTATCTCACATTATTTGATTCAATTATTGTCGATATTTTATATATTATTAAATCAATAATTGAGATGACATAGTTATTAATATTATTATTTACAATATTGACAATGTCTAGAAGTTCTGTCAAGAGAGGTTTGGTCACCTAATTACGTGCCAATAGGGAGAAATCCTTATTGGAATGCCCCCTCTTTCCTGGGAACGACCTGATTGTTAAATACTGCGAATTATAATAATGATGATAAATGTTGTTAAAAATATCGAGGGAATTTTTATGAGGTATTTAGCATAAATTGGCTTATTATATGGACCCCTATTTATCTAATTTTCAAAATAATTGGTAAAAAATTATTTAAAGGTGGGGCTCACATGTGGGGCCCATATGTGTTGAAAAAATAATTTTTGAAATGGGGGTGGGAGGGAGTTATGAAATTCAGATATGGCACACTTAGAAGGGGGGGTTGAATAAGTGTGAGAGCAAACTATGACCAATTTTTAAACTTTAACTCAAACTATCGAATACAGCCTACTGAATCAAAGAATACAGCTTGCTGAATGAATGCAGTCTACCGAATTGAATTTTTGTTTAAGAAAATATCTTGGTGAATTTATAAGTCAGCTAAAATACTTGATGTAAAAAATACTATCTCAAGATGAAGCAAAAGTTTATATTTTAAATATTAAGAAAACTAATTATCTTGAGAAATATTAAAGAAAATCAAGCAATAAAATAACACCAAGATTTTTTACGTGGTTCAGCTATTACCCTCTATAATAATAGCCTAGTCCACGTCCAATACCAACTAGTATTGGAGACTCACTTTTATTCCTTTAAAAATGACCCTTGTTACAAAACAGATTCAATCAAATTGAATTACAATAATCCACTTGAGCACACTTGCTCCTTGTGCACCAATGCACCCCTTAAGCTCCTAAGCTTCCTTGAACCCTGTTTGTAAATAAACCTTAATCCACCTGGATTAAATTCCTTTAGACAACACTTAGTCTAAAAATATAAGATTACAATTTATAGAGGTCTAATGATCAAAGTAAATAAATAATTTAACAATGCAAGGCTTGACTAATGTATGCAATGATCAAATAGTAATAGAAAGATATTACCGATTTTTAGCCCACAGTAATGTGCTGAAAGATAATCAGAATTATAATATCACAGCAACTGGAATTTTTGCACAGAAGATAAAATTGCTTTTCAAGTATATGAGTGCAATAATTGATTCAAGTGTTGTTTTTTCCACTGATATCAAATACATTTTATAGCCCAAATATTATTACCGTTGCTATAGCATTCCGAAGCCAACAAAAGGATAAAGATAAAAAACGTTCCAAAGTTTATTTCCGTTAATGGCTAAGGAATAACCAAAACCGATTATCTCTAGTTGTTATAAAGTTTTGTTGGACTCTTTCAAAAAGTAGATAATATCTTTTGGTTGAGACTTATCAAATTCCTATAGCAATTAAAGTCTGCCGCCAAACATATAGCATTAATATAGGAGTATGAAACAACTTTTTCAAGATAATGATTACCTTACATTTCCAAGAAACTTATCTCATTATTTTATAAAGTAATCATATCCTGCCAACCTTCTTCAACAACTTTTTAAGTCTCCAACAAATTTGTTATCCACGTGTCTATAAATATCTCAAGACTCTTCACATGGCAAATATTATACATTTATTTTGTACAATAAACAATAACTTACGCATGCATAAAATATAAGTACTAACCAACTAAGATAAATCAATTAGCATAAAATCTTTAGGCAAGCATAAATATTTAATCACATTTGAATGCACAAATAAAATGTCCTAGAGCCTTGTATCGAAAAATTAAATATTTGCAATGACCTTACATATTTTTCTTAGGACTCAAATCTTCAAAGTCTTTCATATCAATGATCTTTCATCAACTTCCTGAAATTTCACAATAGACAAATTAGTCTATAATATTAAGTCATCATCAAAACAAAAAGGTTAGAATATTTCAAAACAACATTCTCCCCCTTTTTGATGATGACAACACCAAAAATTATAACTCCCCCTGAATTCATAACTCCCCCTGAATTCATGCATATTTCAGGAAAAATTTATGACACCTGCATGTTAGTATTCAAATATTAAAACAATCAATGCCTGCAACAAAATTAGTTTAAAACATGCATCAATATCCATCTAGTTTAATCATCCAGGCAATCATGCCTTAAAACCAACTTAAAATCATAGTCTTTTAACAAAAATTTAAACAAAAACAGAGAATCGCATCAGAATCGCATCGCAGAACTTCTCCCCCTTTGTCATCATGCAAAAAGACTCTAATTAATTTCCTCAATATTAGCTTTCTGTTCTGCACGAGTGGTAAAGTATGGACGATGACGAAGGCGATGAAGACGTTCTTCCAAGGTGTAAACGTTGGCTAGTCGAGGTGGTCGAGGAATAAAAGTCGCAGGAGGAAGCTCCATATCCAAAAAATCACCCTTGTATTCAGCCATCCAATTGTTCATTGGCCATTCGGGAATAGGAGAATACATTGTTGGAACATGAAACCTTTGACCAATAGCATTAAATCGTGTAGCCATAAAATCTGCGAACTCCCCAATTTGATAACTGATAAATTTCACCTCTTGACTTAACTGACATGTATTTCGATTAACCTTGCGTTGAAGTGCTTCAACCATAGCCAATGTCTGAATCTCAAAACCCGCTTGAAGGTCAATAAATTCATCTTCAATTCGATGATATAATTTATTGATCTCAGGGGCATCCATGGGTAACTTCCCTTTTTCAAGACGATCAAGACGTTGTCTGATTTCCACCAACTCATCTTTCAAAGAGTTTTGATTTTGTAAAATTGTGGTCAAGACAGTCATAACATCAGACCCATTACAATTTGGCAACGAAGAAGACGATGATTCAGGAGTATGAGAAAGAGGAGGAATAATAGGAGGATCAGGCAGAAGACGTACGAATTCACCAGCAAGAAACATTATATGTGATTTTGTCAAATTTGCAGTGTCAATAAGCTCATGATTTGTAACAGAAATTTCATCATCAAAAGAAATTTTAAAATGTTGAAAAAGCTTGGTGAGAAATTTTCCGTAAGGAAGACATTTCTTGCTTTGACGAATGCAACTTTGCATATGAGATAACATCATTTTTGAAAAATTAAAAACCGTTCCTTTGAGAATCATAGCAACAACAACCAAATCTTGGTAAGTAAAATCGGAACCCCCACCAAGACGAGGAAACAGATTATACCGAACCAACTTATGGAGAACACATGCATTAGGAGAAACACTGACAGTTTTTGGTAAATACAGAGATGAAAGAGAATAGTCATTCATGACTATATGAAGTTGTTCTAAAGGAGTAAAAGGAATATTGGCCGCGCCTTTGAGAGTGAAAGGACATGGTCCAGTAGAAGAAATACCCAGAATACTTCCAAAATCAATACTTGTGAAAAACAGAGATTTTCCTTTGACAAATGTAGTAAAACAATCTCCATTACACTCAAGATTAGTGTAAAATTGTTGGACCAACCGAGGATAAGCAACAGTAGGAGGAGATAGCATAGAAAAAATGTTGCACTTGGTGAAAAGTTTTTCCAAAACAGAATGTTTGAGATAAAAAAAATCCAAAGATTTTTCATACACAAATTGTTTTGTAGCAATGGAGTTTTTAAAACGTGCTTCAAAACTAGGTCCTCTAAAGAAATTTTCTAGTAAATCAAAAGAAGATGAAAATGGATTTACCAGATTTGAAGGAGATTCTGGCTGTGAGAAAATTTCTTCTTCCATGGATTGCTTCGACTTTCGCTTAGGAGACAGATCGATTTCGGAGGTTTTCATGAAGGAAAAACTGGAATCTGAGTCGTCGGACAAAGTTGTAGCATCAGACATCACTTGTATAGAGGATTTCTTCTGTATGCGCTTGGATTTCAACTTTGTTCTTGTAATTCTAGGCAACGATGCACCTTCGTCGGTTGATTTTCCAGCAGATTGCTTACTTGCTCTGGTTTTCATGGTGTGATGGATGATGTGAGTGAAACAAAGAGAATGATGAAGACGGAAGATGAAGTCTGAAGATATAAAGGAAAGACTATTCAAGAATCCATCACCGAAAAGCGTGTGTCTTTTCAAATTTCGAAAATAAAACTGTTCGGCTGCTGTTCCGTTTTTCAAGGTTGAGAGCTCTCCCAAGTCGGCGATAGTCATTAAAGAAGCGTGTATCTATAGCTTAAATGGAAAGTGTTGGACTACGAACAGACTTCTGCAGCTTCTGTCTTTTCACATATCAAATCCCATAAATATCGTGAATCGTGTTAGAGCAGATACGCCGGTTACATACAAATAATGATTATCAACATAGTTTAAATAATAACATGCAAATATATTGTAATTATGAGATATTAATGCATGAATTATTTTAGTACGTAAACATATTAAACCATGCACATTCCAAGTTCTCTTCTTAGCATGCAGAACCTTTCTTCACTCAAGGGTTTAGTAAAAATATCAGCTAATTGTTTTTCAGTAGGAATAAAAACCAATTTAACTAACCCTTTTGAAACATTATCTCTTAAAAAATGATGTCTTACTTCTATATGTTTTGTTCGTGAATGCAAAACAGGATTTTTTGATATGTCAATAACACTAGAATTATCACAATATATAGGCACATTATTGCAGATAATATCAAAATCACATAAAGTTTGTCTCATCCATAATATTTGAGAGCAACAGCTTCCTGCAGCTAAATATTCACCCTCAGTAGTTGATAAAGCAACTGAAGTTTGCTTTTTACTATGCCATGAAACAAGACTATGTCCCAAAAATGTACACGCACCACTTGTGCTTTTTCTATCAATTTGAAATCCTGCATAGTCAGCATCTGAATAACCCATTAGATCAAAATGATTACATATAGGGTAAAATAATCCTAAATTTAAAGTACCACTTAAATATTTAAAAATTCTTTTAACTGCTTGCAAGTGGGATTCTTTGGGTTTAGATTGAAATCGAGCACAAAGACATACACTGTACATTATATCAGGTCTAGATGCAGTTAAATATAATAAAGATCCAATCATACCTCGATATTTAGTTACCTCTACATCTATACCTTTATCATCTGATGTGAGCTTTATTGATGTACTCATTGGTGTAGTCTTTGGGTTGGTTTCTTCAAAACCAAATCTTTTGAGTAATTCTTTAGTGTATTTGGTTTGATGAATATAAATCCCTTCCTTTGTTTGCTTGATTTGAAGTCCCAAAAAGTAATGTAGCTCTCCCATTAAGCTCATATCAAATTCCTTATGCATACACTTTGAAAACCACTCACAAAGAAAATCATTAGTAGCACCAAATATAATATCATCTACATATATTTGAACAATGATTATTTCTTGTTTTTCATGTTTAATAAATAATGTAGAATCTATTTTACCTCTAGTAAAACCACTTGAAAGAAGATACTTACTCAACCTCTCGTACCAAGCCCTGGGAGCTTGTTTGAGACCATAGAGAGCTTTCTTTAGCTTAAAAACATGATTGGGATATTTCTCATGTTCGAATCCAGGAGGCTGTTTGACATATACTTCTTCATTGATGTAGCCATTAAGAAACGCACTCTTTACATCCATTTGATAAAGCTTGAATTTCTTGTAACAAGCAAATGCTAACAAGATACGGATAGACTCTAGTCTTGCAACTGGAGCATAAGTTTCTTCGTAGTCGATCCCCTCTTGTTGATTGTATCCTTGAGCTACCAACCTTGCTTTGTTTCGAGTAATTGTCCCATGTTCATCAAGCTTGTTTTTGAATACCCATTTTGTTCCAATGATGGAACTATCTTTAGGAGGAGGCATTAATTCCCAAACTTGACATCGTTCAAATTGTTGAAGTTCTTCCTGCATTGCCATTAGCCAGCTTTCATCTAGGATAGCTTCCTTAGCATTCTTTGGTTCAACTTTGGATAAGAATGCTGAAAAAGCACATTGATTTTGCAATCCTCTTCTTGTAGTGATTCCTTTGTTTATATCTCCAATGATGTTTTCTGGTGGATGGTTCTTAAGATATCTTGCAGTCTTTGGCATTTGAACATCATGTATTACTTCTTCTTGTTGAGGAAGGTCTGCCTCAAGTTCTTCTATTGTATTTTGTTCTTCATCCTGAAAATTTTCCAATTCAACTTGCTGGATTTGTTCACTCGGTTTGCTGAATAGATTCCTCTGGTTAGCTGGATTTACTAAGATCTCCAATGTACTTGTTTCCCGAGTTGACAAGGAACACAAATTCCCTTCTTTTCATATTTGATCTTTGGCAATCCTTTGACGAGATTCTTTGAGGATAATTTCTTGATTAAATCCATGTGAACATGTCCCATCCTCTTGTGCCACAAATTAGCCTCATCTTGTACAGATGCTAAACATACTTCTTCATCCTGTTGCTCAAAATTAATAGTATATATATTTCCTTCTCTTTGTGCAACTAGGGTAACATTGTTAGTACCATGAGAAATAGTGCATTTTTCTTTATCAAAACTGACTTGGTGACCATTGTCCATTAATTGACTTATACTAATAAGATTAAATTCGAGACCGTTAACTAAATGAACATTGTCGATGTTAACCTTACCATTACCAATTTTACCTTTTCCAATAATCTCACAGGTTCGATTATCTCCGAATGTGACCGTTCCGTTTTTCTTCTTGAGTTTTAGTTCAACGAACTTCGATTTATCACCGGTCATATGACGAGAGCATCCACTATCAAGAATCCACTTTTGAGAAGGAACTCTTGCCTTGAAACATACCTGTCATGAAAAAATAATTCATCCTTTTGGTACCCACATCTTTTTGGGTCCTTTTACGTTAGTTGCAAGTAAATCATCCTTTTTAACCCAAACCTTCTTAATCTTATTTTTCTTAAAGCAATTTATGTCTAAATGACCTTTAATGCCACAATTCCTACATGTTGTAAAAGGTGAACAATAATTTAATCTAAAACGTGATTTTGACTTTAGCATTTTTATATTACCTTTTTCATGCATAGAATTATAACCAATTCCTTGTCTTTCAAAAGTAGGTCTTTGTTTACCCAAAATGACATTTAAATTTTCTTCACCTTGAACGAATTTAGCAAGAGATAATTTTAGTGAAGCTATTTCTTTTTGAAGTTCGTCATTAGGAGATGTTTTAACAGACGATTTATCACTAAATGCATCAATACACAAATCTCTCATTTTTAATTCATTAGTCAATTTTTCAACTTCATTATTCAAGTAAGTTACTTTGTTGAAAAGAACTTTGTTATAATTCTCAAGAAAACTGTTTTTAGCAATCAAAACTTTTTCTTCTTTACATATAGATTCCTTTTCAATATTTTTCTTTTCATCTATCAAAGATTCTACTTCACCCATTAATGTGTTGACTAAGTCTTTCAAACATGCATTCTTTTCTTTCAATTTCTCATTTTCTTGTTTCAAAGAAATAAGTTCAAAAATAGATACCTCATTAGATTCACCTTCTATTCCCATGAAGCATACTTGAGCTATCTCATCCTTGGCGTCGACCTCAACTTCAGATTCTTCTTCATCACTCCAAGTGACTAGTGCCTTGTTTCTCTTATTATCCTTGAAGCTTGTTTTTCCTTTATTCTTTAGTTGAAAGCAGTCCTTCTTGAAGTGTCCTGGACGTCCACATTCAAAACATGTCTCCTCGGTTTGTTTTCCCTTGCCTTTATTTGAATTGAAGATAGTCTTTCGTTTATTCTTTCTTTGAATAAGTCCTTTGAGTCTCCTGGTCATCAAGGCTATATCTTCATCCGAATCATCATCAAGCTCTTCTTCATTTCCTGCATTAAGAGCTAAAACCTTTCTTCGAGGAGTTTCGTCCTCATCATCATACCTTTTTAACTGATGTTCATATTCCTCAAGTTCACCAAAAAGGGTTAATGTGTCCATAGTAGATATAGTAGAGGAATCTTGAAGAGTAGTGATTTTAGAAGCAAACCTCTTGGGCATAGCCCGAAGTAACTTACGGTTAATCTCACTTTGTGGAATAGATTTGTCTAGTAGCTTTAATGAGTTCAGAAGAACGAGGAACCTTGCTTGAGCCATCTTTATGGTTTCATCTTTCTCGAGTTTGAACATTTCATAATCATGCATGAGCATGCTTAGCTTGACTTCTCGAACTTTTGAAGTACCTTCATGACTTACCACTAAAGTATCCCACATCTCTTTGGCTGTGTTGCATGATGAGACTTTATCTATCTCGGATTGTACCATGCCACTGAGAAGTGTGTTCATTGCTTTCGAATTATATGACACCATGTAGATTTCGTTTTGATCCATTTCTAGTAGAATCTTTGGTGTCCCATCTTCTCTTCGTGGGATAACTGGCCCGTTCTCTACAACCCACCATTCCCAAGGATCTCGTTGAAGGTAGATCCTCATTCGGAATTTCCAGAAGTTGTAATTTTCTGTTCCATATAGCAAAGGAGGTTTATTTGTTGATTGACCTTCTTGATTGTTGCTCCCGAACTGTGCCATGTCAGAATCTTTCCCTACAAGTCACCTTTAAGACCAAGTAAGTAGAGCCTTGCTCTGATACCAAATGAAATTCAGATATGGCACACTTAGAAGGGGGGGTTGAATAAGTGTGAGAGCAAACTATGACCAATTTTTAAACTTTAACTCAAACTATCGAATACAGCCTACTGAATCAAAGAATACAGCCTACTGAATCAAAGAATACAGCTTGCTGAATGAATGCAGTCTACCGAATTGAATTTTTGTTTAAGAAAATATCTTGGTGAATTTATAAGTCAGCTAAAATACTTGATGTAAAAAATACTATCTCAAGATGAAGCAAAAGTTTATATTTTAAATATTAAGAAAACTAATTATCTTGAGAAATATTAAAGAAAATCAAGCAATAAAATAACACCAAGATTTTTTACGTGGTTCAGCTATTACCCTCTATAATAATAGCCTAGTCCACGTCCAATACCAACTAGTATTGGAGACTCACTTTTATTCCTTTAAAAATGACCCTTGTTACAAAACAGATTCAATCAAATTGAATTACAATAATCCACTTGAGCACACTTGCTCCTTGTGCACCAATGCACCCCTTAAGCTCCTAAGCTTCCTTGAACCCTGTTTGTAAATAAACCTTAATCCACCTGGATTAAATTCCTTTAGACAACACTTAGTCTAAAAATATAAGATTACAATTTATAGAGGTCTAATGATCAAAGCAAATAAATAATTTAACAATGCAAGGCTTGACTAATGTATGCAATGATCAAATAGTAATAGAAAGATATTACCGATTTTTAGCCCACAGTAATGTGCTGAAAGATAATCAGAATTATAATATCACAGCAACTGGAATTTTTGCACAGAAGATAAAATTGCTTTTCAAGTATATGAGTGCAATAATTGATTCAAGTGTTGTTTTTTCCACTGATATCAAATACATTTTATAGCCCAAATATTATTACCGTTGCTATAGCATTCCGAAGCCAACAAAAGGATAAAGATAAAAAACGTTCCAAAGTTTATTTCCGTTAATGGCTAAGGAATAACCAAAACCGATTATCTCTAGTTGTTATAAAGTTTTGTTGGACTCTTTCAAAAAGTAGATAATATCTTTTGGTTGAGACTTATCAAATTCCTATAGCAATTAAAGTCTGCCGCCAAACATATAGCATTAATATAGGAGTATGAAACAACTTTTTCAAGATAATGATTACCTTACATTTCCAAGAAACTTATCTCATTATTTTATAAAGTAATCATATCCTGCCAACCTTCTTCAACAACTTTTTAAGTCTCCAACAAATTTGTTATCCACGTGTCTATAAATATCTCAAGACTCTTCACATGGCAAATATTATACATTTATTTTGTACAATAAACAATAACTTACGCATGCATAAAATATAAGTACTAACCAACTAAGATAAATCAATTAGCATAAAATCTTTAGGCAAGCATAAATATTTAATCACATTTGAATGCACAAATAAAATGTCCTAGAGCCTTGTATCGAAAAATTAAATATTTGCAATGACCTTACATATTTTTCTTAGGACTCAAATCTTCAAAGTCTTTCATATCAATGATCTTTCATCAACTTCCTGAAATTTCACAATAGACAAATTAGTCTATAATATTAAGTCATCATCAAAACAAAAAGGTTAGAATATTTCAAAACAACATTCTCCCCCTTTTTGATGATGACAACACCAAAAATTATAACTCCCCCTGAATTCATAACTCCCCCTGAATTCATGCATATTTCAGGAAAAATTTATGACACCTGCATGTTAGTATTCAAATATTAAAACAATCAATGCCTGCAACAAAATTAGTTTAAAACATGCATCAATATCCATCTAGTTTAATCATCCAGGCAATCATGCCTTAAAACCAACTTAAAATCATAGTCTTTTAACAAAAATTTAAACAAAAACAGAGAATCGCATCAGAATCGCATCGCAGAACTTCTCCCCCTTTGTCATCATGCAAAAAGACTCTAATTAATTTCCTCAATATTAGCTTTCTGTTCTGCACGAGTGGTAAAGTATGGACGATGACGAAGGCGATGAAGACGTTCTTCCAAGGTGTAAACGTTGGCTAGTCGAGGTGGTCGAGGAATAAAAGTCGCAGGAGGAAGCTCCATATCCAAAAAATCACCCTTGTATTCAGCCATCCAATTGTTCATTGGCCATTCGGGAATAGGAGAATACATTGTTGGAACATGAAACCTTTGACCAATAGCATTAAATCGTGTAGCCATAAAATCTGCGAACTCCCCAATTTGATAACTGATAAATTTCACCTCTTGACTTAACTGACATGTATTTCGATTAACCTTGCGTTGAAGTGCTTCAACCATAGCCAATGTCTGAATCTCAAAACCCGCTTGAAGGTCAATAAATTCATCTTCAATTCGATGATATAATTTATTGATCTCAGGGGCATCCATGGGTAACTTCCCTTTTTCAAGACGATCAAGACGTTGTCTGATTTCCACCAACTCATCTTTCAAAGAGTTTTGATTTTGTAAAATTGTGGTCAAGACAGTCATAACATCAGACCCATTACAATTTGGCAACGAAGAAGACGATGATTCAGGAGTATGAGAAATAGGAGGAATAATAGGAGGATCAGGCAGAAGACGTACGAATTCACCAGCAAGAAACATTATATGTGATTTTGTCAAATTTGCAGTGTCAATAAGCTCATGATTTGTAACAGAAATTTCATCATCAAAAGAAATTTTAAAATGTTGAAAAAGCTTGGTGAGAAATTTTCCGTAAGGAAGACATTTCTTGCTTTGACGAATGCAACTTTGCATATGAGATAACATCATTTTTGAAAAATTAAAAACCGTTCCTTTGAGAATCATAGCAACAACAACCAAATCTTGGTAAGTAAAATCGGAACCCCCACCAAGACGAGGAAACAGATTATACCGAACCAACTTATGGAGAACACATGCATTAGGAGAAACACTGACAGTTTTTGGTAAATACAGAGATGAAAGAGAATAGTCATTCATGACTATATGAAGTTGTTCTAAAGGAGTAAAAGGAATATTGGCCGCGCCTTTGAGAGTGAAAGGACATGGTCCAGTAGAAGAAATACCCAGAATACTTCCAAAATCAATACTTGTGAAAAACAGAGATTTTCCATTGACAAATGTAGTAAAACAATCTCCATTACACTCAAGATTAGTGTAAAATTGTTGGACCAACCGAGGATAAGCAACAGTAGGAGGAGATAGCATAGAAAAAATGTTGCACTTGGTGAAAAGTTTTTCCAAAACAGAATGTTTGAGATAAAAAAAATCCAAAGATTTTTCATACACAAATTGTTTTGTAGCAATGGAGTTTTTAAAACGTGCTTCAAAACTAGGTCCTCTAAAGAAATTTTCTAGTAAATCAAAAGAAGATGAAAATGGATTTACCAGATTTGAAGGAGATTCTGGCTGTGAGAAAATTTCTTCTTCCATGGGTTGCTTCGACTTTCGCTTAGGAGACAGATCGATTTCGGAGGTTTTCATGAAGGAAAAACTGGAATCTGAGTCGTCGGACAAAGTTGTAGCATCAGACATCACTTGTATAGAGGATTTCTTCTGTATGCGCTTGGATTTCAACTTTGTTCTTGTAATTCTAGGCAACGATGCACCTTCGTCGGTTGATTTTCCAGCAGATTGCTTACGTGCTCTGGTTTTCATGGTGTGATGGATGATGTGAGTGAAACAAAGAGAATGATGAAGACGGAAGATGAAGTCTGAAGATATAAAGGAAAGACTATTCAAGAATCCATCACCGAAAAGCGTGTGTCTTTTCAAATTTCGAAAATAAAACTGTTCGGCTGCTGTTCCGTTTTTCAAGGTTGAGAGATCTCCCAAGTCGGCGATAGTCATTAAAGAAGCGTGTATCTATAGCTTAAATGGAAAGTGTTGGACTACGAACAGACTTCTGCAGCTTCTGTCTTTTCACATATCAAATCCCATAAATATCGTGAATCGTGTTAGAGCAGATACGCCGGTTACATACAAATAATGATTATCAACATAGTTTAAATAATAACATGCAAATATATTGTAATTATGAGATATTAATGCATGAATTATTTTAGTACGTAAACATATTAAACCATGCACATTCCAAGTTCTCTTCTTAGCATGCAGAACCTTTCTTCACTCAAGGGTTTAGTAAAAATATCAGCTAATTGTTTTTCAGTAGGAATAAAAACCAATTTAACTAACCCTTTTGAAACATTATCTCTTAAAAAATGATGTCTTACTTCTATATGTTTTGTTCGTGAATGCAAAACAGGATTTTTTGATATGTCAATAACACTAGAATTATCACAATATATAGGCACATTATTGCAGATAATATCAAAATCACATAAAGTTTGTCTCATCCATAATATTTGAGAGCAACAGCTTCCTGCAGCTAAATATTCACCCTCAGTAGTAGATAATATCAAAGTTTGCTTTTCCATTCTCCTATAAATAGGATGCTTATTTAGAATTGAAAATCATATCAGAATCAGAGAATTATTCTTCTATAATATTGAGCGTATTTCTTTAGAGTTTTAGAAAGATTTGAGCATAGAAAATAGTGAAAGTTTTCTTCAAGAATATTCCCGCTATACCAGTTAGAATACCCTTCTTTTCGAGGTAAGGGATGTTATTTTTGTTCAATATTCGCTTGAAATAATATTTTCTTCCATACTCTGTAGTATGTAAGTAATATTATTTCGTTTTAGATTTCGAATTCTATACTCGTTTTGTTAGAGTTTTGGCTTCTATACTCCATGAAATTAGTAGAATATCCTTGATATTTTTGCTTCATCCAGTATCTTTTTATGAAAATATTATTTAGAGCATTTTTGATAAGTTTTAAAATTTTCATGGTGGAATACTATTCACGGGGTTACTATTCCTGAATTACTATTCATAGGGTACTATTCACTCAAGTACTATTCACCCGGAGTATTATTCATGATAAAAATTGATTCGTTATCGGTCCAAATTATTTTTGGTACAATATTATTCTTAAATTTTACTCCACAAAGCAGTATCATGTTGACAATTTGGACGTTATTGATTTCTGGATAAATTAAATATAAATCTTTAAAAATTTATCCTTGAACTTGTTTTATTGAATTCTTATATCATTCTCATCATCCTCATGTTTATATTATGTTGAAAGTCATATGTGTCCTGTAATGCATAGATGGACTTAGTATGATTATGACCAGAGATTATTTGGTATAATCATGACCGTAATGTTACAAATGATGTGGTAAAAATCCTTATTGGCCCATAGTGCATTGATGGACAGTTGTTGGCATGATCATGACCATTGATGAAAACACGAATATCCTTGGCCCGTAATGCATGGATAATTTGTGGTCATGATACTAATGAATATCATTGATCATAGTGCAAGGATGATGTGGATTATTTATTAAGTTGAGTCTCAGTGATAAAAGTGATGAAAAATATTTTAAATCATAGAAGATAGTAGATTTTATTCTCTTCTTGACTCTTCTAATGGATTGTTTGTTCCGCTGCAGCTAAACTTGATGTTTGTTATATTTTATCAGTTTAACACTATTGAAGGCTAACAATAATTTATTCTGCATTATCTTAGTCATAATATTTCTTACTGGGCTAGTTGAGCTCACCCTTTTGCTTTCATTGTTCTCTTCAGAAAATGAGAACGTAGCCGGGACTAGTCGGGGAACGGAGTGACGGTTCAGATGATAGCATTAGTAGTCCTCATTATTCTATGAAATAGTGTGATAATAAATGTATTGAGGACTTCATTTGAGTTAAATACTGTCTAGAAGATACTATTCGTATTAAAACTCTTAGTTTATGTTTTGTCGTATTTTACACGACAGTTGTATTATTAAGTTGTATTTGAATTTTTGTACCATGTATTTGGCAACTCAATATGGGTGATGTATACCTATTTTGGGGGCGTCACAGTTGGTATCAAAGCTTAGGGATATGATCCCTGGATGAGATATGAGACAAAAACTAGGAGAGGAGAGACGGGGAATTCCTTCGTTAGTATGACCTACCTAAGTTTAATTGGTATTTAATTGGTCGGTCAGAGTATAGGGATAATATGTGGTATGTCAGTTAACCCTTGTTTTCTGGCAGTATTTGAAAATGACATCCGAGAATGTTGAGAATAACAATGGAGCACAGGAGACCGTTGAGTCTCCACAGATCAATAATCAGGATAATGTGCATCAGGAAGGCGACAATCCTCATGCAAATGACAACACTGACCATATGATGAACGATGGAATGTTCAGAGGCTTTATGCAATTCATGCAACATCAGGCGAGAGCGGCTCCTATCCAAAATGCAGGTGGAAACACTGGCAACTCTCTAAAGGTCACCGCCAAACAGTTCAAAGAGCTGGGACCACCGGAGTTTTTTGGAGAGCCAAAACCACTTAAGGCGGAGACATGGATAAAGCAGATCTGCAAGATATTTGATGTATTGGGATGCTTCGAGGAGCAAAAGGTTCCCTTTGCCACCTTCATATTGCAAGCAGAGGCAGATTATTGGTGGAAATCTGTAAAGCGTACTCAACCTGCCGTACTGAAGATGTCTTGGGAGAAGTTCCAAGAATTGTTCAACGACAAGTACTTTCCCGAAAGTATTCGTCACATGAAAAAGGTAGAGTTCATTAAACTTGAGAAAAACAACATGACCGTGTCGCAGTACGAAGCCAAGTTTGCCGAGCTGTCCCGGTTTGCGTCCCACTTAGTTGATAATGATGAGAGAATGACACGGATGTTTCTAAGAGGTTTGAAACCTGAGATACGTCAATACCTTATCTCTCACAAACTGTGTTTGTATTCAGATGTTGTTAATAGGGCTCAGTTATTGGAGCGCGATAATGAGTCAACCCAACCAAAAGAGAGCAGCCGACAAAATGATAATACTAGTGGTAGCAGTCATCGAAGCGGTGACAACAAGCGTGGAGGGAATCAACAGGCCAGAAATGGTAACCACTTCGGTGGTAATCATAGCCAATACAATAAAAATGGATATTTCAAGAAGAGGAGATTCAACAATGATGGAAAGACGTCAACATCAGCACCTGTTGTTAAGGAAGGAGAATGACCACCTATCATATGCTTCAAATATCAGTCCAAACTGTGCACGGCAGTCCAAAACGTGTTACAATTATGGAAGAGAAGGTCACCTAGCTCGATTTTTTTGTTCAGGGAAGCTAAGTCCAACTAGGATGGAGGCACCAAAGGCCGTCCCAGAAAAGTCAAAGCCGATAGTTCAACGGAGAGCGTTTGTTGTGACCTTCCAGAAAGCAAGGAACCCTAACGAGGTCATCACGGCTAAACTTATCATAAACTCTAGCGAAGTCTATACCTTATTTGATACCGGTTCTACCCATTTTTTTATTTCTCCTACTTGTGCTCAACGTTTAAATTTGACTCCGGAGAAATTAGACTTTGACTTATCTATTGAAACTCCGTTGGGAGAAACCTTCATTGTATCCACTGTTTATAAGTCTTGTTTGGTTCAAATCGGTACCCTCACATTACCTGTTGATCTTATTTCATTGAAAATACTTGCATTTGACGTAATTCTAGGGATTGATTGGTTAATTACTCATCATGCAAAAATTGATTATTTTCGTAAGGTTGTTAGCTTTTATATTCCTAACCAACCTATTATGCGAATTCAAGCAACCAAACCATTAAAATCAATCACTGTCATCTCAAACCATAAAGCTATTCGTTTATTGAAAAATGGATGTTAAAATTTCTTAGCTCATGTCACAGATTTAAACAAAAATACGTCAGTTTTGAATGATATTTCTATTGTTAATAAATTTCCTGACGTATTCCCTGAAGAACTTCCGGGCCTACCCCCAGAGCGTGAAATTGAATTTTGTATCGACCTTGAACCCGGTACAAAACCCATTTCCAAAGCCCCATATCGAATGGCTCCTATTGAACTTTAGGAGTTAAAGACCCAACTACAGAAATTGTTAGACATTGGCTTTATTCGTCCTAGTACGTCTACTTGGGGTGCTCCTATTCTTTTCGTAAAGAAGAAAGATGGGAGTATGCGACTTTGTATTGATTATCGGAAGTTGAATCATGTCACCATCAAAAATAGGTACCCATTGCCACGTATTGATGACCTGTTTGACCAGTTGCAAGGCGCTAAATTCTTTTCAAAGATTGATCTTCGTTTCGGATATCACCAATTGATGATTAAAACCGATGACATTCCAAAGACGACTTTTAGAATTTGGTACGGGCATTATGAAATCATAGTCATGTCTTTTGAATTAACAAATGCTCCTGCTGCCTTCATGGATATGATGAACCGAGTATTCAAGGAATATTTGAATCACTTTGTGGTCGTATTTATTGATGACATCCTCATATATTCTAAAAGTCGTGAAGATCATGAGCAACACTTGAGGCTGATACTCCAAAAGCTTCGTGAAAACAAGCTTTATGCCAAGTTAAAGAAATGCGAGTTCTGGCTTGAGGAAGTAGCATTCCTTGGGCACGTAGTATCAAGTCATAGAATATCTGTTGACCCGAAAAGATTGAAGCTATTCAAAGCAGGGAGCAACCTAAATCAGTTACTGAAGTACTTAGCTTTCTCGGCTTAGCTGGTTATTATCGGAGATTCGTAGAAGGGTTTTCTCGAATCACTACTCCATTAACTCAGCTGACTCGGAAAGATACAAAATTCGGTTGGAGCGAGGAATGTGAGAAGAGTTTTCAAGAACTCAAGAGGAGACTCATTTCAGCACCTGTTCTGACAATACTATCTGGCTCGGAGGGATTTGTCATTTACAGTGATGCTTCAGGCAAAGGGTTAGGATGTGTTCTCATGCAACATAGGAAAGTCATAGCCTATGCCTCTCGATAACTTAAAGAATATGAGAGGAATTTTCCTACTCATGATCTAGAGTTGACAGCATTTGTTTTTGCGCTAAAGATCTGGAGGCATTACCTGTATGGGCAGAAAGTGGAGATCTATATGGATCATAAAAGCCTCAAATATTTCTTCACCCAAAAGGAACTCAACATGGGACAACGACGTTGGATCGAACTGTTGAAAGATTATGATTATACTATTCAATACAACCTTGGAAAAGCAAACGTGGAAGCTGACGCATTGAGTAGAAGATCATATGCAGGTACGAGTGCATTATTATCAACGCAAAGGCCCATTTTGTATGACTTGCAAAGGATGGAAATAGAGTTAAAGACTCCAGGGACCCACTTGATGATGGCGAATATATGAGTAGAACTGACTTTAATCGATAAAGTTAAAGCTGCTCAAGCTACAGACCTGAAGCTGATGCGTATGAGGAAGAAAGTACAAGAAGGTGCTATTTCAGAAGCAAGAATCGATGAAGAAGGAATACTTTGAGTTAACTCCAGACTTTGTGTTCCTAACGACCCTGATTTAAAGTATAAAATCATGATGAAGGCGCACAACACACCATTTGCAATCTATCCTGGGAGTACCAAAATGTATCGTTATCTTCAACATACATTTTGGAGGAGCAATATGAAGAGAGAGATAGCGGAGTTTATCTCAAGGTATTTAACTTATCAACGAGTCAGGGCGGAGCATCAAGTATCAAAAGGTCCATTTCACCCACTTAAAATTCCAGAATGGAAGTGGGAGCACATTACCATGGATTTCGTTACTGGTCTTACCAAGGTTTCTCAAGGCATAGATGTAATTTGGGTCATTATTGATAAATTGACCAAGTCGGCTCATTTCTTACCAATACGAGAAACTTATAAACTTGAACGTCTTGCTCGTATGTATATAAACGAGGTTGTAAGATTGCATGGTATGCCAATATCCATAGTTTCTGATCGAGACCCAAGATTCACTTCAAGATTTTGGGTTAGTTTATAAAAAGCTATGGGCACGGATTTACGATTTAGTTCGGCATATCATCCTCAAACGGACGGGCAGTCGGAGAGGACTATTCAAATTCTTGAAAATTTATTAAGACTTTGTGTCCTTGACTTCAAAGGAAGTTGGGAAAAGTTCTTATCATTGGTGGAGTTTTCCTACAACAATAGTTATCAAGCAAATATTGTCATGGCTCCATTCGAGGCGTTGTATATGCTGGGATGAAGTGGGTGAAACAACATTGTTGGGACCTGAGTTGGTACGTATGACTACGGAAAAGATTCAAATGATCCGACAACGTATAAAAATCTCACAAGATCGACAAAAGAGTTATGCTGATCTTCATCGAAAGGATGTGGAATTCGATATTGGAGATCATGTGTTATTACGTGTTGCTCCATGGAAAGGAGTTATGAGATTTGGAAAGAGAAGAAAGATCAATCCTCGATTCATTGTGTAAGACCCCAACTTTTACGAATAAAGAATAATTTTCTCGAAATATATTTTTGAATATTATGGTGTGGATTTGATATAATATTATAGTTGTGGGTAATATTTACAAATTTTGCAAAGTAAGCAAGTGGTTATATAATATTCGATTGGTTGGGGAATATTCGTTTTAACAGAAAATATTCGTACGACGGCACAATCATTGGTGGACCCCACAACGGAAGTATTGTCGTAGTTAGAAAACGACATAATTATCTTTTTAAAAATAACGGCGAAAGTTTTACCGTTAAACTGTTGAACTATCCGGTAGTAAAAGTACAAGAATACGCGTGATTGCATAGTAGCACACGATATTAATTATTGATGCTTACGTGAGAAGTCACTCAGTTATACTCAATAATTGCTACAGTAATTATAACATCATTTCTCTCATATTATTGATCCGATTAGTGTCACAGTATCAACTGCATAAAATGTTATATTATTAAATCAATAATTGAGACAACAAAGTTATTCATATTATTAAATTGAAATATTTACAATGTCTAGAAGTTCTGTCAAGGAGAGGTTTTCTCATCTAATTGTGCATCAATAAGGAGAAATCCTTATCGAAAAGCCCCCTCTTTTCTAGGAACGACCTGGTTGTTAAATATTGTGAGTTATAATATTCATGATGAATAAGTTCGTGTTGATTAAAGATGAAATTGATAGTTCCATTGTGTTAGAATTATTAGTGTTAGTGGAAATCGACATTTATTTCGATATTAATTGATGTCTGGAAGTTATACTGACCAGTCGGGTAATTAATCGGATAAATGAGCAATTAATTGCTATTAATTCACTTGATTATAACTACTTGTTCACATGTGTGTACTATTGATTCACATTCTTGTACTATTAGGGAGTTGGTGCAAGATTGATAATAGTTGCACGACTAAGTTAAAAATGGAGGTATAGATGGATGTACTATATTGTAATTCATATTTTCACATGTTTATAACTATTGATTCACATGATTGAACTATTGATTCACATTATTTACTATTAGGAGAGGTGGTGCAAGTTTGATAATACTTGTAGGATTAAATTAAAAATAAAAGTTGAAGGTATTGTACTGTAATATTTCGAGCCCCAAAACGTGCAATTATCGAAACTATATTTTTCTATAAATAGAAGCTCATTCTTCCTTCATTTCTCACCAATTCACTAAAGCTATAGAGAAATTATTATAGAGAGAAATTATAGAGAGAAAGAAGAAGAGAATTCTGCTACCTCTCTACTCCAGTATCCAGTTTCTTTCTAAGGTAAGGGGTATTATTTCTTTCGTATTCATGAAGAGAGCTTCTGTTATTCTATTCTTTATTATTTTGTTGGAATAACTTGTCTATGCGAATTACCGCATACATGGTGAAATTCTTCTGTTATTCCATTATTTATTATTCTATTGGAATATCCTGTCTGTGTGGATTACGCTAGACCTGGTTTCATTCTTTATTATTCTGTTGGAATAACCTGTCTGTGGGTCTATTGCATGCATGGTGAATTCTTTGTTATTCCATTCTTTATTATTCGGTTGGAATATCCTGTCTGTGCGGATTACGCTAGACCTAGTTGTGACGCCCCCAAAATAGGTCCAATCCACCCAACCTATTCTGACTCGCCAAATACATGGTACAGAAACAACTACAAATTTATTATTACAATTGTCGTGCAAAATACGACAACACTTATGCTGTGAGTTTAAATACAAATATTGTCTTCTAGGCAATATCCACAGCCAAATAAAGTCCTCATTAAAATTATTGATACACTATTTTACAGAATAGTGATGACTACTAAAACAACTATCTTGAACCATCACTCCACACCCCGACTAGTTCCCGCTATATTCCCGCTTTCTAAGAAGAAAAATGGAACAAAAAGGAAAAGGGTGAGCTCAACTAGCCCAGTAAAGAATATTATGACTAAGATAATGTACAACAAATTATCCTTTGTCTTCAACATGGTAAAATCTGATAGAATACAATAGACAACAAGTATTAGATCAATAATTGCAGCGGAAACAACAATTTATTAGAAGAGTTAAGTAGAGAATGAAATCTACTATCATCTATGAATTTAAAAGTCCATCATCGATATTTTGTCCCTGTAACATCAATCAATATACATCGTGAATCAAATAGTCATCTTTGCACTACAGGCCAAAGATATTAATCAGTCGGTCATGTTCATCTCAACACCTATTCATCTTTGCACTACGGGCCAAAGATATTCATCATAAAATCATTCATCTTTGCACTACGGGCCAAAGATATTCATCAAGAAATCATTCATCTTTGCACTACAGGCCAAAGATATTCAGTAATATCATCATTTAGGACTAAGGATAATGAAAAATATATTTTAAAGAAAACGAATCCAGTGAGACAAAAGAACAAATATTAGAGATTCGTACTTTAGACAATCCAAGTTCAAAAAAACTCCATAATAAACTATTGTGGGGCAGAATTCAAAAATAAAGATCAAAACATAGATCCAATCAAAGATAGGAACCATAACAGACAATCTTGGACACAGAAAAGAAAATTTAATTTTTCTGTGAATAGTGTCGTATTCATGAATAGTGTCGTATACGTGAATAGTGTCGTATACGTGAATAGTAACTCTGACACCAAAAGGTAGAAATTTCACAAGAAAAATTATCATACTTCGTGAATAGTACTCGTGAATTGTAACTTATGAATAGTAACTCGTGAATAATAACTCTTGAATAGTAACTCGTGAATAGTAACCCCGACATGAAAAGATAAGAATTTCACAAGAAAAATCTTACCAATATTCCAGCATAATGATATTGAAAGAAATAATATCATTTATAAAAAAATAACATCCCTTACCTCACAAGAATAGTACTTCTGGCTGGAATATCAGATATAACACTGAAGAAAACTTGCACCGTATAGCAACACTCAAGATATCTAAATACTCACAAAAATACGCTCGATAATATAGAGAGAGAAAACATCAGTTTCTGGTGTGATTTTCAATTCTAACCTAAGCATCCTATTTATAGGAAAATGCTTAGAACACCATAGCAAAAATTTTAATAAAATAATAATATTTATAAAAATATTATACGCACAATTTGAAATCTGAATTTCAGCATCTTACACATGCAAGTGGGGCCCAACAAAATGAAAAACATGTTTTAACATTTTTTGTAACAAAATCAATTCAAACCTAATATTCCGGAACTTCAATAATCCATAATAAATAGCCATTTTATTTGAAAAATTCAAATCTTATGTCCATTTCATAGGAAATTTAATTCTCTACAACTTTGCAGAAGAAAGTTTTTTCAAATTCCAAACAAAAATTGACCGAAATCCACATACGGACGATTTTACAGACTATAATCAAATTTCAGTCAAAAATAGGGTCCACCAACACACAAAACATGTGTTAAACATTTTTTGTAACAAAAATACTCTTCCTCATTTATTCATATATCACACATTCATTGTAAAAATATCACCATTATTATATTATTATAATATAATAATATATTTAAATAAATTATTTTATCAAAAAGGATAAAATATTAATTTTCAACAATTGTCATATTAAAAATTTTCTCCACCTATATCCACATAAAATGAATATTTTCCTTATCATATAAATCAATAATTAATTATTCACAAATAATATTACAGAATCACAATACTGACAACCAGTCCGTTCCCAGGAAAGAGGGGGCTTTCCGATAAGAATTTCTCCTTACTGGCGCGCGGGTGACCAAACCTCTCCTTAGACAGAACTTTCTAGACATTGCCAATAACGCTATCTAATAATATTATTCAAATAATATGAATTATTGATCTGATAATGGAAAATACTGTGTAGTGACAATTATTGAAACAACAATAATATAAAATATCAACGTAGCAATTATTGAATCAATAAAATAAAATATTAAACAATAATTACTGTAACAATTAAATATTAGTGCTTTCTTACGTAAGAATCAATAATTGGTGCAATATCGTGTGCTACTGTGTTTTAACCACCGAGTATTCCAACAGTATTAACGGTAACAACTACGCCGTTATTTATAAACAACTTATACTTGTCGTTTTCTTCATCTAATCACTTTCCGTTATGGGGCCCACACAAGGCTGCGCCATCGTACGAATATTTCCCGATAATAAGAATATTCCACGACCAAACGAATATTCTTCGACAACAATGAATATTTTATAACCACTTGGTTATTTAAAATATTTGCGCATTTTACCCATAACTAACCACATTAATTAAATCAACCCTTACTATTTCAAAATAATAAATAGAGGAAATTTCATTTTATAAAAAAAATTGGGGTCTTACAACCTCCTCTCCTTATGAAATTTCTTCCTCGAAATTGACGTACGTACCTGGTGTTTCAAAAAGGTGAGGATACCTCGCTTTCATTTCTGATTCCAACTCCCATGTCATTTATTCAATCGCATGGTTCCTCCACAAAACCTTGACTTGTGGTATAACCTTTGTGCGTAGGACATGCTCCTTTCTATCCAAGATCTTGACTGGTACTTCCTCGTACGTTAAATCTTCGGTTATCTCGTCTGGTTCTAACTTAATAATGTGGTTCGGGTCATCCAAATATTTATGTAACATCGATACGTGAAAAACGTTATGAACACGCGAAATACTTGGCGGTAAAACGAGTCTATAGGCCACAGTTCCTATTCAATCGAGGATTTCAAATGGATTAATAAATCGAAGGTTTGAGCTTTCCTCACATCACCGATTCTCGCTTTTGAAATAACAACTTCTTGCACCTTTCTTTATATCTATTAGCTCCGGGGTATAGCTTGAACAGTTTTAACTTTATCGATTAAAGTCAATTCTACTCGTATATCATCATGTAGGTCCCTAGAGTCTTTAACTCTATCTCTATCATTTGTAAGTTATACGAAATGGGTCTTTGACAATATCGCACTCGTACTCGTATTCGATCTTCTACTCAACACATCAGCTACCACGTTCGCTTTTCCAAGATGGTATGGTCAGAACATATGCCGAAATGAGTCTCCTCTTGAGTTCTTCAAAGCTCTTCCCACATTCCTTGCTCCATTCAAATTTTGTATCTCTATGAGTCAGCTGAGTTAATGGACTAGCGATTCGAGAAAATCTTTCCACAAATCTCCGATAGTAACCAGCTAAGCCTAGAAAACTACGTATTTCGATTACTGACTTAGGTTGCTCTCAACTGTGACTTATATCCCAATCTTGGATAGCATGTCACAATGGCACCTATCAGTTTACTACCGCATGAATATAGCGTCCCGTACAGAGAGTCTGGCTTCGGTGCATTCCACAAAGGAAGTCACCAGATAGAGGCTCGAGTATTAAATTCTATAGTTGAATTTTTAACTCCTGAAGTTCAATAGGAGCCATTCGATATGAGATTTTAGAAATGGGTTTTGTATCGGGTTCAAAGTCGATACAAAATTCAATTTCATGCTCTGGGAGTAGGCCAGGAAATTCTTCAGAAAATACGTCAGGAAATTTACTAACAACAGAAATATCATTTAAATCTGACGTATTTTTGTTCAAGTCCATGACATGGGTTAAGAAAACTTGACATCCGTTTTTCAATAAACGAATGACTTTATAGCTTGATATGAAAGTGTTTGACTTCAATGGTTTGGTTGCTTGAATTCGAATAACAGGTTGCTCAGGAATATAAAAACTAACAACATTACGAAAGCAATCAATTTTGGCATGATGAGTAGTTAACCAATCAATCCCTAAAATCACATCAAAAGCAAGTATCTTTAAAGAGATATGATCAACAGGTAGGGTGATGGTACCAGTTTGAATCAAGCAAAATTTATAAGCAGTGGATGTAACAAAAGTTTCTCCTAACGGAGTCTCCACAGATAGGTCAAAGTCTAATTTCTCTGGAGTCAAGTTTAAACGTTGAGCGCAAGCAAGAGAGATAAAAGAATGGGTAGAACCGATATCTAATAAGGTATAAACTTCGCAAGTATTTATAATTAACTAACCCGTGCTAACTTCGCTCGGTTTACTCGCTTTTTGAGAAGTCACGAAAAATGCTCTTCCTGAAACCACCAACTTTGTTTTGTCTGTATCCGCCTTTGGTTCCACTGTTCTAGCTGGACTTGATTTTGCTACAGGACAAAATCGAGCTATGTGACCGTCTTTTCCACAACTAAAACATACCTTGGAAGGCAGTGAACAGTTTGGAATTATATGTCCCTCCTCTCCGCATCTGTAGTATCTAACTGCCGGTCGTTCTCCTCCCCTAGAATTTGTTGCTGGTGCTGGTGATTGTGCTGGTGATTCCGGCATAATGATATTGAAAGAAATAATATCATTTATAAAAAAATAACATCTCTTACCTCAAAAGAATAATACTTCTGGCTGGAATATCAGATATAACGCTGAAGGAAACTTGCACCGTATAACAACACTCAAGATATCTAAATACTCAAAAAAATACGCTCGATAATATAGAGAGAGAAAACTTCAGTTTCTGGTGTGATTTTCAATTTTAATCTAAGCACCCTATTTATAGGAAAATGCTTAGAACACCAAAGCAGAAAATTTAATAAAATAATTATATTTATAAAAATATTATACGCATAATTTGAAATCTGAATTTCAGCATCTTACACATGCAAGTGGGGCCCACCAAAATGAAAAACATGTTTTTAACATTTTTTGTAACAAAATCAATTCAGACCTAATATTTCGGAACTTCAATCTATAATAAATAGCACTTTTATCTGAAAAATTCAAATCTTATGTCCATTCCATAGGAAATTTAATTCTCTACAACTTTGCAGAAGAAAGTTTTTTCAAATTCCAAACAAAAATTGACCGAAATCCACATACGGACGATTTTACAAGCTATAACCAAATTTCAGTCAAAAATAGGGTCCACCAACACAAAATATGTGTTAAATAATTTTTATAACAAAAATACTCTTCCTCCTCATTTATTCATATATCACACATTCATTATAAAAATATCATCATTATTATATTATTATAATATAATAATATATTTAAATGAATTATTTTATCAAAAAAGATAAAATATCAATTTTCATATTAAAAATTTTCTCCATCTATATCCACATAAAATGAATATTTTCCTTATCATATAAATCAATAATTAATTATTCACAAATAATATTACAGAATCATAATACTGACAACCAGACCGTTCCCAAGAAATAGGGGGCTTTCCAATGAGAATTTCTCCTTACTGGCGTGCAATTAGGTGACCAAACCTCTCCTTAGACAGAACTTTCTAGACATTGCCAATAACGCTATCTAATAATATTATTCAAATAATATGAATTATTGATATGATAATGGAAAATACTGTGTAGTGACAATTATTGAAATAACAATAATATAAAATATCAACGTAGCAATTATTGAATCAATAAAATAAAATATTGAACATTAATTACTATTACAATTATTGAGTAGTGCCTTCTTACGTAAGAATCAATAATTGGTGCAATACCGTGTGCTACTGTATTTTAACCACAGAGTATTCCAACAGTTTTAACGGTAACAACTACGACGTTATTTATAAACAACTTAGACTTGTCGTTTTCTTCACCCAATCACTTTCCGTTATGGGGCCCACACAAGGCTGCGTTTTCGTACGAATATTCCCCGACACTAAGAATATTCCACGACCAAACGATTATTCCCCGACAAAAATGAATATTTTATAACCACTTTCTTATTTAAAATATTTGCGCATTTTACCCACAACTAACCACATTAATCAAATCAACCCTTAATATTTCAAAATAATAAATAAGGAAATTTCATTTTATAAAAAAATGTGGGGTCTTATACTGGTTTCATTCTTTATTATTCTGTTGGAATAACCTGTCGTGCGGTTTATCGCATGCATGGTGAATTCTTTGCTATTTCATTCTTTATTATCCTGTTGGAATATCCTGTCTGTGCGGATTACGCTTGACCTAGTTCCATTCTTTATTATTATGTTGGAATAACCTGTCTATGTGGATTATCACAGGCATGGTGAATGATCCTTCATATTCATTCCTTATTAAATTGTGGAAATGATCTGTCTATGTGGATTACCGCATGGCGGGTGAAAATCCATTTGCAGTTTCATATATTCTATGATACTCATTTGGTTAAAGTTTTGGCTTCTATATTCCTTGAAATTAGTAGAATATCCTGGATATTTACGCTTCATCCGGTATCTTTTCATGGAAATATTCTTCTGAGCATTCTTGAATTTTACTCCACAAAGCATTATCATGTTGACAATTTGGACGTAATTGATTTCAATATAAATTAACTTATAAATCTTTAAAATTTATTCTTGAACTTGTTTTATTGAATTATTATGTCATTGTCATCATCCTCATGCTTATATTGTGATGAAAGTCATCTTTGGCTTACGTGCATAGATGAACTTGGTATGATTATGACCAGGGATTATTCGGTATAATCATGACCTGTAATGTTATAAATGATGTGGTAAAAGTCCTCAGTAGCATGTAGTGCATTGATGGACAGTTTTTGGTATGATTATGACCAGGGATTATTCGGTATAGTCATGACCATTAATGATTTAATGAATATCCTTGGCCCGTAGTGCAGGGATGACTCGATGATGTGCTTTATTTATTAAGCTGAGTCTCAGCGATAAAAATTGATGAAAATATTTTAAATCATAGAAGATAGTAGATATCATGCTCTACTTGACTCTTCTAATGGATTACTTATTCCACTGCAGTTAAACTTGATGTCTATTGTATTTTATCTGTTTAACATTGTTGAAGGCTAATGATAATTTATTCTGCATTATATTAGTCATAATATTTCTTACTGGGCTAGTTGAGCTCACCATTTCTTTCACTGTTCTCTTCAGGAAATGAGAACGTAGCCGGGACTAGTTGGTGGACGGAGTGACGGTCCAGATGATAGCATTAGTAGTCCTCACTATTTTGTTAAATAGTGTGATAATAAATATAATGAGGACACTATTTGAGAGTGGATATTGTCTAGAAGGCAATATTCCTGTTTAAACTCTCAGCTATGTTTTGTCATATATTACACGACGTTTGTATAATTAAGTTCGTATTTGTTTTATGTACCATGTATTTGGCGACTCAAGATGGGTGATGTATACCTATTTTGGGGGCGTCACAGTTGGTATAAAAGCTTAGGGATATGATCCCTGGCTGAGATATGAGACAAGAAATAGGAGGGAAGAGACGGGGAATTCCTTCACTAGTATGACTTACCTAAGTTTATTTGGTATTTAATTGGTCGGTCAGAGTATAGGGATAATATGTGATATGTTAATTAACCCTTGTTTTGTGGCAGTATTTGAAAATGGCATCCGAAAATGTTGAGATAAACAATGAAACACATGAGACCGTTGAGTCACCACAGATTAATGCCCAGGATAATGTGCAACAGGAAGGTAATAATTCTCATGTAAACAATAACACCGATGAAATGGTGAACGATGGGATGTTCAGAGGCTTTATACAATTCATACAACATCAGGCGAAAGCGGCTCCTGTCCAAAATGAAGGTGGAAACACTGACAAATCTCGAACGGTCACCGCTAAGCAGTTCAAAGAGCTGGGACCACCAGAGTTTTTTGGAGAGCGAAAACCACTTAAGGCGGAGATGTGGATAAATTAGTTCGACAAGATATTTGATGTCTTGGGATGCTCAAAGGAGAAAAAGGTTCCCTTTGCCACTTTCATGTTGCGAGCAGAGGTAGATTACTGGTGGGAATCTGTAAAGCGTACTCAACCTGCCGTACTCAAAATGTCTTGGGAGAAGTTCCAAGAGCTGTTCAACGACAAATACTTTCCTGAAAGTATTCATCACATGAGGGAGGTAGAGTTCATCAAGCATGAGCAAAACAATATGACCGTGGCGCAGTACGAAGCTAAGTTTGTCGAGTTATCTCGGTTTGCGTCCCACTTGGTTGATAATGAGGAGAGAATGACGCGGATGTTTCTAAGAGGTTTGAAACCTGAGATACGTCAATACCTTCTCTCTCATAAACTGTGTTTGTATTCAGATGTTGTGAATAGAGTTTAGTTATTGGAGCATGATAATGAGTCAACCCAAGTAAGAGAGAGCAGCCGGCAAGTCGATAATACCAGTGGTAGCAGTCATCGAAGCGATGACAACAAATGTGGAGGGAATCAACATTCCAGAAATGGTAATCACTTCGGTGGTAATCATGGCCATGACAATAAGAGTGGACATTTCAAGAAGAGGAGATTCAATAATAATGGAAAGACTTCAGCACCAGCACCTGTTGTTAAGGAAGGAGAACGACCACCGGTCGTATGTTACAAATGTGGAGGGGAAGGACACATAAGTCCAAACTGCACGATGCAGTCCAAAGCGTGTTATAATTATGGAAAAGAAGGTCACCTAGCCATATTTTGTCGTGCACCAAAGTCAAGTTCAGCTGGGATAGAGGCATTAAAGGGTGTCCCAGACAAGACAAAATCGGTAGTTCAAGGGAGAGCGTTTGTCATAACCTACCAAAAAGCGAGGAATTCGAACGAGGTGATCACGGGTGAGATAATCATAAACTCTAGCGAAGTTTATACTTTATTTGATACCGGTTCTACCCATTCCTTTATTTCTCCTACTTACGCTCAACGTTTAAATTTGACTCTAGAGAAATTAGACTTTGACTTATCTGTTGAAACTCCATTGGGAGAAACCTTCATTACATCCACGGTTTATAAGTCTTGTTTGATTCAAATCGGTAACAGCGCGTTACCTGTCGAACTAATTTCCTTGAAAATACTTTCATTTGATGTGATTATGTCATCATGCTAAAATCGATTATTTTTATAAGGTTGTTAGCTTTCATATTCCTAACACATCTATTATGTGAATTCAAGCAACCAAACCACTAAAATCAATCACTGTCATATCAAGTCATAAAGCTATTTATTTATTAAAAAAACGGATGTCAAGCTTTCTTAGCCCATGTCATGGATTTAAATAAAGATACGTCAGATTTAAATGATATTTCTATTGTTAATAAATTTTTTGACGTATTTTCTGAAGAACTTCCTGTCCTACCCCAGAGCGTGAAATTGAATTTTGTATCGACCTTGAATCCGGTACAAAACCCATTTCCAAATCCCCATATCGAATGGCTCCTATTGAACTTTATGAGTTAAAAACCCAACTACAAGAATTATTAGACATCTGTTTCATTCGTCCTAGTACGTCTCCTCGGGGTGCTCCTGTTCTATTCGTAAAGAAGAAAGATGGAAGTATGCGACTTTGTATTGATTATCGGGAGTTGAATCATGTCACCATCAAAAATAGGTACCCGTTGCCTCGCATTGATGACCTTTTGACTAGTTGCAAGGAGCCAAATTCTTTTCAAAGATTGATCTTCGTTCCAGATATCATCTGTTGAAGATTAAAACTGATGACATTCCAAAGACTACTTTCAGAACTCGGTATGGGCATTATGAATTCCTAGTCATATCTTTTGGATTGACTAATGCTCCTGCTTCCTTCATAGATATGATGAACCGAGTATTCAAGGAATATTTGGATCACTTTGTGGTCGTTTTTATTGATGACATCCTCATATACTCTAAAACCAGCGAAGACCATGAGCAACACTTGACGCTGATACTCCAAAAGCTTTGTGAAAACAAGCTTTATTCCAAGTTAAAGAAATGAGAGTTCTGGCTTGAGGAACTTGCATTCCTTGGGCACGTGATATCAAATCATGGAATATCTGTTGACCCGGTAAAGATTGAAGATATTCAAAGCTGGGAGCAACCTAAGTCAGTGACCGAAGTACATAGCTTTCTCGGCTTAGTTGGTTATTATCAGAGATTCGTAGAAGGGTTTTCTCGAATCGCTACTCCATTAACTCAGCTAACTCGAAAAGATACAAAATTCGATTGGAGCGAGGAATGTGAAAAGAGTTTTCAAGAACTCAAGAGGAGACTCATTTCAGCACCTGTCCTGACAATACCATCTGGCTCAGAGGGATTTGTGACGCCCCCAAAATAGGTATACATCACCAAATACATGGTACATAATACAAATACAATTTTAAATATACAATATGAGCTGTGAGTTTTAATACAAATATTGTCTTCTAGACAGTATTAAAACTCAAAATAAGTCCTCAATACATTTATTTACACACTATTTCATAGAATAGTGATGACTACTAATGCTATCGTCTGGACCGTCACTCCGTTCCGCGACTAGTCCCAACTACGTTCTCATTTCTTAAAGAGAACAATGAAAGTAAAAGGGTGAGCACAACTAGCCCAGTAAGAAATATTATGACTAAGATAATGCAGAATAAATTATCACTAGCCTTCAACAATGTTAAACTGATAAAATACAATAGACATCAAGTTTAACTACAGAGGAACAAGCAATCCATTAAAATAGTCAAGTAGAGAATAAAATCTACTATCTTTTATGATTTAAAAAGGTTTTTCATCACTTTTATCGCCGAGACTCAGCTTAATAAATAATCCACATCATCCCTGCACTACGGCCAAAGATCTTCATTATTATCACAACCACAAATTATTCATGAACTACGGCCAAGGATATTCGTGTATTCATCAATGGTCATAATCATGCCAACAAATGTCCATCAATGCACTATGGGCCAATGAGGACTTTTACCACATCATTTGTAACATTACGGTCATGATTATACCGATTAATCTCTAGTCATAATCATACCAAGTCCATCTATGCACTACAGGCCACAAATGACTTTCAACATAATATAAACATGAGGATGATGACAATGATATAAGAATTCAATAAAACAAGTTCAAAAATTAATTTATCTAGGAACTAATAACGTCCAAATTGTCAACATGATACTTCTTTGTAGAGTAAAATTCAAGAATGCTCAGAAGAATATTTCCATGAAAAGATACTGGATGAAGCGCAAATATCAAGGATATTCCACGAATTTCATGGAGTATAGAAGTCAAAACTTTAACCAAGTGAGTATAATAAAGAATGGAATAACAAAAGAAATCACCAAGCATGAGATAGACCGAACATACAGGTTATTCCAACAGAATAATAAATAACGGAACCAGGTCATGCGTAAATGCACAGACAGGATATTCCAACAGAATAATAAATAACGGAACCAGGTCAGGCAAAATTCGCACCAACAGGATGTTCCAACAGAATAATAAATAACAGAACCAGGTCATGCGTAAACGCACAGACAGGATGTTCCAACAGAATAATAAATAATGGAACCAGGTCATGCGTAACGCACAGACAGGATGTTCCAACAGAATAATAAAGAATGGAATAACAGAAGAATTTCACCATGTATGCGGTACTTCGCATAGACAGGTTATTCCAACATAATAATAAAGAATGGAATAACAGAAGAATTTCACCAAGTATGCGGTACTTCGCATAGACAGGTTATTCCAACATAATAACAAAGAATGGAATAACAGAAGTTCTCTTCATGAAGACGAAAGAAAGAAATAATACCCCTTACCGTAAAAGAAGAGTATTCCGACTGGTAGGGCGAGGATATTCTTGAAAAAAAACTTGCACTATGCTCAAAGCTTCTTAAAACTCTAAAGAAATACGCTCAAGGTTATAGAAGAATTCTCTGAACTTCTGGTCTGGTTTTCAATTCTAACTAAGCATCCTATTTATAGGAAATAGAAAGGATACTATGCTGCATTATGTAATAAAATATAATATATTCTATTTGTAATCAAATAAAACAAAACTTTATAAAAAGTATTCTGTTTTATATAAAAAGATTTTACTATCTAAATACTATGCTGGCACTATACAAACACTATACATAATAGAATATAATATATTCTAATTATTGTCTAATAAAACAAATAACTTTATAAAAGTATTCTGTTTTATATAAAAAGATTTTACTATGCAAAATACTATGCATAATAGAATATAATATATTCTAATTATTGTCTAATAAATCAAATAACTTTATAAAAGTATTTTGTTTTATATAAAAAGCTTTTCAGTTTTATTACATTAGTAATACTAATAAAATAAAATTTATAATATATATATATATATATATATATATATATATATATATATATATATATATATATATATATATATATATATATATATAAACTTCTGTGACTTCATAAAAAGACACCTCAATATATCTAACAATATTTATCATTATTAATATAATTCACAATATTAATCAATCAGGTCGTTCCCAGGAAAGAGGGGGCTTTCCAATAAGGATTTCTTCCTATTGGCGCGTAATTAGGTGACCAAACCTCTCTTTGGTAGAACTTCAAGACATCGTTAATATTTCAAATATTAATATTAATAACTCTGTCATCTCAATTGTTGATTTAATAATATATAAAATATCGAAAATAATTGAATCAAATAACGTGAGATATTATGCAACAATTACTGAAGCAATAATTGAACAAAACTGAGTGACTTCTCACGTAACCATCAATAATCAATATCGTATGCTACTATGCAACCACTTGTATTACTGTACTTTTGTAACGACCCCAAAATTCATACAATTTAATTCACGACTTCGGTCGTTAATAATACAATCAACCTCTAATTTTGCATCATTAAACGATAATACAAACATTGAAATTTTGTGGAATAATTAAAATTTTCTATTACAAACTATCCTCGTTCCCAAAACCTTCAACCTTTACATGAAAATATATCAGAAACATTTTAATACTACAATAGTTTACATTGCAAAACGATATTACAATTTAACATTAATACATTATTCGGAACCTTAAACATGGTTCAAATAATAATAATACAACCAAAGTGTGTAAATCTTCAAGTATCATATCTGATTCATGTCTTTCAAGTAACACATAACTTTACCTTGAAACTTGAACCTGCAAAAGTGATTATTTGCAAGGTTGAGCTCGACAGCCCATCAAAATCTAACAGTTTTCATGCATCACGTAGTACATAATAACATGCTCAACATATATCTCATAAACATCAGACTAACATAACATACATGCTAAAATTCATATAACAAGTATAAAGATTGAGTTCCTTACTCAATCAGCATGCTTTTAGTCAAACAACGTAGTCATAAATTGGCTTTAACATTTCATACATTCAACATATATATAACACATCATGCTCTTTACAATAAAGATTTAAAACAATCAAATTCACATAAAAAATAGGAACTGAAAGACTTACCTTGATCGTTGTTTACCAATAACAGTTTAACAACTTACAGTTATTTGCACTTCACGTGCCCTACACAATTATATAATCATGAATATCAACTATTAGTCAATAGCAATGCATAGTAGTTGTAATGTAAACTTTACTTTATATCTCATAACCCTTCCTATTATTAATACACAATTGTTCAATTTGATTGTGTTAACTTTAGACTTATAACTCACTATATTTCTTCTTAGTCAAACTCGAAGTTCATTCAAGTGTTTAAGTCTTGCTAGGACCACTTATTGGTTTTATATTAACCTATTCAATATCTTATTATATTCATTTCATTTGATTTAAAACACTCTTTACTTTCATTAACATTTATCACGGTGTTTCGACGTCTATTCGTCACACGCTCAAATTGTCTCTCTTGTGTGTGCTTAATATGTGTATTCAACTTATCTAATATATCATTTATTAATGTTAAGCATCATTATACTTCATAATATTCATATTCTATAACTTAAAACAACATCTATTATCGTCAAGAGCATTACACTTGCATACGTGCATGCCCGACGCCCTCCGATTTCCTCTGAAAACACAACAGTCACAAAGATTACCATTTTAACTATTGTTCCCGACATCAATTTGAAAACCTTAAAGAATAAAAGTTGTAGGTCTATTCGTTCTCATTCCGGATCACCTTGAATCACCTCAATCGGAGTTCGTATGAAAACGTTATGCTTAATTTACTATAGCAGGTCAGAACAGTGCACCAACCACTGATGTCCGGCACAATTGGACCCTAAATGGCCTTGGGGGCAGCGTAGCTGCGCCCCAAGTCACAGAACATCCCCTCAGGCTCTTCTCTTCGCGATTTTACAGACCCATACTCCTTCCAATGATCATAACATTAGTTATACTCATCCAAATTAGTCCGTTTTCAATTCTATAGATTCGTAACTCATAAAGCTACAACATACCAATTACCCATCAACTAACATAAACATTAACTAACCCAAATATGGATTTATAAATCATATTCATACTAATTGTTCTTGTTTGACAAATTTAGCGAATTCATTCACTACGAATTCATTTCTCAACCAAATTGGTTCGTTCAACTAGTGTTCTTTTCGTTTTTCGACGTACTAAACACATTTATAATCAATTTCAGATTATATACATGATCTAACCATCAATTTAAGCCTTAAAATAGACCCAAAATACATATATTAAGCTATAAACCAAATTTCTTCTTCTAACACTTGTTTCCACGAATTTGATTACATAAAAACCTGTTATAGATTACATATAACAAATTATGCACATCTATTAACATTATATCATCAATCTCTTAACAATCTAACCATAGAAATCCAACGTTTCAAAGAAAACTCAGGAAGTATAATACTAAAAACTCAAAATTAGATTATTACCTTTGATTAGCTATAAAATTTCGAACAATCTTCTTGTTTCTTCCTTTCATACAAATTTCTTCTCTCAATTTACAAAGAACTTCTTCTCTTTCTCTCTTCTTTCTTCCTTATGTTCTTTCTTAGGCTTAAGACAACGTAAAACTAAAACAGACGCTAACATAAAAAAAAAATTGACGTATAATAATTAGGCTACTAAATACCTATCAGTTATTTTTTTCATTATTTTAAACTTAAAAGCCATAAGGCCTTGTTTTGCAAAACCTATTAAATAATGACTTAATCATTCCTTAAGCCTTGTTTGGCAAAACAAGATTAAAATTAAAATTTTAAAAGCTTTAAGGCTTTGTTTGGTAAAACCAAATTAAAACTCTTTTAATCTATTTCCATAAGTCATTTATAATATAGTTTATTGTCACACTTTATTTAAATAAATTTCCATATTCAAATTAAATTAAATCTAATAACAATTTATTAAATCCATTTACCACATAAACAAATACAATAAAATAATAATTTTTTATTATAATTATAATTTTATTTAATAAATTAACACATCACTTTGATTACAAAAAAATCAAATTAAAATAACATTATAATAATCCATATAATCCTTAATAACTCTCTAATTTAGTTATTGAGTTAAATTAGAGTAATATCTCATAAATTTAATTCATCACTCTTTTATCTTAATTAAGTTAATTTCTATAACTCACGAATTATTTACTTACTAATAAATAATCCAACAAATGTCTACTAAACAACAAACACATCTGTAGTAGCCCCTAGGGGTGAGCATGGTGCGGTTTGGTGCGGTTTGAAGTCCAAACTGCACCTGAAACCGCTTAGGTGCGGTTTAAAAAATTCAAAACCGCACCCGAAACCGTTTGTGATTGGTGCGGTTCGGTTTTGAAGTGTACGGTGCGGTTTTAATCGGTGCGATTTCGGTTCCAAAACCAATTGAAACAACAAAAAAGTTTAAGCCTTCAATAAAATTTAACATAAAACTTACATCGAACAATTAACTTAGTGACAAAGTCGACAATGAGAATTATATCAAGCATGCTTTAAAACTAAAATATGCACTATATAAAATAACAGAGACTATTCGTTAACAAGCAAGAATGTTTATCTAGTTCCCCAAAAATTAAAAGTATATACTGAAGATAGAATAAAATATATTGCAGGGAGGAATAAAAATAATCTATTAGACTATTACAATTATAGCATTGACATTAACCAATGCAACAAGTGCTCGAGCCCCTCAACTATAAGGCCCTCCAATAACACATCAAACAAATTCAAAATTCCAAAACTCAATTGCTTAATTTTTGACTCTATAACCTCTAACATCTTCTTTTAATTGGTAAAAAAATGACAATGTAAGACTGGGGATTTCTCTGAGCGTGTTCAAGTGAAAAGTAACTTTAGAATATACTAGAGATAATACATACATACACACATGGTGCGGAATCGGTTTTATGCAGTTTGGTTTTGGCTAGAAACCAAACCGGAACCGTAAATTTGGTTATTCAACCCACCTAAAACCGCCACATACGCCGGAACCGTTGGTGCGGTTTTAATTGGTGCGGTTTGTGCGATTTTTGGTGCGGTTTCGGTTCCAATTTTGTTACTTGCTCAGCCCTAGTAGCCCCGAATCCGGGTCCCAAATCACCGCAGATCCGGTATACTATTTCTATAACTATTTGCGGAAGATATAAACATAAATTGTTTATACATTAAACTTACACACTTATCCCCAAGGTCGAGTAACCTTAACTTAAACACCATATATAAACTTTCTAACATATAACACATTTATCAAACTATACTATTACAAAATAGTCGCACATTTAACCCAAGTAGAACTTGACTTTAACCTTTTCCTGTATCCGAACGCATTCGCCTTATCTGCAATGTTTATCATGATATAGAAAGGGTGAGCATGAAAGTTGCCCAACAAGTTTATATACAACAATATAACGATATATCATAATTGAAGAGTATGAATAATGAGTTTGCTATAATTCATCAATATAATTGAGAACTAGCACGAACAAATTTTTGACTGAACAAGTATTATACATGAACAAACATTTCTGAACCAACTGGTAATGAAGGTGATCAGCCTTTCATACCTGACTTATATATGCAAGATGTACAGAGTACAAATTTCATGGCAATCAGCAATGATTAACCATAAGATTGAAGAAACTACTCTTATTAGAGTTAAGTAAAAGAAACTTGCCTGAACCGTTGATTACCGCAACGCAATTTATAACGCTTTACTCGAAGACCTAATATTAGTAATATAGATCTCCAATATTAGAATAATATCATCATAGTATAATGTTGTTATATTTATATCCATAGAATAACCTAAACACATAGCACATAATCCTATCAGTCTATACAACACATAAAACTTAGCATCAAGTTAGACTATTAAGTGTGAGTTGATACCGACACAATTTTATCATCGTATGTTAAAGTGTCTAGCATTTAAACATGTAGTTAAGTATTAGTCATTACGCTTAAGTCTTAATGTTATTGTTATACATTGATAATCGTTTCATCACTTCATAACTTATACATATAAGTTATCCCTTTTCATGTTATCTTAGTAAGCAAGATAACCTTTCATTAAATTTAAATATCATTTCATTAAATCAGATTTCATTTCAGTATCCTGAAGTTACTATTTCAGCAGACCAAATCATTTTAGCAACCTGAATTCACTATTCTTCTTCACGAAAATTCCAAATCAACTTATTATTTTCCAATCCTTTGGCCAAACATATATACATGTATTTCATACACAAAAAGTATTTTTCCATAATTTTCCAACTTCCTTTGATATTTTTCAAAAATTAATTCTAGTGCGTAGCTTAAGAAATTAGCTACCTCGTGCTTAACTCCAAACATTCCCATCTCTTGGGATAACCTTATATATGTTAACGTGATACTCCATTTTAAATTTCGTGGTAATCGGAGTTGTAGAACTCCGTTTATAGCGATTTCCGTCGGAAAATCACAAAAATTATAATGGTCATAACTTGGTCGTTTTAACTCAGAATTAGTTCATTTTTGGACACGAGCTACATAATACCATATATTTTTATTTCTTGAAAGCCTGGAATTTTTCTCATTAAATAAATGTCCGAAACAGCCCCCGGAAAATTTTGGGCAGCAACTTTTTGTCATTTGGCAGTTTTGGAGTCCTTTACCAAAACTTGAATAAAATGAAATCTATAACTCCGATTAATGATCCGTCAATTTTGTTGGGTTCGTATCTTTCCGAAATACAGTTTTCATCTATCACAATCCATATTTGGACATGTTAAGCTCCCGGAAATTAGCCCGGAAGTGGCTGTTACAAACTGTCATTCTAACAGTTTTTATTACCTTTGTGTAGTTTGGGAGAAATCCCATAACTTGTTCAATATTCAACCTATTTGAGTAATTCCAAAGGGATTTTACCCTTAACACATATATCTAGTATCCCAAGAACATAAATCATAAATATCAATCATAGATTTCAAGAAAAATCAAAACCTAGCTCTCACTTTAAAAGTTCAAACTTTTCCGGAAAAATTACATTTTTCTCTTCCTTTGATTTCCACTAATTTAACACCCATTATGGGTAGATCCAAACAAAAAACACTTATTAACATGTATATACATAGTTTTTGAGTTTAGAAACAAAGTTTCTTAGTTCATCAAACAAGTATCAACACAATCAAAGCTAAGAAAAATTTAGGTTTTCTATTTTTTGGAAAACCTAACCTCCATTTCATACTTGAAATCATATAAATCGCATAGATCTTAGGGTTTGAACTACCAAATCAAAAACCCCTTTAATTAATTTCATAAAAAGAAATTAGAGAGAGATTATACCTTTTGCTTTTCTTTTTCTTCTTCCTTCTTATTCCATGGATGATTTCTCCACCTTCCCACACAAGGGGGCTGCCGCCCCTCCCCTCTTCTCTCCCTCTTTCTCCCATTCTCTCTTTCTTTCTCTTGGCTTTCTCTCTTCTCTCTTTCTTCTTTTCTATTTTTGCTTCTATCTCTTTCTCTTTCTCTAGCTTATCTATTTTGGAAAGGAAGAATAAAAGTAACTAAAGTGTTAGTATGATTTTCATGTATATTTGCTATAATGTGTAAGTATACTTCTCCCCTTGCTTCTCTCTCTTATCATATCAATTACCAACTCATGTTGCCTGCAAGTATAAGCATATGTGTTGGTTAAATAAAAATTGGATACCTAAGGAGAGTTGTTGAGAGTTAGTAAATAATTCTTGTCAAATTAAATTAACCATGTGCTCCTCTTTCTCTCCCACTTAATCATTTAATGTTGCTTGAAAGCTATACTAAATGTTGGATAAATAAACAAGTGACACATATGGAGAGTTGGTGACCAACTTAGACAAATAAGAGACCAAAATAAATCATAGTCACATGCTCAATCTCTCCTCATTTTTCTTCCTACATAAACCGGCCAATGTGGCCCTTATGCACCCACATGTTGGTTTTATTTTATTGCTTGCAAGCTTAGTAATATGTGATAGATTTGTTAAAGAATTGACACATGTGGTAGTTGTTTGGAGTGGTTGAACCACTTTATCCACTAAAATAAGTTATCAACAACCCTCACATGCTCTCCTTATCTCCTCTCTAGAACCGGCCATGTGGCATAAGATTCTTCCAAGTTTGATTTAATTTCTTTGTCCAAAAATGTCCCTCCTTACTTGGATCAAATTTTGGGCTTTTAAATTATAGATTGGGCCAACTCTTAGGCTTAACCCTTAAGTCTTTTGAGCTTTCTAATAAAAATATTTGGACTTCCTAAATAATTATTTGCACCATTTAAATATCCATAGTCCAACACTTTTTATTCTATGCTACCCTAACTTATTTAATTAGGGTTTTCATTTCCTCAATTATAACACAAATCTTTACTCATGCACACTTATTTCCTTAACCCAATTAGACTTGCTATAATTAGGTTATCAAATTAATCATTTGAGATATATAAAATAAATATCTTAATGATAGTATATAATATAAATAATAATATTCTCCCTTACCATAACCTATTAAGTTATTCAATCCTTCATTCCTAATATATAATTAGGGTTTCACTAATTCCTTTTGTTTGTTTATATAATAAACAAATATAAACCATCATATAATATTCATATTCCTTACACATAACTTTTTAACCCTTAGGGTATAATACTTCGCATTAGGATTCCCCAAATTAGGGTTTAAATTCTCGATACTGAAATTAGAGTTTCTGAATATATCGTTAGGGTTTTCTAACTTAATCACCATATTCATAACATGATTTTAGTGTTTCGGATTCCCGGAACTGAAACTAGGGTTTCCAGAATCGATTCTAGGGTTTCTCATCAGACGTTAGGATTTTCTAACAGAACATTGACGTTATTAATATATACTTAGGGTTTGACACATATATAATTAATCTGGTCAACCCTTGACCCTTAACCACATTCTGTACACATACATAACGATTTTCACAGAACTTAATCACATAAATCCTTAATCCTGAATAATTCACCTATTTCCTTTACCGAATTTTGAAATCCTCAAAATTCAATCTCAATAACATCAAACGCATACACTTATTTTATGTCTAGGTCTATTATTTAACCTTAAATCTATCATTTAAGATTTTCATAAATTGTCTAATTTCTCGGGTTGTCACATTCACCCCTCCTTATAAGAATTTCGTCCCCGAAGTTCACCTTACACCTTACACCATACAGCTTACATCATTCACACATATCATCACATGCTACCCAATACACCACTCACAAGGGTAAAAAAATTTTAAAACTGTGCTGAGGAATCGTATAGACTGTTTATTTTTCATTTTCGCAAAGGTTTTATGGAAATTCATCCGCAAACCGTCATTACTTACGGACACAAAGGGTGATTAGCCCGATATGCCCTGTACTGGCCAAGTACTGATTTTATCTGTTTTCCCATCACTGCCAAAGGCACAAAAATTTTACCTCAGTCTTATTTGATTCCACAGTAAAACAATTTGGTTTGGGAAATTTCTTTCAATAAACATTTTTGAGAATGACGTCATGATGCCGCACTGTATTTAACAGTACGTTGAGGATTTCGTCATTTTGTGACTTTGTTATACTACATCATACTGTAGTGGGCTGACGATCCTTAGATCACATCCAACACCAAGTAATTCTACATTGATAACTCCATCATTTTTTTATCATCTCTGCACCAAGTCACATGATACATAAGTGATAAATAAAAATAAATTTTTTTTAAAAAGGCACATAGTGCGTATTTAGCTTGATGTCAAAATTTGAGGTTTAGCAAAGCTAGGGGTTTAGTAAAACCTAAATCTCCACTAATGATCATATGCTTAACAATCTATCTGTTCCTATAATCCTTAACACTCCATTCACACACAACTATACCCAGTTCATAAAATCACACTTATGAGTTCATAACCTGGCCACAATTATATAAGTTTACGAACTTACCCTAGTCTGACCTTTGGCGTCCGTTCGCTGAGGGGTCCATAAACATTTCATATAACTATAAGTCAAGAATGTCACATAAGTATGAGTTCTAAGAACTCGTACTTAATCCTATATTCTCTACCTATGACCTATTTATCTGTATATAACAACTAGCGTGACACAACATTTTAATTATTACCAATGCCACCAACTAAGTAGTTTTTACACCAAGTACAATTCCCCGCCCATACAAGGAATCATACAACTCAGTTGCTGACACGAGTCCTCATTCAAATCCCCACCTAATCTTAACCCCCTTTTTCCATACGAATTTCATTTAATCCTTATCCATAATCCATAACTCTTTTATAAGTTTTTGTAGTACCATTTCATAGTACAATTTACACACAACATCTTGCTGTAAACTTTTCAATCAGTAGATTCATTCTTTTCCCATATCATAACCTTTATCAGATCACGGGGTGATCTTATCGTATATATTACGATTCAATTCCATACACTATGATCTTTTTGTTTTACGATCTCCTATCACTGCACTTTCAGTCTTTTAGACTCGATCTATTTATCGTTACTGTTCAACTTTATTATCAGAGTTAGGGAACTCTGTGTCTTTACACTCGCCAAGATTCATCTTTGAATCTTACCGACCAACTAACTCTATGTGAGTTAGATCTTATCCTAATCACTGCGGTTATTGGTCTCAGGTATTCCTACCTAAGCTTCATAACCAACAGCTCTGATACCAACTGTAGTAGCCCCGAATCCGGGTCCCAAATCACTGCAGATCCGGTATACTATTTCTATAACTATTTGCGGAAGATATAAACATAAATTGTTTATACATTAAACTTACACACTTATCCCCAAGGTCGAGTAACCCTAACTTAAACACCATATATAAACTTTCTAACATATAACACATTTATCAAACTATACTATTACAAAATAGTCGCACATTTAACCCAAGTAGAACTTGACTTTAACCTTTTCCTGTATCCAAACGCATTCGCCTTATCTGCAATGTTTATCATGATATAGCAAGGGTGGGCATGAAAGTTGCCCAGCAAGTTTATATACAACAATATAACGATATATCATGATTGAAGAGTATGAATAATGAGCTTGCTATAATTCATCAATATAATTGAGAACTAGCACGAACAAATTTTTGACTGAACAAGTATTATACATGAACAAACATTTCTGAACCAACTGGTAATGAAGGTGATCAGCCTTTCATACCTGACTTATATATGCAAGATGTACAGAGTACAAATTTCATGGCAATCAGCAATGATTAACCATAAGATTGAAGAAACTACTCTTATTAGAGTTAAGTAAAAGAAACTTGCCTGAACCGTTGATTACCGCAACGCAAATTATAACGCTTTACTCGATGACCTAATATTAGTAATATAGATCTCCAATATTAGAATAATATCATCATAGTATAATACTGTTATATTTATATCCATAGAATAACCTAAACACATAGCACATAATCCTATCAGTCTATACAACACATAAAACTTAGCATCAAGTTAGACTATTAAGTGTGAGTTGATACCGACACAATTTTATCATCGTATGTTAAAGTGTCTAGCATTTAAACATGTAGTTAAGTATTAGTCATTACGCTTAAGTCTTAATGTTATTGTTATACATTGATAATCGTTTCATCACTTCATAACTTATACATATAAGTTATCCCTTTTCATGTTATCTTAGTAAGCAAGATAACCTTTCATTAAATTTAAATATCATTTCATTAAATCAGATTTCATTTCAGTATCCTGAAGTTACTATTTCAGCAGACCAAATCATTTTAGCAACCTGAATTCACTATTCTTCTTCACGAAAATTCCAAATCAACTTATTCTTTTCCAATCCTTTGGCCAAACATATATACATGTATTTCATACACAAAAAGTATTTTTCCATAATTTTCAAACTTCCTTTGATATTTTTCAAAAATTAATTCTAGTGCGTAGCTTAAGAAATTAGCTACCTCGTGCTTAACTCCAAACATTCCCATCTCTTGGGATAACCTTATATATGTTAACGTGATACTCCATTTTAAATTTCGTGGCAATCGGAGTTGTAGAACTCCGTTTATAGCGATTTCCGTCGGAAAATCACAAAAATTGTAATGGTCATAACTTGGTCGTTTTAACTCAGAATTAGCTCATTTTTGGACACGAGCTACATAATACCATATATTTTCATTTCTCGGAAGCCTGGAATTTTTATCATTAAATAAATGTCCGAAACAGCCCCCGGAAAAATTTGGGCAGCAACTTTTTGTCATTTGGCAGTTTTGGAGTCCTTTACCAAAACTTGAATAAAATGAAATCTATAACTCAGATTAATGATCCGTCAATTTTTTTGGGTTCGCATCTTTCCGAACTACAGTTTTCATCTATCACAATCCATATTTGGACATGTTAAGCTCCCGGAAATTAGCCCGGAAGTGGCTGTTACAAACTGTCATTCTAACAGTTTTTATTACCTTTGTGTAGTTTGGGAGAAATCCCATAACTTGTTCAATATTCAACCTATTTGAGTAATTCCAAAGGGATTTTACCCTTAACACATATATCTAGTATCCCAAGAACATAAATCATAAATATCAATCATAGATTTCAAGAAAAATCAAAACCTAGCTCTCACTTTAAAAGTTCAAACTTTTCCGGAAAAATTACATTTTTCTCTTCCTTTGATTTCCACCAATTTAACATCCATTATGGGTAGATCCAAACAATAAACACTTATTAACATGTATATACATAGTTTTTAAGTTTAAAAACAAAGTTTCTTAGTTCATCAAACAAGTATCAACACAATCAAAGCTAAGAAAAATTTAGGTTTTCTATTTTTTGAAAAACCTAACCTCCATTTCATACTTGAAATCATATAAATCGCATAGATCTTAGGGTTTGAACTACCAAATCAAAAACCCCTTTAATCAATTTCATAAAAAGAAATTAGAGAGAGATTATACCTTTTGCTTTTCTTTTTCTTCTTCCTTCTTCTTCCATGGAGGATTTCTCCACCTTCCCACACAAGGGGGCTGCCGCCCCTCCCCTCTTCTCTCCCTCTTTCTCCCGTTCTCTCTTTCTTTCTCTTGGCTTTCTCTCTTCTCTCTTTCTTCTTTTCTATTTTTGCTTCTATCTCTTTCTCTTTCTCTAGCTTATCTATTTTGGAAAGGAAGAATAAAAGTAACTAAAGTGTTAGTATGATTTTCATGTATATTTGCTATAATGTGTAAGTATACTTCTCCCCTTGCTTCTCTCTCTTATCATATCAATTACCAACTCATGTTGCTTGCAAGTATAAGCATATGTGTTGGTTAAATAAAAATTGGATACCTAAGGAGAGTTGTTGAGAGTTAGTAAATAATTCTTGTCAAATTAAATTAACTATGTGCTCCTCTTTCTCTCCCACTTAATCATTTAATGTTGCTTGAAAGCTATACTAAATGTTGGATAAATAAACAAGTGACACATATGGAGAGTTGGTGACCAACTTAGACAAATAAGAGACCAAAATAAATCTTAGTCACATGCTCAATCTCTCCTCATTTTTCCTCCTACATAAACCGGCCAATGTGGCCCTTATGCACCCACATGTTGGTTTTATTTTATTGCTTGCAAGCTTAGTAATATGTGATAGATTTGTTAAAGAATTGACACATGTGGTAGTTGGTGGGAGTGGTTGAACCACTTTATCCACTAAAACAAGTTATCAACAACCCTCACATGCTCTCCTTATCTCCTCTCTAGAACCGGCCATGTGGCATAAGATTCTTCCAAGTTTGATTTAATTTCTTTGTCCAAAAATGTCCCTCCTTACTTGGATCAAATTTTGGGCTTTTAAATTATAGATTGGGCCAACTCTTAGGCTTAACCCTTAAGTCTTTTGAGCTTTCTAATAAAAATATTTGGACTTCCTAAATAATTATTTGCACCATTTAAATATCCATAGTCCAACACTTTTTATTCTATGCTACCCTAACTTATTTAATTAGGGTTTTCATTTCCTCAATTATAACACAAATCTTTACTCATACACACTTATTTCCTTAACCCAATTAGACTTGCTATAATTAGGTTATCAAATTAATCATTTGAGATATATAAAATAAATCTCTTAATGATAGTATATAATATAAATAATAATATTCTCCCTTACCATAACCTATTAAGTTATTCAATCCTTCATTCCTAATATATAATTAGGGTTTCACTAATTCCTTTTGTTTGTTTATATAATAAACAAATATAAACCATCATATAATGTTCATATTCCTTACACATAACTTTTTAACCCTTAGGGTATAATACTTTGCATTAGGATTCCCCAAATTAGGGTTTAAATTCTCGATACTGAAATTAGAGTTTCTGAATATATCGTTAGGGTTTTCTAACTTAATCACCATATTCATAACATGATTTTAGTGTTTCGGATTCCCGGAACTGAAACTAGAGTTTCCAGAACCGATTCTAGGGTTTCTCATCAGACGTTAGGATTTTCTAACAGAACATTGACGTTATTAATATATACTTAGGGTTTGACACATATATAATTAATCTGGTCAACCCTTGACCCTTAACCACATTCTGTACACATACATAACGATTTTCACAGAACTTTATCACATAAATCCTTAATCCTGAATAATTCACCTATTTCCTTTACCGAATTTTGAAATCCTCAAAATTCAATCTTAATAACATCAAACGTATACACTTATTTTATGTCTAGGTATATTATTTAACCTTAAATCTATCATTTAAGATTTTCATAAATTGTCTAATTTCTCGGGTTGTCACAACATCAATTAAAATATTTATTTAATTCAATAAATATTTGAAATTATAAAAAAAAATTCTGAATTGTTACAACTTTTACTACCGAGTAGTTCAACAGTTTTAACTGTAAAACTTTCGCCATTATTTTCATAAAAATATTTTTGTCGTTTTCTCAATCCGACAATAATTTCGTTGTGGGGTCCACCAATTATTGTGCCGTCGTACGAATATTCCCTGTTAAAACGAATATTTCCCGACCAATCGAATATTATATAACAACTTGTGTACTTTGCAAAATTTATAAATATTACCCCCAACTATAACATTATATCAAATTCATTCCATAATATTTAAAAATGATATTTATAGAAAAATCATCTTTATTAAAAAGTTGGGGTCTTACAACCTCCCCTTCTTATGAAATTTCGTCCTCGAAATTAGGGTACGTACCTGGTATGTCGAAAAGGTAAGGATATCTTGATTTCATTTCAGATTCTAAATCCCAGGTCATTTCCTCCACATCGTGGATTTTCCACAAAACTTTGACTTGAGGTATAACATTGGAGCGTAGAATATGTTCCTTCTTATCCAAGATTTGAACATGAACCTCTTCATACGTCAAATCTTTCGCTATTTCGTCTGGTTCTAACTCAATAATGTGGTTCGGGTCTTCCACATATTTCTGTAACATGGATATATGAAAAACGTTAAAAACACGAGACATACTTGGCGGTAAAGCAAGTCTAAACGCCACAGTTCCTACTCGATCGAGGATTAAAAATGGGCCAATGAATCAAGTATTGAGCTTTCCTCTCTTTCCAAATCTCGTAACTCTTTTCCATGGAGCAACACGTAACAACACATGATCTCCAATATCGAATTTCACGTCCTTTCGATGAAGATTAGCATAACTCTTTTATCGATCTTGTGAGATTTTTATACGTTGCCGTATCGTTTGAATCTTTTCCGTAGTCATATGTACCAACTCCAGTCCCAACAACATTGCTTCGCCCATCTCATCCCAACATACTGGAGAACGACACTTTCTTGCATACAACGCTTCGAATGGAGCCATGCCAATACTTGCTTGATAGCTATTGTTGTAGGAAAACTCTACCAATGGTAAAAACTTGTCCCAACTTCCCTTGAAGTCAAGGACACAGAGTCTTAATAAATCTCCAAGAGTTTAAATAGTCCTCTCTGATTGTCCGTCCGTCTGAGGATGATATGCTAAACTAAATTATAAGTCCGTGCCCATAGCTTTTTGCAAACTAACCCAAAATCGTGAAGTGAATCTTGGGTCTCGATCAGAAACTATGGATATTGGCATACCATGTAGTCTTACAATCTCATTTATATACATACGAGCAAGACGTTCAAGTGTATAAGTTTATCGTATTGGTAAGAAATGAGCAGACTTGGTCAATCTATCAATAAGGACCCAAATTGCATCTATGCCTTGAAAAATCTTGGGAAGACCAGTAACGAAATCCATGGTAATGTGCTCCCACTTCCATTATGGAATTTTAAGTGGTCACAATGGACCTTTTGGTACTTGATGCTCCGCCTTGACTCGTTAACAAATTAGACACCTTGAGATAAATAGCGTTATCTCTCTCTTCATATTGCTCCACAAAAATGTATGACGAAGATCACGATACATTTTGGTACTCCCAGGATGGATTGCAAACGGTGTGTTGTGCACCTCCATCATGATTTTATACTTTAAATCAGGGTCGTTAGGAACACAAAGTCTGGATTTGACTCAAAGTATTCCTTCTTCATCGATTCTTGCTTCCGGAATAGCACCTTCTTGCACTTTCTTCCTCATACGCATCAGCTCCAGATCTGTAACTTGAGCAGTTTTAACTTTATCAATTAAAGTCGGTTCTACTTGTATATTCGCCATCATCACATGGGTCCCTGGAGTCTTTAACTCTATCTCCATCCTTTGCAAGTCACACAAAATGGGCCTTTGCGTTGTCAATATCACACTCATACCCGCATATGATCTTCTACTCAATGTGTCAACTACCACGTTCGCTTTTCCAGGATGATATTGGATGGTATGATCATAATCTTTCAACAGTTCAAGCCAACGTCGTTGTCGCATGTTAATGGAGTAGTGATTCGAGAAAACCCTTCTACGAATCTCCGATAATAACCAGCTAAGCCGAGAAAGCTAAGTACTTCGGTCACTGATTTAGGTTGCTCCCAGCTTTGAATAGCTTCAATCTTTGCTAGATCAACAGATATTCCATGACTTGATAATACGTGCCCAAGGAATGCTACTTCCTCAAGCCAGAACTCGCATTTCTTCAACTTGGCATAAAGTTTATATTCACGAAGCTTTTAGAGTATCAGCCTCAAGTGTTGCTCATGATCTTCATGGCTTTTGGAATAAATAGGGATGTCATCAATAGAGACAACCACAAAGTGATCCAAATATTCCTTGAATACTCGGTTCATCATATCCATAAAGGTAGCAGGAGCATTAGTCAATCCAAAGGACATGACTAGGAATTCATAATGCCCGTACCGAGTTCTGAAAGCCGTCTTTGGCATGTCATCATTTCTAATCTTCAATTGGTGATATCCAGAACGAGGATCAATCTTTGAAAAGAATTTGGCTCCTTGCAACTGGTCAAATAGGTCATCAATACGTGGCAATGGGTACCTATTTATGATGGTGACATGATTCAACTCCCGATAATCAATACAAAGTCGCATACTCCCATCTTTCTTCTTCACGAATAGAACAGGAGCACCCAAAGGAGACGTACTAGGACGAATGAAACCGATGTCTAACAATTCCTGCAGTTGGGTCTTTAACTCCTGAAGTTCAATAGGAGCCATTCGATATGGTGTTTTGGAAATAGGTTTTGAATCGGGTTCAAGGTCGATATAAAATTCAATTTCACGCTCTGGGGGTAGGCCAGGAAGTTCTTTAGGGAATACGTCAGGAAATTTATTAACAATAGAGATATCATTCAAAACTGACGTATTTTTGTTTAAATCCGTGACATGAGCTAAGAAAGCTTGACATCTGTTTTTCAATAAACGAATAGCTTTATGGCTTGAGATGATAGTGATTAATTTTAATGGTTTGGTTGCTTAAATTCGCATAATAGGTTGGTTAGGAATATGAAAGCTAACAACCTTACAAAAACAATTTATTTTTGTATGATGAGTAGTCAACAAATCAATCCCTAAAATCAGATCAAATGCAAGTATTTTCAAAGAAATAAGATCGACAGGTAATGTGAGGGTACCGATTTGAATCAAACAAGACTTATAAACAGTGGATGTAATGAAGGTTTCTCCCAATGGAGTTTCAACAGATAAGTCAAAGTCCAATTTCTCCGGAGTCAAATTTAAACGTTGAGCGCAAGTAGGAGAAATAAAAGAATGGGTAGAACCGGTATCAAATAAGGTATATACTTCGCTAGAGTTTATGATAAGCTTACATGTGATGACCTCATTTGGTTTTCTTGCTTTCTGGGAGGTCACGACAAACGCTCTCTCTTGAAATACCGGTTTTGTCTTGTCTGGGATGGCCTTTGATGCCTCCATCCCAGCTGGACTTGTCTTCGGCGCACGACAAAATCGGACCAGGTGACCTTCTCTTCCACAATTGTAACATGCTTTGGATGGCATCGCACAGTTTGGACTGATGTGTCCCTCTCCTCCACATTTGAAGCATATGATAGGTGTTCGTTCTCCTTCCTTAACGACGGGTGCTGATGCTGACGTCTTTCCATCATTGTTGAATCTAATCTTCTAGAAATGTCCATTCTTATTATTTTGGCCATGATTACCACCGAAGTGGTTACCATTTCTGGCATGTTGATTCCCTCCACGTTTATTGTCACCGCTTCGATGACTGTTATCACTGGTATTATCATTTTGTCGACTACTCTCTTTTGGTTGGGTGGACTCATTATCGCGCTCCAATAACTAAGCCCTATTAACAACATCTGAATACAAAAATAGTTTATTAGAGATAAGATATTGACGTATCTTGGGTTTCAAACCTCTTAGAAACATTTGCGTCATTCTCTCCTCATTATCAACCAAATGAGACGCAAACCGGGACAACTCGACAAACTTGGCTTCGTACTGCGACACGTTGTTTTGCTCCAGCTTGATGAACTCTACCTTTTTCATGTGACGAATACTTTCGGGAAAGTACTTGTCGTTGAACAGTTCTTGGAACTTCTCTCAAGACATCTTCAGTGCGGCAGGTAGAGTACGCTTTACAGATTCCCATCAGTAATCTGCCTCTGCCCGCAACATGAAGGTGGCAAAGGGAACCTTTTACTCCTCGGAGCATCCCAAGACATCAAATATCTTATTGATCTGCTTTATCCACGTCTCCGCCTTAAGTGGTTTTGGCTCTCCAAAAAACTCCGGTGGTCCCAGTTCCTTGAACTGCTTAGCGGTGACCGTCCGAGAGTTACCAGTGTTTCCACCTGCATTTTGGACAGGAGCCGCTCTTGTCTGTTGTTGTATGAATTGCATAAAGCCTCTGAACATTCCATCGTTTATCATCTGGTCCGTGTTGTTGTTTGCCTGAGTATTGTCGCCTTCCTGATGCACATTATCCTGATTATTGATCTGTGGAGACTCAACGGTCTCCTGTGCTCCATTGATGTTCTCAATATTCTCGGATGTCATTTTCAAATACTGCCACCAAACAAGGGTTAATTAACATATCACATATTATCCCTATACTCTGACCGACCAATTAAATACCAAATAAACTTAGGTAGGTCATACTAGCGAAGGAATTCCCCGTCTCTCCACTCCTAGTTCTTGTCTCACATCTTAGCCAGGGATCATATCCATAAGCTTTGATACCAACTGTGACGCCCCCAAAATAGTTATACATCATCTATTATGAGTCGCCAAATACATGGTACAGAATACAAATACAATCTTAAATATACAACATGAGCTGTGAGTTTTAATACAAATATTATCTTCTAGACAGTATTAAAACTCAAAAATAAGTCCTCAATACATTTATTAACACACTATTTCATAGAATAGTGAGGACTACTAATGCTATCGTCTATACCGTCACTCCATTCCCCGACTAGTCCCTACTACGTTCTCATTTTCTGAAAAGAACAATGAAAGTAAAAGGGTGAGCAGAACTAGCCCAGTAATAAATATTATGACTAAGATAATGCAGAATAAATTATCATTAGCCTTCAACAATATTAAACTGATAAAATACAATAGACATCAAGTTTAACTGCAGTAGAACAAGTAATCCATTAAAATGGTCAAGTAGAGAATAAAATCTACTATCTTTTATGATTTAAAAAGGTTTTTCATCACTTTTATCGCTGAGACTCAGCTTAATAAATAATTCACATCATCCCTACACTACGACCAAGGATCTTCATTAGTATCACAACCACAAATTATCCATGCACTACAGCCAAGGATATTCATGTATTCATCAAGGGTCATGATCATGCCAACAACTGTCCATTAATGCACTACGGGCCAATGAGGACTTTTACCACATCATTTGTAATATTACGGTCATGATTATACCGATTAATCCCTAGTCATAATCATACCATGTCCATTTATGCACTACAGGCCACAAATGACTTTCAACATAATATAAACATGAGGATGATGACAATGATATAAGAATTCAATAAAACAAGTTCAAGAATTAATTTATCCAGGAACTAATAACGTCCAAATTGTCAACATGATACTTCTTTGTAAAGTAAAATTCAAGAATGCTCAGAAGAATATTTCCATGAAAAGATACTGGATGAAGCGCAAATATCAAGGATATTCCACTAATTTCATGGAGTATAGAAGTCAAAACTTTAACCAACTGAGTATAATAAAGAATGGAATAACAAAAGAAATCACCAAGCATGCGATAGACCGAACATACAGGTTATTCCAACAGAATAATAAATAATGGAACTAGGTCATGCGTAAACGTACAGACAGGATATTCCAACAGAATAATAAATAACGGAACCAGGTCAGGCGAAATTCGCACCAACAGGATGTTCCAACAGAATAACAAATAATGGAACCAGGTCATGCGTAAACGCACAGACATGATGTTCCAACAGAATAATAAATAATGGAACCAGGTCATGCGTAACGTACAGACATGATGTTCCAACAGAATAATAAAGAATGGAATAACAGAAGAATTTCACCATGTATGCGGTACTTTGCATAGACAGGTTATTCCAACATAATAATAAAGAATGGAATAATAGAAGAATTTCACCAAGTATGCGGTACTTCGCATAGAAAGGTTATTCCAACATAATAACAAAGAATGGAATAACAAAAGTTCTCTTCATGAAGACAAAAGAAAGAAATAATACCCCTTACCGTAAAAGAAGAGTATTCCGACTGGTAGGGCGATGATATTCTTGAAGAAAACTTGCACTACACTCAAAGCTTCTTAAAACTCTAAAGAAATACGTTAAAGATTATAGAAGAATTCTCTGAACTTCTGGTTTGGTTTTCAATTCTAACTAAGCATCCTATTTATAGGAAAATAGAAAGGATACTATGCTGCACTATACAATAAAATATAATATATTATATTTATAATCAAATAAAACAAAACTTTATAAAAAGTATTCTGTTTTATATAAAAAGATTTTACTATGTAAACACTATGCAGGCACTATACAAACACTATGTATAATAAAATATAATATATTCTAATTATTGTCTAATAAAATAAATAACTTTATAAAAGTATTCTGTTTTATATAAAAAGATTTTACTATGCAAAACACTATTCATAATAGAATATAATATATTCTAATTATTGTCTAATAAAACAAATAACTTTATAAAAGTATTTTATTTTATATAAAAAGTTTTTCTGTTTTATTACATTAATAATAAAACAAAATTTATATAATATATATATATATATAAACTTCTGTGACTTCATAAAAAGACACCTCAATATATCTAACAACATTTATCATTATTATTATAATTCACAATATTAATCGACCAGGTCATTCCTAGGAAAGAGGGGGCTTTCCAATAAGGATTTCTCCCTACTGGCGTGCAATTAGGTGACCAAACCTCTCCTTGGCAGAACTTCTAGACATCGTTAATATTACAAATAATAATATTAATAACTCTATCATCTCAATTATTGATATAATAATATATAAAATATCGACAATAATTGAATCAAATAACATGAGATACTATGCAACAATTACTGAAGCAATAATTGAACAAAATTGAGTGACTTCTCACGTAAGCATCAATAATCAATACCGTGTGCTACTATGCAACCACGTGTATTACTGTACTTTTACTACTGAGTAGTTCAACATTTTTAACTATAAAACTTCCGCCGTTATTTTCATAAAAATATTTTTGTCGTTTTCTCAATCCGAAAATAATTCCGTTGTGGGGTCCACCAATGATTGTGCCGTCGTACGAATATTCCCTGTTAAAACGAATGTTTCCCGACTAATCGAATATTATATAACGATTTGCGTACTTTGCAAAGCTTATAAATATTACCCCTAGCTAAAACATTATATCAAATTCATTCCATAATATTTAAAAATGATATTTATAGGAAAATCATCTTTATTAAAAAGTTGGAGTCTTACAGGATTTGTCATCTATAGTGATGCTTCAGGCAAAGGGTTAGGATGTGTTCTCATGCAACATGAGAAAGTCATAGCCTATGCCTCTCGATAACTCAAAGAATATGAGAGGAATTATCCTACTCATGATCTAGAGTTGGCAGCAGTTGTTTTTTCGCTTAAGATTTGGAGGCATTACTTGTATGGAGAGAAGGTGAAGATCTATACGGATCATAAAAGCCTCAAATATTTCTTCACTCAAAAGGAACTCAACATGCGACAATGACGATGGCTTGAGTTGTTGAAAGATTATGATCATACCATCCAATACCATCCTGGAAAAGCGAACGTAGTAGCTGATGCATTGAGTAGAAGATCATATGCGGGTACGAGTGCAATATTGTTAAGGTAAAGACCCATTTTATATAACTTGGAAAGGATGGAAATAGAGCTAAAGACTACATGGACCCATGTGATGATGGCGAATATACGAGTGGAACCAACTTTAATCGATAAAGTTAAAGCTGCTCAAACTACAGACCTGGAGCTGATGCGTATGAAGAAGAAAGTGCAAGAAGGTGCTATTCCGGAAGTAAGAATCGATGAAGAAGGAATACTTCAAGTCAACTCCAGACTTTGTGTTCCTAACGATTCTGACTTGAAGTATAAAATCATGATGGAGGCTCACAACAGACCGTTTGCAATCCATCCTGGGAGTACCAAAATGTATCGTGATCTTTGGTATAAATTTTGGTGGAGCAATATGAATAGAGAGATAGTGGGGTTTACTTCAAGGTGTCTAACTTGTCAACGAGTCAAGGCAGAGCATCAAGTGCCAAAAGGTCCATTACAACCACTTGAAATTCCAGAATGGAAGTGGGAGCACATTACCATGGATTTCATTACTAGTCTTCCCAAGTTTTCTCAAGGCATAGATGCGATTTGGGTCATTGTTGATAGATTGACCAAGTCTGCTCATTTCTTACCAATACGAGAAACTTATACACTTGAACATCTTGCTAGTATGTATATAAACGAGATTGTAAGATTGCATGGTATGCTAGTATCCATAGTTTCTGATCGAGACCCAAGATTCACTTCAAGATTTTGGGTTAGTTTGAAAAACGCTATGGGCACGAATTTACGATTTAGTTCAGCATATCATGTGACGCCCTCAAAATAGGTATACATCACCCATCTTGAGTTGCCAAATATATGGTACAAAATTCAAATACAACTTAATTATACAACAATCGTGTAAAATACGACAAAACATAATCTAAGAGTTTTAATAAGAATATTGTCATCTAGACAATATCCACACTCAATGGAGTCCTGATTACATTTATGGTCATACTATTTAACAGAATAGTGAGGACTACTAATGCTATCATCTGGACAGTCACTCCGTTCCCCGACTAGTCCAGGCTACGTTCTCATTTCCTAAAGAAAACAGTGAAAGAAAGGGTGAGCTCAACTAGCCCAGTAAGAAATATTATGACTAAGATAATGCAGAATAAATTATCATTAGTCTTCAACAATGTTAAACTGATAAAATATAATAGACATCAAGTTTAACTGCAGCGGAATAAGAAATCCATTAGAAGAGTCAAGTAGAGCATGATATCTACTATCTTCTATGATTTAAAAAGTTTTCATCAATTTTTATCGCTGAGACTCAACTTAATAAATAAACCACATCATCGAGTCATCCCTGAACTACGGGCCAAGGATGTTCATTAAATCGTCAATGGTTATGACTATACCGAATAATCCCTGGTCATAATCATACCAAAAACTGTCCATCAATGCACTACAGGCTACTGAGGACTTTTACCACATCATTTATAACATTACACGTCATGATTATACCGAATAATCCCTGGTTATAATCATACCAAGTCCATCTATGCACGTAAGCCAAATATGACTTTCATCACAATATAAGCATGAGGATGATGACAATGACATAATAATTCAATAAAACAAGTTCAAGAATAAATTTTAAAGATTTATAAGTTAATTTATCTTGAAATCAATTACGTCCAAATTGTCAACATGATACTGCTTTGTGGAGTAAAATTCAAGAATGCTCAGAAGAATATTTCCATGAAAAGATACCGGATGAAGTGCAAATATCAAGAATATTCTACTAATTTCATGGAGTATAGAAGCCAAAACTTTAACCAAATGAGTATCATAGAATATATGAAACTGCAAATGGATTTTCACCCGCCATGCGGTAATCCACGTAGACAGATCATTTCCACAATTTAATAAGGAATGAATACAAAGGATCATTCACCATGCATGTGATAATCCACATAGAAAGGTTATTCCAACAGAATAATAAAGAATGGAACCAGGTCATGCGTAATCCTCACAGACAGGATATTCCAACAGAATAATAAAGAATGGAATAACCGAAGAATTCACCATGCATGCGATAAACCGCACAGACAGGTTATTCCAACAGAATAATAAAGAATAGAACCAGGTCTAGCGTAATTCGCACAGACAGGATATTCCAACAGAATAATAAAGAATGGAACCAGGTCTAGCATAATCCGCACAGACAGGATATTCCAACAGAATAATTAAGAATAGAATAACAAAGAATTCACCATGCATGTGATATACCACACAGACATGTTATTCCAACAGATTAATAAAGAATTGAACCAGGTCTAGCGTAATCCGCACAGACAGGATATTCCAACAGAATAATAAAAAATGGAATAACAGAAGAATTTCACCACGTATGTGGTACTTCGCATAGACAGGTTATCCCAATATAATAATACAGAATGGAATAACAGAAGAATTTCACCATGTATGCGGTACGTAGCATAGACAGGTTATTCCAACATAATAATAAAGAATGGAATAACAGAAGCTCTCTTCATGAATACGAAAGAAATAATACCCCTTACCTTAGAAAGAAACTGGATACTGGAGTAGAGAGGTAGCAGACTTCTCTTCTTCTTTCTCTTTATAATTTTTCTCTATAATAATTGCTCTATAGCTTTAGTGAATTGGTGAGAAATGAAGGAAGAATGAGCTTCTATTTATAGGAAATTATAGTTTCGATAATTACACTTTTTGGGGCTCGAAATATTACAGTACAATACCTCCAACTTTTCTTTCATTTTTAATTTAGTCCTGCAAGTATTATCAAACTTGCACCACCTCCACTAATAGTAAATAATGTGAATCAATAGTTTAATCATGTGAATCAATAGTTATAATCATGTGAAAATACAAATTACAGTATAGTACCTCCATCTATACCTCTATTTTTAACTTAGTCATGCAAGTATTATCAATCTTGCACCAACTCCCCTAATAATACATGAATTTGATTCAATAGTACACACATGCGAACAAATAGTTATATACACATGTGAATTAGTAGCAATTAATTGCTCATTTATCCGATTAATTACCCGATTTATCAATATAACCCCTAGACATCAATTATCATCGGAATAGATGTCGATTTCCACTAAAACTAATAATCCCAACGCAATGGAACTATCAAATTCATCTTTAATCAACATGAACTTATTCGTCATTAATATTATAACTCATAATATTTAACAATCAGGTCGTTCCCAGGAAAGAGGGGGCTTTCCAATAAGGATTTCTCCTTATTGGTGTGCAATTAGATGACCAAACCTCTCCTTAACAGAACTTGTAGACATTTTAAATATTACAATTTAATAATATAAATAACTTAGTCGTCTCAATTATTGATTTAATAAAATAACATATTATACAGATGATACTGTGACAATAATTGAATCAATAATATGAGAGATATGATGCAGTAATTACTGTAGCAATAATTGAGTATAACTAAGTGACTTCTCGCGTAAGCATCAATAACCAATACCATGTGCTACTATGCAACCACGCGTATTACTGTACTTTTACTACCGGGTAGTTCAACAATTTTAACGGTAACACTTCCGCTGTTCTTTTTATAAAAAGATAATTCTGTCGTTTTCTTATTACGACAATACTTCCGTTGTGGGGTCCACCAATAATTGTGCTGTCGTACGAATATTCCCTGTTAAAACGAATATTCCCCGACCAATCGAATATTATATAACCACTTGCTTACTTTGCAAAATTTGTAAATATTACCCAAAACTATAACATTATATTATATTCACACCATGATATTCAAAAATATATTTTGAGAGAAATTAATCTTTATTCATAAAAGTTGGGATCATACAACCACCCCTTCTTATGAAATTTCGTCCTCAAAATTAGGGTACGTACCTGGTATATCGAAGAGGTGATGATACCTTGATTTCATCTCAGATTCTAACTCCCAGGTTATTTTCTCCACATCTTGGCTTCTCCACAAAACTTTGACTTGAGGTATAACTTTAGAGTGTATAATAAGATCATTCTTATCCAAGATTTTAATAGGTAACTCTTCATACGTTAAATCTTCCTCTATCTCATCTGGTTCTAATTCAATAATATGGTTCGGGTCTTTCACATATTTACGTAACATAGATATGTGAAAAATATTATGAACACGAGACATACTTGGCGGTAAGGCGAGTCTATAGGCCACAGTTCCTACTCGATCGAGAATTAAAAATGGGCCAATGAATCGAGGATTGAGCTTTCATCTATTTCCAAATCTTGTAACTCCTTTCCATGGAGCAACACTTAACAACACATGATCTCCAATATTAAATTCCACGTCTTTTCGATGAAGATCAACATAACTCTTTTGTCGTTCTTGTGAGGTTTTTATATGTTGTCAGATCGTTTGAATCTTTTCTGTAGTCATACGTACCAAATTCGGTCCCAACAACGTTGTTTTACCCACCTCATCCCAGCATACTGGAGAATGACACTTTCTTCCACACAACGCCTCAAATGGAGCCATGCCAATACTTGCTTGATAACTATTGTTGTAGGAAAACTCCACCAATGGTAAGAACTTGTCCCAACTTCCCTTGAAGTCAAGGACAAAGAGTCGTAATAAATCTTCAAGAGTTTGAATAGTCCTTTCCGACTGCCCATTCGTTTGAGGATGATATGCCGAACTAAATCATAAATCTGTGCCCATAGCTTTTTGCAAACTAACCCAAAATCTTGAAGTGAATCTTGGGTCTGGATCAGAAACTATGGATACTAGCATACCATGCAATCTTACGATCTCGTTTATGTACATGCTAGCAAGACGTTCAAGTGTAAAAGTTTTTCGTATCGGTAAGAAATGAGCAGACTTGGTCAATCTATCAACAATGACCCAAATCGAATCTATGCCTTGAGAAACCTTGGGAAGACCAGTAACGAAATCCATGGTAATGTGATTCCACATCCATTCTAGAATTTCAAGTGGTTGCAATGGACCTTTTGGCACTTGATGCTCCGCCTTAACTCATTGACAAGTTAGACAACTTGAGATAAACCTTGCTATCTCTCTCTTCATATTGCTCCACCAAAATATATATCGAAGATCACGATACATTTTGGTACTCCCAGGATGGATTATAAATGGCGTGTTGTGCGCCTCCATCATGATTTTTTACTTCAAGTCAGAATCGTTAGAAACACAAAGTCTGGAGTTAACTCGAAGTATTCCTTTTTTATCGATTCTTACTTCTGGAATAGCACCTTCTTGCACTTTCTTCTTCATAAGCATCAGCTCCAGGTTTATAGTTTGAGCAGCTTTAACTTTATCGATTAAAGTCGATTCCACTCGTATATTCGCCATCATCACATGGGTCCCTGGAGTCTTTAACTCTATTTCCATCCTTTCAAAGTCATATAAAATGGGTCTTTGCGTTGAAAATATTACACTCGTACCCTCATATGATCTTCTACTCAATGCGTCAGCTACTACGTTTGCTTCTCAGGATGGTATTGGATGGTATGATCATAATCTTTCAACAACTCAAGCCATCGTCATTGTCGCATGTTGAGTTCCTTTTGAGTGAAGAAATATTTGAGGCTTTTATGATCTGTATAGATCTCCACCTTCTCTCCATACAGGTAATGCCTCCAAATCTTAAGCGCAAAAATGACTGCTGCCAACTCTAGATCATGAATAGGATAATTCCTCTCATATTCTTTGAGTTGTCGAGAGGCATAGGCTATGACTTTCCCATATTGCATGAGAACACATCCTAACCCTTTTCCTGAAGCATCATGTAGATGACAAATCCCTCCGAGCCAGATGGTATTATCAGAATAGGTGCTGAAATGAGACTCCTCTTAAGTTCTTGAAAACTCTTTTCACATTCCTTTCTCCAACCGAATTTTGTATATTTTTGAGTCAGCTGAGTTAATGGAGTAGCGATTTGAGAAAATCCTTCTACGAATCTTCGATAATAACCAGCTAAGCCGAGAAAGCTACGTACTTCGGTCACTGACTTAGGTTGCTCCAAGCTTTGAATTGCTTCAATTTTTGTCGGGTCAATAAATATTCCATTATTTGATATCACGTGCCCAAGGAATGCAACTTCCTCAAGCCAGAACTCGCATTTCTTCAACTTGGCATAAAGCTTATTTTTACGAAGCTTTTAGAGTATCAGCCTCAAGTGTTGCTCATGGTCTTCGCGGGTTTTGGAGTATATGAGGATGTCATCAATAAAGACGAGCACAAAGTGATCCAAATATTTCTTGAATACTGTGTTCATCATAGCCATGAAGGCAACAGGAGCATTAATCAATCCAAAAGACATGACTAAGAATTCATAATGCCCGTACCGAGTTCTGAAAGTAGTCTTTGGAATGTCATCAGTTTTAATCTTTAACTGATGATATCCAAAACGAAGATCAATCTTTGAAAAGAATTTGGCTCCTTGTAACTGGTCAAACAGGTCATCAATGCGAGGCAACGGGTACCTATTTTTGATGGTGACATGATTCAACTCCTGATAATCAATACAAAGTCTCATACTTCCATCTTTCTTCTTCACGAATAGAATAGGAGCACCCCAAGGAGACGTACTAGGACGAATGAAACCGATGTCTAACAATTCCTGTAGTTGGGTTTTTAACTCCTGAAGTTCAATAGGAGCCATTCGATATGGGGCTTTGGAAATGGGTTTTGTACCGGATTCAAGGTCGATACAAAATTTATTAACAATAGAAATATCATCCAAATCTGACTTATTTTTATTTAAATCTGTGACATGGGCTAAGAAAGCTTGACATCCATTTTTTAATAAACGAATAGCTTTATTACTTGATATGACAATGATTGACTTTATTGGTTTGGTTGCTTGAATTCGTATAATAGTTTGGTTAGGAATATGAAATCTAACAACCTTACGAAAACAATCGATTTTAGCATGATGAGTAGTTAACCAATCAATCCCTAAAATCACATCAAATACAAGTATTTTCAAAGAAATAAGATCGATAGGTAACGTGCGGTTACCGATCTGAATCAAACAAGACTTATAAACCGTGGATGTAATAAAGGTTTCTCCCAATGGAGTTTCAACAGATAAGTCAAAGTCTAATTTCTCCAGAGTCAAATTTAAACGTTGAGCATAAGTAGGAGAAATAAAAGAATGGGTAGAACCAGTATCAAATAAAGTATAAACTTTGCTAGAGTTTATTATTAGCTTACCCGTGATCACTTCGTTCTGATTCTTTGCATTTTGGGAGGTTACGACAAACGCTCTCCCTTGAACTACCGGTTTTGTCTTGTCTGGGACACCCTTTGATGCCTTCATCCTAGCTGGACTTGACTTTGGTGCAAGATAAAATTGGGCTAGATGACCTTCTTTTCCACAATTATAACACGCTTTGGACTGCATCGTGCAGTTTTAACTTATGTGTCCTTCCCCTCCACATTTGTAATATACGACCGGTGGTCGTTCTCCTTCCTTAACAACACGTGCTGGTACTGACATCTTCCCATCCTTGTTGAATCTCCTTTTCTTGAAATGTCCACTCTTATTGTCATGGCCATGATTACCATCGAAGTGATTATCATTTCAGGCATGTTGATTCCCTCCACGTTTGTTGTCACCGCTTCGATGACTGCTACCACTGGTATTATCGACTTGTCTGTTGCTCTCTCTTGGTTGGGTTGACTCATTATCGCGCTCCAATAACTGAGCCCTATTCACAACATCTGAATACAAACACAGTTTTTGAGAAATTAGGTATTGACGTATCTCAGGTTTTAAACCTCTTAGAAACATTCGCGTCATTCTCTCCTCATTATCAACCAAGTGGGACGCAAACTGAGATAACTCGGCAAACTTAGCTTCGTACTGTGCCACAATCATATTATTTTGCTCAAGCTTGATGAACTCTACCTCCTTCATGTGATGAATACTTTCAGGAAAGTACTTGTCATTGAATAGCTCTTGGAACTTCTCCCAAGACATTTTGAGTGCGGCAGGTTGAGTACGCTTTACAGATTTCCACCAGTAATCTGCCTCTACTCGTAACATGAAGGTGGCAAAGGAAACCTTTTGCTCCTCGGAGCATCCCAAGACATCAAATATCTTATTGATCTGCTTTATCCACGTCTCCGCCTTAAGTGGTTTTGGCTCTCCAAAAAACTCTGGTGGTCCCAGCTCTTTGAACTGCTTAACGGTGACCTTCCGAGAGTTGTCAGTGTTTCCACCTGCATTTTGGACAGGAGCCGCATTCGCCTGATGTTGTATGAATTGCATAAAGCCTCTGAACATCCCATCGTTCACCATTTCATTGGTGTTATTGTTTACATGAGGATTATTGTCTTCTTGTTGCACATTATCCTGGTCATTAATCTGTGGTGACTCAACAGTCTCATGTGCTTCATTGTTTATCTCAACATTTTTGGATGCCATTTTCAAATACTGCCACAAAACAAGGGTTAATTAACATATCACATATTATCCCTATACTCTGACCGACCAATTAAATACCAAATAAACTTAGGTAGGTCATATTAGCGAAGGAATTCCTCGTCTTTCCCCTCCTAGTTCTTGTCTCACATCTCAGCCAGGGATCATATCCCTAAGCTTTGATACCAACTATGACGCCCCCAAAATAGGTATACATCACCCATCTTAAGTCGCCAAATATATGGTACAAAATTCAAATACAACTTAATTATGCAATAGTCGTGTAAAATACGACAAAACATAATCTAAGAGTTTTAATAAGAATATTGTCATCTAGACAATATCCACACTCAATGGAGTCCTCATTACATTTATTGTCACACTAATTAACAGAATAGTGGGAACTACAAATGCTATCATCTAGACCGTCACTCTGTTCCCCGACTAGTCCCGTCTACGTTCTAATTTCCTGAAGAGAATAGTGAAAGAAAGGGTGAGCTCAACTAGCCTAGTAAGAAATATTATGTCTAAGATAATGCAGAATAAATTATCATTAGTCTTCAACAATGTTAAACATATAAAATACAATAGGCATCAAGTTTAACTGTAGCAGAATAAGCAATCCATTAGAAAAGTCAAGTAGAGCGTGATATCTACTATCTTCTATGATTTAAAATGTTTTCATCAATTTTTATCGCTGGACTCAACTTAATAAATAAACCACATCATCGAGTCATCCCTGCACTACGGGCCAAGGATATTCATTAAATCATCAATGGCCATGACTATACCGAATTATCCCTAGTCATAATCATACCAAAAACTATCCATCAATGCACTACAGGCTACTGAGGACTTTTACCACATCATTTATAACATTACAGGTCATGATTATACCAAATAATCCCTAGTCATAATCATACCAAGTCCATCTATGCACGTAAGCCAAAGATGACTTTCATCACAATATAAGTATGAGGATGATGGCAATGACATAATAATTCAATAAAACAAGTTCAAGAATAAATTTTAAAGATTTATAAGTTAATTTATCTTGAAATCAATTATGTCTAAATTGTCAACATGATACTACTTTGTGGAATAAAATTCAAGAATGCTCAGAAGAATATATCCGTGAAAAGATATCGGATGAAGAACAAATATCCAAGATATTCTACTAATTTTATGGAGTATATATGTAAGACCCCAACTTATTATAAATAAAATTGAATTTTTTTTCTATTCATTATTCTAAATTAATAAGGTGTTAATTTGATATAATGTTTTGGATATGGGTGAAATGTGCAAATTTTACAAAATAAGCAAATGGTTATAAAATGTTCCTTTTGTCGTGGAATATTCGTTTGGTCGTGGAATATTCTTTTTGTCGGGAATATCTGTATGACAGCGCAGTTAATTGTGGGCCCCATAACGAAATAACTGTCGGATGAAGAAAACGACAAAGTTTGAGTTTTATAAATAACGGCGTAATTGTTACCGTTAACACTGTTGGATTACCTGGTGGTTAAAATACAGTAATACGCGTGGTTGCACAGTAACACACGGTATTGCACAATATTGTTGAATTATTGATTCGTATGTAAGAATGCACTACTCAATAATTGTTACAGTAGTTACTGTTTAATATTTTATGTTATTGATTCAATAATTGATGCATTGTTAGTTTATATTATTATTGTTTTAATAATTGTCATTGCACTGTATTTCCCATTATCAAATCAATAATTCATATTATTTGAATAATATTATTAGATAGCATTATTGGCAATGTCTAGAAAGTTCTGTCAAGGAGAGGTTTGGTCACCTAATTGCGCGCCAGTAAGGAAAAATCCTTATTGGAAAGCCCCCTCTTTCCTGTGAACGGCCTGGTTGTCATAATTGTGATTCTGTAATATTATTTGTGAATAATTAACTATTGATTTATATAATAATGAAATATTTATTTGATATAAATGATGGATTTATTTATTTTATGTGGTTATTAATGAAGGAACTAATGCTGAGGTATTTTATCAGTATTTTGTCGGAATAGAAGTATTAAAAATCACCTGTTTATAGATTTCGGTTATTTTCTATTTGGAATTTGAAAAAACTCAAAGCTACAAAGTTGTAGAGAATTCGATTTTAGGCAAAATGGACATAAAATTTGTATTTTTCTGATAAACGGGCTATTTTCTATGAATTATTGAAGTTTCAGAAAATAAAATAATTTTTATTAAATTATGGGTGGGACCCACTCTTGTTTGAAAGCATGTGGGCTGCTGATTTTGTTCAAAGATGGCTGGTATTAAATGTCCAACCTAGCATGCGTTGAATGAAAAGAAAGAAATATTAATATTCTATTATTTTAGTCTCCTATGGCGTTCTAGCATTTTCCTATAAATAGACGCTTAGGTTAGAATTAAAAATCACACCTGAAACAAGTTTTCTTTCTCTCTAGATTATCGAGCATATTTTTGTGAGTATTTTGATACTTTGAGAGTTGATGTTCGGTACAAGTTTCCTTTGGCTTTCTATTCGATATTCCGATCAGAAGTACCGTTATTTTGAGGTAAGGGATGTTGTTTTCTTCTCAAATGATATTATTTTCTTCAATATCATTATTCCGATCAGAAGTGTCGTATTTTGCACGACAATTGTATTATTGAAGTTGTAGTTTGCTTTTTGTACCATGTATTTGGCGACTCAGAATGGGTGTTGTATACCTATTTTGGGGGCGTCACAGTTGGTATCAAAGCTTAGGGATATGGTCTCTGGCGGAGATCAGGGAATAGAACTAGGAGGGGAGAGATGAGTAAATCCTTCGCTAGTGTGTCCTATCTAAGCTTATTTGTTGGTTGGTCATAATATAAGGATATTATGTGATATGTTAATTTGTTTAATTAACCCTTGTTTTATGGCAGTATTTAAGAATGGTTGCTGAGAACGTTAATAATGGAGTGTATGAGACTGTGGAACAACCTTTAGTCACAAACCAAGAGAACGTGCAACACAAAGGCAATATTCCTCCTGTAAACAACACTACCGAGCAAACGATGAATAATGGAATGTTTATGAGCATTTTTTAGTTCATGCAAAATCAGACGAGGGAGACTCGTGTACAAAATACGGGTGGAAATGATGGTAACGAGCAGTCTGTCATAGCCAAGCAGTTCAAAGAGTTGGGACCACCAGATTTCTGGGGAAAGCCCGATCCGATTAAGGCGAAAATGTGAGTCAAGTAAATTACCAAGATATTCGATGTCTTGGTATGCACGGAGGAACATAAGGTTCCATTCGCCACCTTTATGTTCCGTGGAGAGGCAGATTACTGGTGGAAATCCGTGAAGCGTACCCAGCCAGCCGCACTCAACATGTCTTGGAAAAGATTTTAGAAACTGTTCAATGACAAGTACTTTCCTGGAAGTATTCGTCATATGAAGGAGGTAGAGTTTATTAAACTGGAACAGAACAACATGACGGTGTCTCAGTACGAGACAAAGTTTGCAGAGTTATCCAGGTTTGCACCTCATTTGGTGGAGAATGAGGAACGTATGACGCGGATGTTTCTGAGAGGTCTAAAACCCGAGATTCGTCAATACCTTATCTCTCATAAATTTTCTCTGTATTCAGATGTTGTCAATAGGGCTCAATTATTAGAGTGAGATAATGAGTACACTCAACCGAGGGATCACAACCAAGGTCATACCGGTGACAGCAGTCATCATAGCGATGATAACCAGGGAGGAGGGAAGAATACGGATAAAAGCGGTAACCACTCAGGTGGTAATCGTGGCCATGATAATAGAAGAGGTGAGTCTAGTGGAAATTTCAAAAAGAGGAGATTCAACAATGACGGGAAGACATCAGCAGCAACACCAGCATCAACTGTTACTAGGGGAGGAGAACGACCACCGGTCATGTGTTACAAATGCTAGAAAGAGGGACATATCATCCCAAACTGCCCACAACAGTCCAAGGTATGTTATAACTGTGGAAAGGAGGGTCATATAGCCCGAGAGTGTTCTGTAGCAAAACCAAGTTCAGCGAGGATGGTGACTCCAAAAGCTGTCCTGAATAAATCGAAATCAACGGTTCCTGGAAGAGCGTTTGTCCTGACTGGCCAAAACGTGAGGAACCCAAACGAGGTGGTCACGGGTAAGCTAATCTTGAATTCTTTCGAAGTTTATACCTTACTAGATACTGGTTCTACCCATTCTTTTATCTCTCCTACTTGTGCACAACGTTTAAACTTGACTCCAGAGAAATTGAACTTTGACTTATCTGTTGAAACTCCATTGGGTGAAACCTTCGTTACATCTACAGTTTATAAATCTTGCATGATCTAAGTTGGCACTATCACATTACCTATTCATCTTATCTCTTTAAAGATACTTGCTTTTGATGTGATTTTAGGAATTGATTGGTTAACCACTCATCATGCCAAAATTGATTGTTTTTGTAAGGTTGTTAGTTTTTATATTCCTAACCAACCGGTTATGCGAATTCAAGCAACTAAACCACTAAAATCAGTCACTGTCATATCAAGACACAAAGTTATTCGTTTATTGAAAAATGGATGTCAAGCTTTCTTAGCCCATGTTATGGATTTGAATAAAGACAAGTCAGATTTGGATAATATTTCTGTTGTTAGAGAATTTCCTGATGTATTTCCTGATGAACTTCCCGGTCTACCCCCAGAACGTGATGTTGAATTCTTTATTGACCTTGAACCGGGTACAAAACCCATTTCTAAAACCCCATATCGAATGGCTCCTATTGAACTTCAGAAGTTAAAGGTCTAACTATAGGAGTTATTAGACATCGATTTCATTCGTCCTAGTACGTCTCCTTGGGGTGCTCCTGTTTTATTTGTAAAGAAGAAAGACGGGAGTATGCGACTTTGTATTGACTACCAAGAATTAAACCATGTCACCATAAAGAATAGGTTTCCGCTACCTCACATTGATGACCTGTTTGACCAGTTACAAGGAGCAAAATTCTTTTAAAAGATCGATCTTCATTCTGGATATCATCAGCTGAAGATTAAAATTGAGGATATTCCAAAGACTGCCTTCAGAACTCGGTACGAGCATTATGAATTCTTAGTCATGTCTTTTGGATTGACTAATGCTCCTGCTACTTTTATGGATATGATGAACTGTGTATTTAAGGAATATTTGGATCAGTTCGTTGTTGTCTTTATTGATGACATCCTCAACTATTCCAAAAGTCATGAAGATCATGAGCACCATTTGAAGCTGATACTTGAAAGGCTTCGTGAAAACAAGTTTTATGTCAAGCTAAAGAAATGCGAGTTCTGGCTTGAGGAAGTAACATTCATTGGGCATGTGGTGTCCAAACATGGAGTATCTGTTGACCCGGCGAAGATTAAAGCAATACAAAGTTGGGAGCAACCGAAGTGTGTAGCTTTCTGGGCTTAGCTGTGACAACCCGATATTTTCTATATAAATAAATAAGAAATTTTGTGTACAATTTTTTTTATATATTAAGGATGAGGATTTGTACAAGATATTGTGTATATGTATTTATGTGGTAAATATAAAATATATTTATTACATGAAAAAAAAATTGTAAATGATTTTATTTTAGAATCATTGTTTATTATCAAAAATAATTTTATAATATTTAATTTCATATTAGAAATGTTTTTATCAATTATTTTCTATGAAAATAAAATTGACTGTTATTTAAATAATCTATGAAATTATTTTTGAATATTTATAACAATTATTTTATTAAATGAAGTTTGTTCAGTTAATTAAGTTATTTATGAAAGGTAAACCAGATATAGAATCCAAACCCTAATTTCGGGTTTTTTTTATCAGGGAATGAGAATAATAATATTATATTATTATTTATTTGTATTATAGATGTGTATGATTATGTGTGGAATAATTTTATTATAGTACAACCAAACCCTAATCATATTTTACCAACCCTAATCTTGATTTTGGATAAAGAATAATAATAACATTATGATATTTTAATATTCTAAGTGTTATAATATGAACTGCATGTACGAGAGCTGATAATAATTGATCAATTGTGTTATAGTATTCGAAAACCATAGTTTCGCTGTATAAGATTTAATACTGTATATATCGATGTTATATGATATAAATTAATGTGTTACTGTAAGGTGTATTAAATTAGAAATCTCAATTATAATTGTATTTTTCTAATTACTAGAAAACCCTAATTGTGTTTTTAGGAATCCTAGTTAATTGAATTGATAAACCCTAAATTGCTTAAATTAGCTAGGTTAAATATACTAGTGTTATTAAACCCTAATTCTTTGTCCAAATTATTTTGTTCCATAAAAATTATTAATAAAATAACTTTTATGCCCTTTTTGCACATGTGCTAGGAGATTGAGTGTGGATCTTGCTATATTTTGGGTTGGTTACCAACTCTAGATATGCTGAAGATTTTAAGCAACATGTGGCAGCAATCAAACTCAGCACATCATTCCTTAGCCATAGTATATAAGATTAAGAAAGAGAAAAATTGCTCATTTGGCTAGTTTATTCACCAACACCCCACTTAGACTTTCTCTCTCTAAAACCAACGAGCTTCAGTGCTAAATTAGTCCCATAAATCAAGCCCCACGAAATTCCATATCTAATCAGTAGCCAAAAATCAAGATCAAACCAAGAAAGGTATAAAACTCAAGCTAGAAAATCTGTCCATAATTTGTGTTTAGATTTTATGTTTAAATATTGTATTATGTTGGTTTTGGTATCTAGTGATGATCTGGGTTGCTAGATGTTAGATCCATAACATCTGGACGCTCAGAATTGAAGATCTACAAGATCCGGAAATAGCTTGATTCTGTGGTCTGACAATGAATGTCAGTGGCCACGGATCCTTGCTCGATGATGTTTTGTGTTGTTTTTAAGTTGTTAATAGTAGTCCTGCATGTTTTCTTTAATCTGCAAAAAGAATGAAGATCAAATCTGTTATAGATAAAAAGTTATTTAAGGTTAAAACATGTTGACCTAACTTGACTGGTTGAGTTCTGGGTAACCCAGAAACGGTTTTCAGTGTCTGACAATATGTTTGTGGCTTCTGATCTTGCTAGTAGTTGTTGGTTTGTTTGATTTGTTGAAGCTAGGTTGTAGTCTAGTATATTGACTATAGAATCATGCTTTTATATTGTTAAAACATTTCCTATACTGAAATTTGTGGCTGGTCAAAGTAGTAGAGAAACCCATATTTACGGTTTTCTGGAAAACCCAGAAAACTTGTGAGCACAGATTCTGTCAGTGGTTGACTTGCTTGTATCTAATTGATGTGTTGATGTTTGGTTTATTTTATGTAATGAATAAGTAGTCCTACATGTGGTCTACACATTAAAGCTCTTAGATCTCAAAAAAAAATAACATGTAGCAAGTTGCTGGCGATCAAAAGTGGTCAGTCGGTCTGTTCTTCAATTCTGGGAAACCCAGAAATGAAGAACAGCCTCTGACAGCGAGTTTGGATGATTAGATCAGGCTGGTGTTATGTGATTTGTCCATGTTGATTGTTGTATCTCATAGTCTTGTATTTTTACTACATAATCTGACCAAAACCGAGTCCAGAATCACAACACACACTGATTTATTCACTGTCAAACATAGCCACTCGGTTCTGAGTTTGAAGTTCTGGGTTTGTATGAAGAACATGAAGAACACCTATAGCGACGGTTATGTCGCTATAGGTGGTCTTTAGCGACAGAAAATGTTTTATTTTCTGGAAATTAATAAAAAATAGAAAAAAAATAGTTTTTAATTATTAAAAATACAAAATAAATTATTAAAAATTATTTTAAATTCTGAAAATTAGTTTTTAATTATTTTAAATATATTTTTTAAATATTTAATATTTTTGGAATATTAAAAGTATTTAATTAATTTAATTATAATATTAAATAAATTATTTAAAAATGATTTTAATATTTGAAAAATCATTTAAAATTATATTATGGTATGAGAAAATAATTTAAGTTATTTTTGATAACTTTTAATATTATTTGATAATTTTCATTAATAAATTAATATTAATGATAATTAAGTTATTTACTAAATGAAGTAAATAAATAAATTAAAAATGCTTTTATTATTTTAAAAATCATTTTAAATAATAATAAGATATTTAAGAATATTTTAAGTTATAAAATATAACTTTTAATATTTAAAGGTTAAATTCATTAATTAATGATTAATAATGATATTAAAGTTATTTAATAATTATATTAAATAATTTGGTTTAAAAATAATTTTAATATTATAAATAATCATTTTAAATGAGAATAAAGTATTTAAAGATATTTTAAGTTATAAACTATAACTTTTAATATTTAAAGGATAATTTCATTAATAATTTAATATTAATGATATATTAATGATATTAAATTTATTTAATAATTATATTAAATAAATAGTTTAAAAATAGTTTTATTTATTTAAAAATCATTTAAAACGGATATAAGTGAGTTAAAAAATGTTTTAAGTTGTAATTCATAACTTTTAATATTTGGATAATGATAAATTAATATTTTAATAGAATGGTTTGATATTTAAATCATTTAATAATGATTCTGATATTTCAAAAATTTTGATAAAAGGTAATAATTGTTTTAAAATTATTATGAAGTCATGAAAATGGTGTGATTGTTGTTTAAGTTATCTATTTAGATATTCCGATACAGAATAGAGTCTTAGACTCGATTATTATCTAATAAGGTTGTCGATAAGTTGGCATGTTTCAGAAATTGATCTGAACTTAGATAGGATTGAATTGTAAATTGTTTAATTGTGATATAATGGTCGTTAAGTTATGTGACAACGTGATTAGGAATGTGCTGACTGCTATATGCAGTATTATGTGTTATGATATAATGTTCTAATCGAATGATTGATTTGCTTAATGATAGGTTGTGATAAAAAGGGTAGAATTAAGTTAAGAATTTGTAGCAGCGCATCAGGCAAGTACCCTACCTTTGCATTTTCTTTATGCATTGGATAAATGTAAGAATGTTTCAAAGTTATATTATTACGGTACAGATTTTTAAAGTCTATATTATATACGCCCATTGTTTATCAACATGTTAGTATATGATAATTCAGATATATATTCGGTTCGTTAATTTCTATAAATAATTATACAAGTGTCCCCACTTGGATAATCATAGTATTTAATCGCATGTTGATATTCCTTTGATATACATGTATGTTAAATTATAGTTTATTATTGGATAAGATAAAACCTTTGACTTGGAACCCTGACAAATGTTAACATCCCTTATCAGGGAAAACTTTTATGCGCCTAAGGCGGATCAAGTAAATGGTAACACCATTTTTGTAATGTAGTATTGATCAATGCAGGGCACAACGGGCTGATCACCCCCGTGTTCGTAAGTTATGACGGTTTACAGATGAATTTTCTGTTTAACCTTTTTCAAAAATGAAAACAATGTTCATACTATGTCACATTAAATCTTTATATAGTCTGTACGTAGTTTCAAAATTTTGAAATAGTTATGTAGTTATTATTGGTATAGATTACTTCACAACTTTTGCCTGGTTGTAGAAGAATAGTATATAGAAAGCATTTAAATTCCTTCAGTATATATATATATATATATATATATATATATATATATATATATATTATTAATACTTGCTGGGCACTCAAATGTTCATCCTTGCTTAATTTAAATATTTTCAGTTAAGAGCGAACAACTTGAAGGTTCTGTCAAAAACAAAGGGAAAGGGAAGATAGCTGGTTGACTGCAGTTATTATTACTTGTAATAGTTCAGATTATGAAGACTATGATATACGTTTTATTATTAACATGACTGGTAATGTATGTTTAAAGGTTACGCACTTGGGTGATGAACTCTGATGAATAAGTATTGTAAAATGATTGTTTATATATTTTTGTTATTATTATTAGTAGAATTCCGCTCATAGAAATGATATCGTGAAGTACCGAGTTCGGGTTTCAAGTATTCGGGTTCGGGGACTTTACAGGATGGTATTAGAGCTGTAGGTTATAAACATTAGGAATGCGAAGTCTAGGATTATAACCTTAGTAGAAAACTTTTATAGAATGTGTTAGTTAGGGGAGAGTTTAATGAGATCCAACAAGTATTATCGTACTGAATAAAATATCTTTTCATTTTATCAATGAATATATTTTATTGTGGTACTAATGTTGTTGTTGATTATTTATTGTGATCATAGGATGGTTGGCGAGGGTTCAAATAGTTACTCGGTGAACCAAGAGTCAAGGGACTCTAGTAGTGAGTCCATGGAGCTTGCAATGATAGGGGATTTGTTGGCTAGAAATGTTGAGCTAGAGAACAGGGTTGAGCAACCAGACCCTTCAGATTTTAGAACAACAGTATAGGGACGCCGCTTATCAAGCACAGGCAGAGATAGCTGAGTTACGAAGAAGGTTGAAGCAGAAAGAGCTACAGTTAGGACAGATGAAAGTTGAGATGGAGGCGAAAGATGCAAAAATATATACCTTGGAGAAATTTTTAGACAATGCCTTTAGGAAGTTTGACACGGAATGGATGGAGCTGTCCTCCAGTAGTGAGAGTAAGCGTTGATTTGTACTTATGTTAGATATAGTCCCACTTTTGTGTTTCTATTAGGGACTGTTTAGTTGTTGTAAATCCTTATGCCTTGTTGAATGCATGGGATGGTAGTAGACCCCAATCTATAGTTTAGTAAAGGGTATGTGGTCGTGAATCCTTACTTTTGTCCATTAGAGGATAGTGGGTGGTAGGCAGTTTATGTCCTAAGCGTTTATAGAAGTATGTAAGATGTTTAGTCGGTCTGTATTTAAACCGTGGTATATGGATATATAAATGGCTCATATAGAGTTTATAAAGAAATAAAAGATAACATAAATAAAACTATTACTTGTTGCATGTATATACTAATCAGAATAATTTATGTGTGTAGATGTCTGAAGAAAAAGGTCTGTTGTATGCCTATAACATGAAGAAGGATCAGACCCATATACCAGAGCTAATATCGCAGCCAATAGCTGAAATAGAAGCTCGCAATGAAACCAACTCGAATGAGGTGGTTATCGTGGAAAATGTAGCACCAGATCCGGAAATGGTGTAGCTGACAGATAGTGACTCAGATCCCAAAATTGAAGCCGGACAAACATCAATGGAGGTACAGAATTTGAGGAACCAGATTTCTTCTCTGGAAAAGTTGTGGGAAATAAAGAAGCTGCTGAATAGCCAGTTACGTCAGGTGTTAATAGAAACGATGGAAGGGCAGGATAAACTAAAAATTCAAATTGATCAGATGGGGGCTTCAAGCAACACTTCGTGTGTAACTCCGAGAGATAAGGGAAAAAGAAAAATAGAAGACCATAATTTAGGAAGACCTAGTAAGAAGAAGTAGAAAAGAATATGTTATCTACGCGGCTATGAGGGACATACTACTCAGTATTGTCCTAATTATGAACGGGGAGCATGCTTTGTTTGTGGAAAGAAAGATCATCAGGCAAAGAATTGTCCAAGAAAAAGATCTTATTAACTAGATATTATAGATTCCGTTGTGAAGGCTTGTTTAGTATAATATGTGTGCTTAATATGTCTGTGTGATGTAATATTCTAAAACTTTTGTGTTAGTAAGGTTGTAAATCCCGATTCCTGTAATCACCAAGGGATGAATGATGTTTTAAGCAGTTATGCTATGCTATGTAAATTATCTATTAAAGTAATATGAATCTAAGTTTGAATTATGTTTAAAAAGTATAAACTCGTATGATAAGATGTAGAATGTAAGATTAATTTATGATTTTTACTTAACCAGAAAATGCCGCCAAGACGTCAAACTCGAAACCAAAGGGCATAAGGATCTGTCAATAACGTTGAGGGACAGCAACCAGTAGATCCGATACAACATTTTGCGAATATGATAGCTCAGACCATGCAACAAGGAATACCAGCAGCAGGGAATCAATCGGATAATCACTTAGCAAATTTCAATAATTTTAAAGTTGTAGGACCACTGGAATTTAAAGGTACAACTGATCATGTAGAAGCTCAAACCTGGATTAAAGAAATTGAGAAGGCGTTTGTAATAGCTAGAGTAGATGAGGGGCAGAAGACGGCTTTTGCCACTTATATGATGAAGGGTGAGGCGAACTTCTGGTGGGAAGCGAATCAGGCGAGAGCGGGAGAGGGTGTAGTGGCTTGGCAAAGGTTTAAAACCTTATTTTTCGAGAATTACTTTTCTTCTAGTATGCAGGCTAGGATGGAGGTAAAATTTTTAGAGTTGAAACAAGGAGATATGTCAGTTGCGGATTACGCCGCTAAATTTAATGAGTTAGCTAGATTTGCTCCGCATCAAGTTGATACGGAGGCTAGGAAGGCGAGAAGGTTCGAGTTAGGATTAAAACCCTGGCTCTATAACAAAGTGGCAGTGTTGCAGATTCCAACATTTGCAGCACTTATGGAAAAGGCGATAATTGCTGAGGAATGGAGTGAGATCATGAGCCTCTATAACAAGGAGAAGAAGAACAAAAGTAAGGTTGAGGCAGCTGGGAAGGGAAAAATTAATAGTGCAATTAAGGGAGGAAGCGAAAAGAGAAAAGTGAACTATTTTGAAAACGTACAGGTGAAGCAAGAGGGTGTGAAAAAGCAGACAGTTCAATGCAAAACTTGTGGGAAGAACCATTCAGGTGTGTGTTTGAAGGGGAAACCTGTGTGTTTCAAATGCGGGCAAGAGGGCCACATCTCTCCCAATTGCCCAAATCCTAGAAAATATAATGGCTGTTTTGTTTGCGGTTCAATGGAACACAAGGTGAAGGAATGTCCGAAGAAGAGGGAAGAAACTGGTAGTGTACATACTGGCAGGGGTAGTGGAACGTTAGCAATCACAGGACCAACAACATCCAGCAAGCCAACAAAGTCAACATCAAGGGTCTTCAACATGACGGTTCAAGACACGGTGGCAGCTGACAATGCAATTCCAGGTAATATTCGAATAACTTTTATTTGCGTAATTAGAATTTTTCTATTAATAGTAAATTATTTTATAAATAAAGTTTGAAAGAGGAAATTGAGCTATATTTGTAAAATTAAATTTCCGTTTAATCAGAGAGACAAGCTTTATGTGATTAGTTAAAGATCAGTTCGATCAAAGTTGATCGAGATCTATTTGCGAAGATTGTATATGCTATGAACCCAGTTATGTATAGGTTTTAAAGCGGTGATTCCGGGGACGGAATCCTTATAAGGGAGGGTGAATGTGACAATCCGATATTTTCTATATAAATAAATAAGAAATTTTGTGTACAATTTTTTTTTATATATTAAGGATGAGGATTTGTACAAGATATTGTGTATATGTATTTATGTGGTAAATATAAAATATATTTATTACATGAAAAAAAAAATTGTAAATGATTTTATTTTAGAATCATTGTTTATTATCAAAAATAATTTTATAATAATTAATTCCATATTGGAAATGTTTTTATCAATTATTTTCTATGAAAATAAAATTGACTGTTATTTAAATAATCTATGAAATTATTTTTGAATATTTATAACAATTATTTTATTAAATGAAGTTTGTTCAGTTAATTAAGTTATTTATGAAAGGTAAACCAGATATAGAATCCAAACCCTAATTTTGGGTTTTTTTATCAGAGAATAATAATAATAATATTATATTATTATTTATTAGTATTATAGATGTGTATGATTATGTGTGGAACAATTTTATTATAGTACAACCAAACCCTAATCATATTTTACCAACCCTAATCTTGATTTTGGATAAAGAATAATAATAACATTATGATATTTTAATATTCTAAGTGTTATAATATGAACTGCATGTACGAGAGCTGATAATAATTGATCAATTGTGTTATAGTATTCGAAAACCCTAGTTTCGCTGTATAAGATTTAATACTGTATATATTTATGTTATATGATATAAATTTATGTGTTACTGTAAGGTGTATTAAATTAGAAACCTCAATTATAATTGTATTTTTCTAATTACTAGAAAACCCTAATTGTGTTTTTAGGAATCCTAGTTAATTGAATTGATAAACCCTAAATTGCTTAAATTAGCTAGGTTAAATATACTAGTGTTATTAAACCCTAATTCTTTGTCCAAATTATTTTGTTCCATAAAAATTATTAATAAAATAACTTTTATGCCCTTTTTGCACATGTGATAGGAGATTGAGTGTGGATCTTGTTATATTTTGGGTTGGTTACCAACTCTAGATATGCTGAAGATTTTAAGCAACATGTGGCAGCAATCAAACTCAGCACATCATTCCTTAGCCATAGTATATAAGATTAAGAAAGAGAAAAATTACTCATTTGGCTAGTTTATTCACCAACACCCCACTTAGACTTTCTCTCTCTAAAACCAACGAGCTTCAGTGCTAAATTAGTCCCATAAATCAAGCCCCACGAAATTCCATATCTAATCAGTAGCCAAAAATCAAGATCAAACCAAGAAAGGTATAAAACTCAAGCTAGAAAATCTGTCCATAATTTGTGTTTAGATTTTATGTTTAAATGTTGTATTATGTTGGTTTTAGTATCTAGTGATGATCTGGGTTGCTAGATGTTAGATCCATAACATCTAGACGCTCAGAATTGAAGATCTACAAGATCCGGAAATAGCTTGATTCTGTGGTCTGACAATGAATGTCAGTGGCCACGGATCCTTGCTCGATGATGTTTTGTGTTGTTTTTAAGTTGTTAATAGTAGTCCTGCATGTTTTCTTTAATCTACAAAAAGAATGAAGATCAAATCTGTTATAGATCAAAAGTTATTTAAGGTTAAAACATGTTGACCGAACTTGACTGGTTGAGTTCTGGGTAACCCAGAAACGGTTTTCAGTGTCTGACAATATGTTTGTGGTTTCTGATCTTGCTGGTAGTTGTTGGTTTGTTTGATTTGTTGAAGCTAGGTTGTAGTCTAGTATATTGACTATAGAATCATGCTTTTATATTGTTAAAACATTTCCTATACTGAAATTTGTGGCTGGTCAAAGTAGTAGAGAAACTCATATTTACGGTTTTCTGGAAAACCCAGAAAACTTGTGAGCACAGATTCTGTCAGTGGTTGACTTGCTTGTATCTAATTGATGTGTTGATGTTTGGTTTATTTTATGTAATGAATAAGTAGTCCTACATGTGGTCTACACATTAAAGCTCTTAGATCTCAAAAAACAAATAACATGTAGCAAGTTGCTGGCGATCAAAAGTGGTCAGTCGGTCTGTTCTTCAATTCTGGGAAACCCAGAAATGAAGAACAGCCTCTGACAGCGAGTTTGGATGATTAGATCAGGCTGGTGTTATGTGATTTGTCCATGTTGATTGTTGTATCTCATAGTCTTGTATTTTTACTACATAATCTGACCAAAACCGAGTCCAGAATCACAACACACACTGATTTATTCACGGTCAAACATAGCCACTCGGTTCTGAGTTTGAAGTTCTGGGTTTGTATGAAGAACATGAAGAACACCTATAGCGACGGTTATGTCGCTATAGGTGGTCTTTAGCGACAGAAAATGTTTTATTTTCTGGAAATTAATAAAAAATAGAAAAAAAATAGTTTTTAATTATTAAAAATACAAAATAAATTATTAAAAATTATTTTAAATTCTGAAAATTAGTTTTTAATTATTTTAAATATATTTTATAAATATTTAATATTTTTGGAATATTAAAAGTATTTAATTAATTTAATTATAATATTAAATAAATTATTTAAAAATGATTTTAATATTTGAAAAATCATTTAAAATTATATTATGGTATGAGAAAATAATTTAAGTTATTTTTGATAACTTTTAATATTATTTGATAATTTTCATTAATAAATTAATATTAATGATAATTAAATTATTTACTAAATGAAGTAAATAAATAAATTAAAAATGCTTTTATTATTTTAAAAATCATTTTAAATAATAATAAGATATTTATGAATATTTTAAGTTATAAAATATAACTTTTAATATTTAAAGGTTAAATTCATTAATTAATGATTAATAATGATATTAAAGTTATTTAATAATTATATTAAATAATTTGGTTTAAAAATGATTTTAATATTATAAATAATCATTTTAAATGAGAATAAAGTATTTAAAGATATTTTAAGTTATAAACTATAACTTTTAATATTTAAAGGATAATTTCATTAATAATTTAATATTAATGATATATTAATGATATTAAATTTATTTAATAATTATATTAAATAAATAGTTTAAAAATGGTTTTATTTATTTAAAAATCATTTAAAACGGATATAAGTGAGTTAAAAAATGTTTTAAGTTGTAATTCATAACTTTTAATATTTGGATAATGATAAATTAATATTTTAATAGAATGGTTTGATATTTAAATCATTTAATAATGATTCTGATATTTCAAAAATTTTGATAAAAGGTAATAATTGTTTTAAAATTATTATGAAGTCATGAAAATGGTGTGATTGTTGTTTAAGTTATCTATTTAGATATTCCGATACAGAATAGAGTCTTAGACTCGATTATTATCTAATAAGGTTGTCGATAAGTTGACATGTTTCAGAAATTGATCTGAACTTAGATAGGATTGAATTGTAAATTGTTTAATTGTGATATAATGGTCGTTAAGTTATGTGACAACGTGATTAGGAATGTGCTGACTGCTATATGCAGTATTATGTGTTATGATATAATGTTCTAATCGAATGATTGATTTGCTTAATGATAGGTTGTGATAAAAAGGGTAGAATTAAGTTAAGAATTTGTAGCAGCGCATCAGGCAAGTACCCTACCTTTGCATTTTCTTTATGCATTGGATAAATGTAAGAATGTTTCAAAGTTATATTATTACGGTACAGATTTTTAAAGTCTATATTATATACGCCCATTGTTTATCAACATGTTAGTATATGATAATTCAGATATATATTCGGTTCGTTAATTTCTATAAATGATTATACAAGTGTCCCCACTTGGATAATCATAGTATTTAATCGCATGTTGATATTCCTTTGATATACATGTATGTTAAATTATAGTTTATTATTGGATAAGATAAAACCTTTGACTTGGAACCCTGACAAATGTTAACATCCCTTATCAGGGAAAACTTTTATGCACCTAAGGCGGATCAAGTAAATGGTAACACCATTTTTGTAATGTAGTATTGATCAATGCAGGGCACAACGGGCTGATCACCCCCGTGTTCGTAAGTTATGACGGTTTACAGATGAATTTTCTGTTTAACCTTTTTCAAAAATGAAAACAATGTTCATACTATGTCACATTAAATCTTTATATAGTCTGTACGTAGTTTCAAAATTTTGAAATAGTTATGTAGTTATTATTGGTATAGATTACTTCACAACTTTTGCCTGGTTGTAGAAGAATAGTATATAGAAAGCATTTAAATTCCTTCAGTATATATATATATATATTATTAATACTTGCTGGGCACTCAAATGCTCATCCTTGCTTAATTTAAATGTTTTCAGTTAAGAACGAACAACCTGAAGGTTCTGTCAAAAATAAAGGGAAAGGGAAGATAGCTGGTTGACTGCAGTTATTATTACTTGTAATAGTTCAGATTATGAAGACTATGATAAACGTTTTATTATTAACATGACTGGTAATGTATGTTTAAAGGTTACGTACTTGGGTGATGAACTCTGATGAATAAGTATTGTAAAATGATCGTTTATATATTTTTGTTATTATTAGTAGTAGAATTCCGCTCATAGAAATGATATCGTGAAGTACTGAGTTCAGGTTTCAAGTATCCGGGTTCGGGGACTTTACATTAGCTGGTTATTATCGGAGATTCGTGGAAGGATTTTCTCGAATCGCTACTCCATTAACTCAGTTAACTCAGAAGGATACAAAATTTGTATGGAGCAAGGAATGCGAGACGAGTTTCCAAGAGCTCAAGAGGAGACTCATTTCGGCACCTGTTCTAGCAATACCATCTGATTCGGATGGATTTGTTATATACAGCGATGCTTCAGGCAAAGGGTTAGGATGTGTTCTCATGCAACATGGGAAAGTCATAGCCTATGCCTCGCGACAACTCAAAGAATATTAGAGGAATTATCCTACTCATGATCTAGAGTTGGCAGTAGTCGTTTTTGCGTTGAAGATGTGGAGACACTACTTATATGGGGAGAAAGTGGAGATTTATATGGACCATAAAAGCCTTAAATATTTCTTCACCCAAAAAGAAATATGCGGCAACGACGTTGGCTTGAGCTGTTGAAAGATTACGATCACACTATTCAATATCATCCTGGAAAAGCGAACGTAGTAGCTGACGCATTGAGTATAAGATCATATGCGAGTACGAGTACGATATTGTCAACGCAAAGGCCCATTTTGTATGACTTGTAAAGGATGGAGGTAGAATTAAAGACTCCAGGGACCCACGTGATGATGGCAAATATACGAGTAGAACCGACTTTAAACAATAAAGTTAAAGTTGCTCAAGCTACGGACCTGGGGCTGATGCATATGAAGAAGAAAGTGCAAGAAGGTACTATACCGGAAGCAAGAATCGATGAAGAAGGAATACTTAGAGTCAACTCTAGACTTTGCGTTCCTAACGACTCTGACTTGAAGCATAGAATCATGATGGAGGCACACAACACACCGTTTGCAATCTATCCTGGGAGTACCAAAATGTATCATAATATTCGACACACATTTTGGTGGAACAGTATGAAGAGAGAGATCGCGGAGTTTATCTCGAGATGTTTAACCTGTCAATGTGTAAAGGCGGAGCATCAAGTGCCAAAGGGTCCATTGCAACCACTTGAGATTCCAAAATGGAAGTGGGAACACATTACCATGGATTTCGTTACAGGTCTTCCCAAAGTTTCTCAAGGCATAGATGCGATTTGGGTTATTGTTGATAGATTAACCAAGTCTACTCATTTCTTGCCGATACGCGAGACTTATTCCCTTAAACGTCTTGCTCGTATATACGTGAATGAGATTGTGAGACTGCGTGGCATGCCAGTATCTATAGTTTTGGATCGTGACCCAAGATTCACTTCACGATTTTGGGTTAGTCTGTAGAAAGCTATGGGCACGGATTTATGATTCAGTTCGGCATACCATCCTCAAACGGACGGACAATCCAAAAGGACTATTCAAACTCTTGAAGATCTATTAAGACTCTGTGTCTTAGATTTCAAAGAATGTTGGGATAAGTACTTGCCACTGGTGGAATTCTCCTACAACAACAGTTATCAAGCAAGTATAGGCATGGCTACATTCGAGGAGTTGTATGGATGAAAGTGTCGTTCTCCAGTATGCTAGGATGAGGTGGGAGAAGCAACGTTGTTGGGACCAGAATTAGTACGCATGACTACAGAAAAGATCCAAATGATTCGACAACGTATTCAAACCTCACAGGATCGACAAAAGAGTTATGCGGATCTTCATCGAAAGGACGTGGAATTTAATATTGGGGATCATGTATTGTTACGTGTTGCTCCATGGAAGGGAGTTACAAGATTTATAAAGAGAGGAAAGCTCAATCCAAGATTTGTTGGTCCATTTAAGATTCTTGACTGAATAGGAAATGTGGCATGTCTCGTGTTCATAATTTTTTTCACATATCTATGCTTCGTAAATATGTAAAAGACCCAAACCATATTATTGAGTTAGAACCGGACGAGATAGCTGAAGATTTAACGTACGAGGAGGTACTTATTAAGATTTTGGATAGGAAAGAGCATGTCCTACGCACGAAGGTTATATCACAAGTCAAGTTTTTATGGAGAAACCATGCAATTGAGGAAATGACATAGGAGTTGGAATCGGAAATGAAAGAAAAGTACCCTCACCTGTTCGAAACACCAGGTACATACGTCAATTTCGAGGACAAAATTTTATAAGGAGGGGAAGTTGTAAGACCCCAACTTATTATAAATAAAATTGAATTTTTTTCTATTCATTATTCTAAATTAATAAGGTGTTAATTTGATATAATATTTTGGCTATGAGTGAAATGTGCAAATTTTACAAAATAAGCAAGTGGTTATAAAATGTTCCTTTTGTCGTGGAATATTCGTTTGGTCGTGGTATATTCTTTTTGTTGGTATGTGGGCCCCATAACGGAATAACTATCAGATGAAGAAAATGACAAAGTTTGAGTTTTATAAATAACGGCGTAATTGTTACCGTTAACACTGTTGGATTACCTGGTGGTTAAAATACAGTAATACGCGTGGTTGCATAGTAGCACACGGTATTGCATAATATTGTTGAATTATTGATTCGTACGTAAGAAGGCACTACTCAATAATTGTTATAGTAGTTACTGTTAAATATTTTATGTTATTGATTCAATAATTGATGCATTGTTGGTTTATATTATTATTATTTTAATAATTGTCACTGCACAGTATTTCTCATTATCAGATCAATAATTCATATTACTTGAATAATATTATTAGATAGCATTATTGGCAATGTCTAGAAAGTTCTGTCAAGGAGAGGTTTGGTCACCTAATTGCACGTCAGTAAAGAGAAATCCTTATTGGAAAGCCCCCTCTTTCCTGGGAACGGCCTGGTTGTCATAATTGTGATTCTGTAATATTTTTTGTGAATAATTAATTATTAATTTATATGATAATGAAATATTTATTTGATATAAATGATGGATTTATTTATTTTATGTGATTATTAATGAAGGAATTAATGCTGAGGTGTTTTATCAATATTTTGTCAAAATGGAAGTATTAAAAATCACTCGTTTGTGGATTTCGGATATTTTCTATTTTGAATTTATAAAAACTCAAAGCTACAAAATTGTAGAGAATTCGATTTCAGGCAGAATGGACATAAAATTTGTATTTTTCTGATAAACATGCTATTTTCTATGAATTATTGAAGTTTCAGAAAATAAAATAATTTTTATTAAATTATGGGTGGGACCCACTCTTGTTTGAAAACATGTGGGCTGCTGATTTTGTTCAAAAATGGCTGGTATTAAATGTCCAACCTAGCAAGCGTTGAATGAAAAGAAAGAAATATTAATATTCTATTATTTTAGTCTTCTATGACGTTCTAGCATTTTCCTATAAATAGACACTTAGGTTGGAATTGAAAATCATATCAGAAATAAGTTTTCTTTCTATTTAGATTATCGAGCATATTTTTGTGAGTATTTTGATAATTTGAGAGTTGCTGTTCGGTACAAGTTTCCTTCGGCTTTCTATCCGATATTCCGATCAGAAGTACCATTATTTTGAGGTAAGGGATGTTATTTTCTTCTCAAATGATATTATTTTCTTCAATATCATTATGCCGAAATATTGGTGAACTTTTAATCAAATTTAAAACTTTTTGTGTTGGGGTTACTATTCACGTATATGGCACTATTCACGTATACGGCACTATTTACCAAAAAATGAAAAATTTTCTTTTTGTCCAAGATGTCTATTTTGGCTACTATCTTTGATTGTATCCATGTTTTGATCGTTATTTTTGAATTCTGCTTCACAATCGGTTATTATGAAGTATTATTGATCTTAGATAAACTGTTATACGAATCCCTAATATTTGTTCTTCTGTCTCACTGGATTCGTTTTCGTTAAAATATTTTTCATCATCCTCGGTCTTAAATGATGATATTATTGAATATCTTTGGCCTGTAGTGCAAAGATGAATGATTAATTGATGAATATCTTTGGCCCGTAGTGCAAAAATGAACAGGTGTTGAGATGAACATGACCAACTGGTGATACAAATGAATATCTTTGGCCTGTAGTGCAAAGATGAATATTTGATTAAAGATATATGTTGATTGTTGTTACAGGGATAAAATATTGATGATGAACTTTTAAATCTTAGAAGATAGTAAATTCATTCTCTACGTGACTCTTCTAATGGATTGTTGTTTTCGCTGCAGTTGTTGATCTAAAACTTGTTATCTATTATATTCTATCAGATTTTTTCCTGTTGAAGACTAATGATAATTTGTTGTATATTATCTTAGTCATAACATTCTTTACTGGTCTAGTTGAGCTCACCCTTTTCCTTTTTGTTCCATTTTTCTTCTCAGGAGGTTAGAACATAGCAGGATCGAGTCGGGGTATGGAGTGACGGTTCTAAAAAGATGTTTTAGCAGTCTTCACTATTTTCTATAAAATAGTGTATGAATAATTGTAATGAGGACTTATTTGAGTATGGATATTGTCTAGAAGGCAATATTTGTATTTAAACTCACAGTTCGTGTTGTCGTATTTTGCATGACAATTGTATTATTGAAGTTGTGGTTTGCTTTTTGCACCATTTATTTGGCGACTCAGAATAGGTGTTGTATACCTATTTTGGGGGCGTCACAGTATAAGCCAAAACTTTTACCAAATGAGTATCATAGAATATATGAAACTGCAAATGGATTTTCACCCGCCATACGGTAATCCACGTAGACAGATCATTTCCACAATTTAACAAAGAATAAATACAAAGGAACATTCACCATGCATGTGATAATCCACATAGACAGGTTATTCCAATAGAATAATAAAGAATGGAACCAGGTCAAGCGTAATTCGCACAGGCAGGATATTCCAACAGAATAATAAAAAATGGAATAACAGAAGAATTCACCATGCATGAAATAGACCGCACAGATAGGTTATTCCAACAGAATAATAAAGAATGGAACCAAGTCTAGCGTAATCCAATCAAACAGGATATTCCAACAGAATAATAAAGAATGGAATAACAAAGAATTCATCATGCATGTGATAGACCACATAGACAGGTTATTCCAACAGATTAATAAAGAATGGAACCAGGTCTAGCGTAATCCGCACAGACAGGATATTCCAACAGAATAATAAAGAATGGAATAACAGAAGAATTTCACCATGTATGCGGTACTTCGCATTGAAAAGTTATCCCAACATAATAATAAATAATAGAATAACAGAAGAATTTCACCATGTATGTGGTACTTCGCATAGACAGGTTATTCCAACATAATAATAAAGAATGGAATAACAAAAGCTCTCTTCATGAATACGAAATAAATAATACCCCTTACCTTGGAAAGAAACTGGATACTGGAGTAGAGAGGTAGCAGACTTCTCTTCTTCTTTCTCTCTATAATTTCTCTCTATAATAATTGCTCTATAGCTTTAGTGAATTGGTGAGAAATGAAGGAAGAATGCGCTTCTATTTATAGGAAAATATACTTTCGATAATTTCACGTTTTGGGGCTCAAAATATTATAGTACAATACCTCCAACTTTTCTTTTATTTTTAATTTAGTCCTGCAAGTATTATCAAACTTTCACCACCTCCCCTAATAGTAAATAATATGAATCAATAGTTCAATCATCTGAATCAATAGTTATAATCATGTGAAAATACGAATTATAGTATAGTACCTCCATCTATACCTCCATTTTTAACTTAGTCATTCAAGTATTATCAATCTTGCACCAACTCCCCTAATAGTACATGAATGTGATTCAATAGTATACACATATGAACAAATAGTTATATAAGCATGTGAATTAGTAGCAATTAATTGCTCATTTATCTGATTAATTACAAGATTTATCAATATAACCCCCAGACATCAATTATCATCGGAATAGATGTCGATTTCCACTAACACTAATAATCTCAACACAATGGAACTATCAAATTCATCTTTAATCAACACAAACTTATTCATCATTAATATTATAACTCGCAATATTTAACAACTAGGTCGTTCCCAGGAAAGAGTGGAATTTTCAATAAGGATTTCTCCTTATTGGCGCGCAATTAGATGACCAAATCTCTCATTGACAGAACTTCTAGACATTGTAAATATTAAAATTTAATAATATAAATAACTTTATCGTCTCAATTATTGATTTAATAATATAACATATTATGCAGATGATACTGTGACAATAATTGAATCAATAATATGAGATATATGATGCAGCAATTACTGTAGCAATAATTGAGTATAACTGAGTGACTTCTCACGTAAGCATCAATAACCAATACCGTGTGCTACTATGCAACCACGCGTATTACTGTATTTTTACTACCGGGTAGTTCAACAGTTTTAACGGTAACACTTACGCCGTTATTTTTATAAAAAGATAATTCTGTCATTTTCTTATTACAACAATACTTCCATTCTGGGGTCCGCCAATGATTGTGCCGTCATACGAATATTCCCTGTTAAAACAAATATTCTCCGACCAATCGAATATTATATAACCACTTGCTTACTTTGCAAAATTTGTAAATATTACCTACAACTATAACATTATATTATATCCACACCATAATATTCAAAAATATATTTCAAGAGAAATTAATCTTTATTCATAAAATTTGGGATCTTACAGATCATCCTCAAATGGATGGGCAGTCGGAAAGGACTATTCAAACTCTTGAAGATTTATTAAGACTTTGTGTCCTTGACTTCAAGGGAAGTTGGGACAAGTTCTTACCATTAGTGGAGTTTTCCTACAAAAACAGTTATCAAGCAAGTATTGGCATTGCTCCATTTGAGGCGTTGTATGGAAGAAAGTGTCGTTCTCCAGTTTGCTGGGATGAGGTGGGTGAAGCAACGTTGTTGGGACTGAATTTGGTACATATGACTACGGAAAAGATTCAAACGATCCGACAACGTATAAAAACCTCACAAGATCGACAAAAGAGTTATGCTGATCTTCATCGAAAAGATGTGGAATTTAATATTGGAGATCATGTGTTGTTACGTGTTGCTCCATGGAAAGGAGTTACAAGATTTGGAAAGAGAGGAAAGCTCAATCCTCGATTCATTGGCCCATTTGTAATCCTCGATCGAGTAGGAACTGTGACCTATAGACTCGCCTTACCGTAAAGTATATCTCGTGTTCATAACGTTTTTCACATATCTAGGTTACGTAAATATGTGAAAGACCCGAACCATATTATTGAATTAGAACCAGACGAGATAGAGGAAAATTTAACGTATTAAGAGTTACCTGTTAAAATCTTGGATAAGAAGGATCATATTCTACGCTCTAAAGTTATATCTCAAGTCAAAGTTTTGTGGAGAAACCACGATGTGGAGGAAATGACCTGGGAGTTAGAATCTGAGATGAAATCAAGGTGTCCTCACCTCTTCGACATACCAGGTACGCACCCTAATTTTGAGGACGAAATTTCATAAGAAGGGCAGGTTGTAAGACCCCAACTTTTATGAATAAAGAATAATTTTCTCGAAATATATTTTTGAATATTATGGTGTGGATTTGATATAATGTTATAGTTGTGGGTAATATTTACAAATTTTGAAAAGTAAGCAAGTAGTTATATAATATTCAATTGGTCGGGGAATATTCGTTTTAATAGAGAATATTTTTACGACGGCACAATCATTGGTGGACCCCACAACGGAAGTATTGTCGTAGTTAGAAAATGACATAATTATCTTTTTTAAAATAACGGCGGAAGTTTTATCGTTAAAATGTTGAACTACTCGGTAGTAAAAGTACAGTAATACACGCAGTTGCGTAGTAGCATACGATATTGATTATTGATGCTTACGTGAGAAGTCACTCAGTTATACTCAATTATTACTACAGTAATTGTTGCATTATATCTATCATATTATTGATTCAATTATTGTCACAGTATCACCTGCATAGAATTTTATATTATTAAATCAATAATTGAGACAACAAAGTTATTCATATTATTAAATTATAATATTTACAATGTCTAGAAGTTCTGTCAAAGAGAGGTTTGGTCATCTAATTGCGTACCAATAAGGAGAAATCCTTATCGGAAAGCCCCCTCTTTCCTAGGAACGACCTAGTTGTTAAATATTGTGAGTTATAATATTAATGATGAATAAGTTCGTGTTGATTAAAGATGAAATTGATAGTTCCATTGTGCTGGAATTATTAGTGTTAGTGGAAATCGACATTTATTTCGATATTAATTGATGTCTGGAAATTATACTGACCAGTCAGGTAATTAACCGGATAAATGATCAATTAATTGTTATTAATTCACATGATTATAATAATTTGTTTACATATGTGTACTATTGATTCACATTCTTGTACTATTAGAGGAGTTGGTGCAAGATTGATAATATTTGCATGACTAAGTTAAAAATAGAGGTATAGATGGAGGTACTATACTATAATTCGTATTTTCACATGATTATAACTATTGATTTGCATGATTGAACTATTGATTCACATTATTTACTATTAGGGGAGATGGTGCAAGTTTAATAATACTTGCAGGACTAAATTAAAAATGAAAGAAAAGTTGAAGGTATTGTATTGTAATATTTCGAGCCCTAAAATGTGCAATTATCAAAACTATATTATCCTATAAATAAAAGCTCGTTCTTCCTTCATTTCTCACCAATTCACTAAAGCTATAGAGCAATTATTATAGAGAGAAATTATAGAGAGAAAGAAGAAGAGAAGTCTACTACCTCTCTACTCCAGTATCCAATTTCTTTCTAAGGTAAGGGGTATTATTTCTTTCGTATTCATGAAGAGAGCTTCTGTTATTCCATTCTTTATTATTATGTTGGAATAACCTGTCTATGCGAAGTACCGCATACATGGTGAAATTCTTCTTTTATTCCATTCTTTATTATTCTGTTGAAAGAAAAGTTGAAGGTATTGTATTGTAATATTTCGAGCCCTGAAATGTGCAATTATCGAAACTATATTATCCTATAAATAAAAGCTCATTCTTCCTTCATTTCTCACCAATTCACTAAAGCTATAGAGCAATTATTATAGAGAGAAATTATAGAGAGAAAGAAGAAGAGAAGTCTACTACCTCTCTACTCCAGTATCCAATTTCTTTCTAAGGTAGGGGGTATTATTTCTTTCGTATTCATGAAGAGAGCTTCTGTTATTCCATTCTTTATTATTATGTTGGAATAACCTGTCTATGCGAAGTACCGCATACATGGTGAAATTCTTCTTTTATTCCATTCTTTATTATTCTGTTGGAATATCCTATCTGTGCGAATTACGCTAGACCTGGTTCCATTCTTTATTTTTCTATTGGAATAACCTGTCTGTGCGGTCTATCGCATGCATGGTGAATTCTTTGTTATTCCATTCTTTATTATTTTATTAGAATATCCTGTCTGTGCGGATTACGCTAGACCTAGTTCCATTCTTTATTATTCTGTTGGAATAAACTAGACCTGGCAAAAGCAGCCTAGGCCTGCGGGCTGGGCCAGCCCGCCTGTCAAAAATTGGGCTATGGGCTTTATTTGTTTGGCCCATTAAAATCTAGGCTTTTTTAGCTCGGCCCAATGATCACCCACCCATGGGCGCCCGACCCACCCGTCCTTTAAAATAAACCTTATTCGGTTGGCTGATGAGTGATGGCTATCAATCAGGTCTGACCGTCTGAGACTCGTTACTAATAAAGTAAAAGACTAAAAGCCAAAAGGGATAGTTTTTCTTTTTCACATCTCAGTCTTCTAGAGTTCTAGTCATCTCTATTCTCTCATCTAGATCTGAAACTGAGTGAGAACTGAGAAGTGAGAGAGAGACCGAGGCGAGAGTGGAGGCGAGGCGAGACCGAGGTGAGGCGAGACCGAGGTGAGGCGAGGCGAGATCTGAGTCCAGTTGGTCTGAGAGAGTGAGGCGAGGCGAGATCTGAAGCAAGGTTTGATTTTGTTCTATGGTTTATGGTTTCATACTCGAACTCCCTCATATAAGAAGGCTCACGCATTATGTTCCATTATTTTGGCGTTACTCTTCTTATATTGAAACTTTTCAGCTTCTAATCTCAGATTTCTTTGATTTTGATCAAAGGCACAGGGTAAAGAAATTTAATCTTTAATTTTTGTTCCTTGTTTTTGGTTTATATATATATATATATATATATATATATATATTTATGGAGCTTTTACATATGTTCTACTACTTATTTGTGTTTGTTATTTATTTGATTTAGCCAGCCAGTATGTACTTTGTTTCTTTGTTGTTTTTGTTCTTTTACTCCTGATAATGTTTAAGCATATCAATGTTTTTGGTAGAAGCAATGATTTCAACTCTGGTTTTTGGTCGAAATTTCAAAACTTTCGGTGGGTATTTGATATATATGCAGCCTGCAGGTTGTAAAAATTGAAGCCCTTGAAATTAAATTCAAGCACTTTTGGTTCAGGCATTCTAATAGTAATAGGATTGCAATTATGATTTATGCATTATGCAAAGATGATACTTGTTAATGGGATTCTGTTGCTGCAGATGGTAATTCTGTTGCTGCAGATGGGATTGCAATTTGCAAGTATGCATTTGGATTTTAGAGCTTATTTCTGTGATTCTGTTGATGGTGACATGTCAATAGTCAAATGAAATGAATAGTCTTGGTTTGAATTTGTAATTCTGTATTTAGAGCTTATTTTTGTAATTCTGTGATTTGTATTATTGTATGTAAATTGTAATATGTTACTGTTATAACAACTTAGATTGTATTTTTTTGTTCTACTTTTGTGATTTACAGATTATTTTTAAAAAAAATGAAAAAGCCAGCGGGCCGGGCCGGGCCGGCCCAACCCGAGCCATGGGCTGCTTAGTTTCAGCCTACCAAAATCTGGCCTTTTTTCGCCCGACCCGTTTGCCAGGTCTAGAATAAACTATCTGTGTGGTCTATCGCATGCATGGTGAATTCTTTGTTATTCCATTCTTTATTATTCTGTTAGAATATCCTGTCTGTGCGGATTACGCATGGCCTGGTTCTATTTTTTATTATTCTGTTGGAATAACATGTCTATGTGGATAATCACAGGCATGGTGAATGATCCTTCGTATTCATTCCTTATTAAATTGTCGAAATGATCTGTCTAGGTGGATTACCGCATGGCGGGTGAAAATCCATTTGCAGTTTCATATATTCTATGATACTCATTTGGTTAAATTTTTGGCTTCTATACTCCATGAAATTAGTAGAATATCCTGGATATTTGCGCTTCATCCGGTATCTTTTCATGGAAATATTCTTCTGAGCATTCTTGAATTTTACTCCACAAAGCAGTATCATGTTAACAATTTGGACGTAATTGATTTCAAGATAAATTAACTTATAAATCTTTAAAATTTATTCTTGAACTTATTTTATTGAATTATTATGCCATTGTCATCATCCTCATGCTTATATTGTGATGAAAGTCATCTTTGGATTACGTGCATAGATGGACTTGGTGTGATTATGACCAGGGATTATTCGGTATAATTATGACCTGTAATGTTATAAATGATGTCGTAAAAGTCCTCAGTAGCCTGTAGTGCATTGATGGATAGTTTTTGGTATGATTATGACCAAGGATTATTCGGTATAGTCATGAGCATTGATGATTTAATGAATATCCTTGGCCCGTAGTGCAGGGAAGATTCGATGATATGGTTTATTTATTAAGCTGAGTCTCAGCGATAAAAATTGATGAAAACATTTTAAATCATAGAAGATAGTAGATATCATGCTCTACTTGACTTTTCTAATGGATTAATTATTCCACTGCAGTTAAACTTGATGTCTATTGTATTTTATCAGTTTAACATTATTGAAGGCTAATGATAATTTATTCTGCATTATCTTAGTCATAATATTTCTTACTGGGCTAGTTGAGCTCACCCTTTCTTTCACTGTTCTCTTCAGGAAATGAGAACGTAGCCAGGACTAGTCGGGGGACGGAGTGATGGTCCAGATGATAGCATTAGTAGTCCTCACTATTCTATTAAATACTGTGACAATAAATGTAATGAGGACACTATTTGAGAGTGGATATTGTCTAGAAGGCAATATTCCTGTTTAAACTCTCAGCTATATTTTCTCGTATATTACACGAAGTTTGTATAATTAAGTTCGTATTTGTTTTATGTACCATGTATTTGGCGACTCAAGATGGGTGATGTATACCTATTTTGGGGGCGTCACACATTGGCCCATTTTTAATCCTCGATCGAGTAGGAACTGTGGCCTATAGACTTGCTTTACCGCCAAGTATGTCTCGTGTTCATAACATTTTTCATATATCCATGTTACGTAAATATGTGGAAGACCCGAACCACATTATTGAGTTAGAACCGGATGAAATACAAGAAGATTTAACGTATGAGGAGGTTCCTGTTAAAATCTTGGATAAGAAGGAGCATATTCTACGCTTCAAGATTATACCTCAAGTTAAAGTTTTGTGGAGAAACCACGATGTTGAGGAAATGACCTGAGAGTTAGAATCTGAAATGAAATCAATATATCCTTACCTATTCGACATACCAGGTACGTACCCTAATTTCGAGGGCAAAATTTCATAAGAAGGGGAGGTTGTAAGACCCCAACTTTTTATGAATAAAGATGAGTTTTATATAAATAACATTTTTGAATATTATGGAGTGAATTTGATATAATGTTATAGTTGTGGGTAATATTTATAAATTTTACAAAGTACGCAAGTTGTTATTTAATATTCGATTGGTCGGGAAATATTCGTTTTAACAAGGAATATTCGTACGACGGCACAATCATTGGTGGACCCCACAACGGAATTATCGTCGGATTAAAAAATGATAAAAATATCTTTTTATGAAAATAACGGCGGAAGTTTTACCGTTAACTGTTGAAACACCCGGTGTTAAAAGTACAGTAATATGCGTGGTTGCATAGTAGCATACGGTATTGATTATTGATGCTTACGTAAGAAGTCAATCAATTTTGTTCAATTATTGCTACTGTAATTGTTGCATAGTATCTCACATTATTTGATTCAATTATTGTCGATATTTTATATATTATTAAATCAATAATTGAAATGACAGAGTTATTAATATTATTATTTGCAATATTGACAATGTCTAGAAGTTCTGTCAAGGAGAGGTTTGGTCACCTAATTGGGCGCCAATAGGGAGAAATCCTTATTGGAAAGCCCCCTCTTTCCTGGAAATGACCTGGTTGTTAAATATTGCGAATTATAATAATGATGATAAATGTTGTTAAAAATATTGAGGAAATTTTTATGAGGTATTTGTTATAAATTGGCTTATTATATGGACCCCTATTTACCCATTTTTCAAAATATTCGGTAGAAAATTATTTAAAGGTGCGGCCCACATGTGGGGCCCATATGTGTTGAAAAACTGATTTTTGAAATGAGGGTGGGAGGGAGTTACGTAAAGGGGAGGGAATTTATATATATAGGTATGTGATGTGTGTATATATATATATATATATATATATATATATATATATATATATATATATATATATATATGATTGTGATAGGGGTGAAAGTGATGAGAGTGACATGTTGGTAAAATTTAGTGTGTGAGTGTGTGTGTGTGTGGTAGGAAGAAAGAGGGGTGGGGGAAGATGACTTGGAGAGATAAGGGAAGGTGGGTGTGTGTGTTTGATATAGAAATTGGTGGGTGGATTATTGTGGGAAGTTTTTCAAAACAACATGTGTTATATATATATTGTGTGACGCCCCCAAAATAGGTATACATCACCTATTCTGAGTCGCCAAATACATAGTACGGAACTAGGTCATGCGTAAACGCACAGACAAGATATTCCAACAAAATAATAAAGAATGGAATAACAACAGAATTTCACCATATATGCGGTACTTCGCATAGACAGGTTATTCCAACATAATAATAAAGAATGGAATAATAGAAGAATTTCACCAAGTATAGGGTAGTCCACGTATACAAGTTATTCCAACAGAATAATAAAGAATGGAATAACAGAAGTTCTCTTCATGAAGACGAAAGAAATAATACCCCTTACGGGTAAAACAAATAATATCCTTTACCTTAGAAGAAACTGGATATAGGAGTAGTGAAGTAGCAAAATACTTTTCTTCTTTCTCTCTATAGTTTCTCTCTCTAGAGTTTCAGGGAATTCGTAAGAAATAATGAAGGAATGAGCTTCTATTTATAGGAGAATGGACTGAATAGTAACTAATTCATGAACGGTCTAGATTGATTTACGTTTAAACGGACGGTCCATATTGATTTACTATGCAGTATTAATAAAATATTCTAATAAAACAAAATCTTTTAAATAAAATATAATATATTATATTTTTAATCTAATAAAATGAATAACTTTATAAAAGTATTTTATTTTATATAAAAAGTTTTTTGTTTTATTACATTTATAATAATAATAAAACAAAACTTATCACCTTTATTATAATTCACAATATTAATCAACCAGGTCGTTTCTAGGAAAGAGAGAGCTTTCCAATAAGGATTTCTCCCTATTAGCGCGCAATTAGGTGACCAAACCTCTCTTTGTCAGAACTTTTAGATATCGTTAATATTGTAAATAATAATATTAATAACTTTGTCATCTCAATTATTGATATAAGAATATATAAAATATAGACAATAATTTAATCAAATAACGTGAGATACTATGCAGCAATTACTATAGCAATAATTGAACAAAACTGAGTGACTTCTCACGTAAGCATCAATAATCAATACCGTGTACTACTATGCAACCACGCGTATTACTGTACTTTTTCTACCGAGTAGTTCAATAGTTAACGGTAACTTCCGCCGTTATTTTCATAAAAATATTTTTGTCGTTTTCTCAATCCGACAATAATTCTGTTGTGGAGTCCACCAATGATTGTGCCGTTGTATGAATATTCCCTGCTAAAATGAATATTCTCCGACCAATCAAATATTATATAACAACTTGCGTACTTTACAAAATTTATAAATATTACCCACAACTATAACATTATATCACATCCACGCCATAATATGAAAAAATATTTTGAGAAATTTAAATCTTTATTCATAAAATTTGGGGTCTCACAATCTCCCCTCCTTATGAAATTTTGCCCTCAAAATTTACGTACGTACCTGGTATGCCGAAGAGATGAGGATAACTTGACTTCATTTCAGATTCTAACTCTTGAGATATAACCTTTGAGTGTTGAATACGATCCTTCTTATCCAAGATTTTAACACGTATCTCCTCATACGTTAAATCTTATGCTATCTCGTCTAGTTCTAATTCAATAATGTGGTTCGGGTCGTCCACATATTTACGTAACATCGATACGTGAAAAACGTTATGGACACGCAACATACTTGGCGGTAAAATGAGTCTATAGGCCACAGTTCCTACTCGATTGAGAATTTCAAATGGGCCAATTAAATCGAGGGTTGAGATTTCCTCTATTCATCGATTCTTGCTTCTAGAATAACTCTCTCTTGAACCTTCTTCTTCACATTCATCAGCTCTGAGTATGTAGGTTGCACGGCTTTAACTTTATCGATTAAAGTCGATTCTACTCGTATATTCGTTATCTTCACGTGGGTCTTTAGAGTCTATAACTCTATCTTTATCATTTCTAAGTCATACGAAATGGGTCTTTGTGTTAACAATATCGCACTCGTAAATGCATACAAGCTTCTACTCAACGCGTCAGCTACCACGTTTTCTCTTCCACGATGATTTTGAATGGTATAGTCGTAATCTTCAATAGCTCGAGCCAACGTCTTTGGCGCATTATACGTTCGTTTTGGTTGAAGAAATATTTGAGGGTTTTAGAAATGGGTTTTGTACTGGGGTCAATACAAAATTTGATTTCACGCTCTGGGTTAGGCCAAGAAGTCCTTAGAAATACGTCAAGAAATTTATTAACGATAGAAATATCATTCAAAACTATGACCCTCATCCAAGACTTGGATAGCACGTCACATTGATACCTATCAACTTGCCACTGTCATTCACAGCGTCCCCTACGGAAAGTTTGGCTTCGGTGCATTCCACACAAGGAATTTACCAGCGAAAGGCTCGGGGCTCTTTACTTATGGCTTGATATAACAGTGATTAACTTTAGTGGTTTGGTTTCTTGAATTCGCATAACAGTTTGGTTAGGAATATAAAAGCTAACAACCTTACGAAAAGCATGATGAGTAGTTAACCAATCGATTCCTAAAATCACATCAAAGGCAAGTATTTTCAAAGAGATAAGATCGACAGGTAACGTGAAAGTGTCAATTTGAATCAAACAAGATTTATAAACAGTTAATGTAATGAAGGTTTCTCCTAACAAAGTTTCAACAGATAAGTCAAAATCTAATTTCTCAAAAGCCAAGTTCAAACAGTGAACACAACTAAGTGAAATAAAAGAGTGGGTAGAATCGGTATCGAATAAGGTATAGACTTCGCAAGAGTTTATAATTAACTTACCCTTAATAACTTCATTCGGGTTTCTCGACAAACGCTCTCACTTAAACTATCGATTTTGACTTTGCTATAGAGTACATTCCACCCTTAATTGCTTCGTCACATTCCTGATCCATGATTTGAATCATTATTCTCCGATCCATATCGAATTAGGGTTGACCGCTCTGCACAGGGTAATTCCAAATTCGATGTTGGATTCTCCCAATTGTTGTCCAAAAAGAAAAATCCATTTCATCTATTTTGGCCTTATTGGATCAGACGTCTTTTTCTACAATATCTATGCGTCGTGCAGCTTTTAACCAAGCATCATCTATTCTCCTTCATTCAGTTGTTTCTTCTTTCATCAGAACTTTGATCATATCATTCTCAGATTCCAGCTCTAATATCTTATACTCTGCCAAAGAGTGCTTCTGTTCAAGCATCAAACATCGGGTAACACAATTTTGAATTGTTACATCTCTTTGCTCCACGACTGCCTGCCGTTCTTCAGCCTACTCTTCTAACTCATGAACATGATTTTGTAATTCTAAATTTATATCATAAAATTCTTCTAATAAATTATCCTCAGGTTCCTCTTCTTCCTCTTCTTCCTCACTCTCAGCTGCTACCTCTGCAACTAGCTCGGGTACAACTATTAGTTCTTCACTCACCACATAGATATCTCTGATTTCTTCTCCGTCTGACATCATATTAATCTGGTTAGTGATTAAAGGTGTCTCAACGGTCTCATTCACTCCATTGTTAACATTTTCAACTGCCTTTTTCAAACACTGCCACAAAACAAGGGTTAATTAACATGTCACATATTATCAATATACTCTGACCGACCAATTAAATACCAAATAAACTTAAGTAGGTCATACTAGCGAAGGAATTCCCCGTTTCTCCCCTCCTAGTTCTTATCTCACATCTCAGCCAGGGATCATATCCCTAAGCTTTGATACCAAATATGACGCCCCCAAAATAGGTATACATCACCTATTCTGAGTCGCCAAATACATAATACAGAATACAAATACAATCTTAAATACACAACATGAGCTGTGAGTTTTAATACAAATATTGTCTTCTAGACAGTATTCAAACTCAAAATAAGTCCTCAATACATTTATTAACACACTATTTCATAGAATAGTGAGGACTACTAATGCTATCCTCTGGACCGTCACTCAGCTCCCCGACTAGTCCCTGCTATGTTCTCATTTCCTGAAGAGAACAATGAAAGCAAAAAAGGTGAGCTCAACTAGCCCAGTAAGAAATATTATGACTAAGATAATGCAGAATAAATTATCATTAGTCTTCAACAATGTTAAACTGATAAAGTATAACAAACATCAAGTTTAACTGCAGCGGAACAAGCAATCCATTAGAAGAATCAAGTAGAGAATAAAATCTACTATCTTCTATGATTTAAAAATATTTTGCATCACTTTTATCGCTGAGACTCAGCTTAATAAATAATCCACATCATCCCTGCACTACGGCCAATGATATTCATTAGTATCACAACCACAAATTATCCATGCACTACGAGCCAAGGATATTCGTGTATTCATCAATGGTCATGATCATGCCAACAACTGTCCATCAATGCACTACGGGCCAATGAGGACTTTTACCAGATCATCTGTAATATTACGGTCATGATTATACCGATTAATCCCTGGTCATAATCATAACAAGTCTATCTATGCACTACAGGCCACAGATGACTTTCAATATAATATAAACATGAGGATGATGACAATGATAAAAGAATTCAATAAAACAAGTTTAAGAATTAATTTATCCAGGAACCAATAACGTCCAAATTGTCAACATGATACTTCTTTGTGGAGTAAAATTTAAGAATGCTCAGAAGAATATTTCCATGAAAAGATATTGGATGAAGCACAAATATCAATGATATTCCACTAATTTTATGGAGTATAGAAGCCAAAGCTTTAACCAACTGAGTATAAGAGAATATATAAAACTGCATATGGATTTTTGTCCGCCATGCGATAATCCACTTAGACAGATCATTTCCACAATTTAATAAGGAATGAATACAAAGGATCATTCACCATGCATATGATAATCCACATAGACAGGTTATTCCAACAGAATAATAAAGAATGGAATAACATAAGAAATCACCATGCATACGATAGACCGCACAGACAGGTTATTTCAACAGAATAATAAAGAACAGAACCAGGTCATGCATAAACCGCACAGACAAGATGTTCCAACAGAATAATATAGAACGAAACCAGGTAATGCTTAAATCGCATAGACAGGATGTTCCAACAGAATAATAAAGAACAGAACCAGGTCATGCATAAACGCACAGACAGGATATTCCAACAGAATAATAAAGAACGGAACCAGGTCATGCGTAAACGCACAGACAGGATATTCCAACAGAATAATAAAGAATGGAATAACAACATAATTTCACCATGTATGCGGTACTTCGCATAGACAGGTTATTCCAACATAATAATAAAGAATGGAATAACAGAAGAATTTCACCAAGTATAGGGTAGTCCGCGTATACAGGTTATTCCAATAGAATAATAAAGAATGGAATAACAGAAGTTCTCTTAATGAAGACAAAAAAAATAATACCCCTTACGGGTACAACAAATAATATCCCTTACCTTAGAAGAAACTGGATATAGGAGTAGTGAAGTAGTAAAATACTTTTCTTCTTTCTCTCTATAGTTTCTCTCTCTAGAGTTTCAGTGAATTCGTAAGAAATAATTAAGGAATGAGCTTCTATTTATAGGAGAATGGACTGAATAATAACTAATTCATGAACGGTCTAGACTGATTTACTTTTAAACGGATGGTCCATATTGATTTACTATGCAGTATTAATAAAATATTCTAATAAAACAAAATCTTTTAAATAAAATATAATATATTTTATTTATAATCTAATAAAATAAATAAGTTTATAAAAGTATTCTGTTTTATATAAAAAGTTTTCTGTTTTATTACATTTATAATTATAATAAAACAAAACTTATCACATTTATTATAATTCACAATATTAATCGACCAGGTCGTTCCCGGGAAAGAGGGGGCTTTCCAATAAGGATTTCTCCCTATTGGTGCGCAATTAGGTGATCAAACCTCTCATTGGAAGAACTTCTAGACATCGTTAATATTGCAAATAATAATATTAATAACTTTGTCATCTCAATTATTGATATAATAATATATAAAATATCGACAATAATTGAATCAAATAACGTGAGATACTATGCAGCAATTACTGTAGCAATAATTGAACAAAACTGAGTGACTTCTCACGTAAGCATCAATAATCAATACCGTGTGCTACTATGCAACCACGCGTATTACTGTACTTTTACTACCGAGTAGTTCAACAGTTAATGGTAAAACTTCCGCCGTTATTTTCATAAAAATATTTTTTGTCATTTTCTCAATCCGACAATAATTCCGTTGTGGGGTCCACTAATGATTGTGTCGTTGTACGAATATTCTCTGCTAAAATGAATATTCTCTGACCAATCGAATATTATATAACAACTTGCGTACTTTGCAAAATTTATAAATATTACCCACAACTATAACATTATATCACATCCACACCATAATATTAAAAATATTTTGAGAAACTTAAATATTTATTCAAAAAATTTGGGGTCTCGGAAATTTTGTATTTTTTTTATTTTTACTTGATAATTGATTAGAATTCAATCGTTTGAAGATGCCCGTGATTTCATTAATTATTCCGTCCGTGATTTTTTTCTTAAACAGTACCCCTTCCATTCTTCTATAAATAGAATGCTTATTTAGAATTGAAAATCACACCAGAATCAGAGAATTCTTCTTCTATAATATTGAGCATATTTCTTTAGAGTTTTAGAAAGCTTTGAGCGTAGAAAATCGTGAAAGTTTTCTTTAAGAATATCCTCGCTATATCAGTTGGAATACTCTTCTTTTCAAGGTAAGGAATGTTATTTTTGTTCAATATTCGCTTGAATACTCTGTAGTATGTAAGTAATATTATTTCATTTCAGATTTCGAATTCTATACTCGTTTTGTTAGGGTTTTGGCTTCTATACTCCATTAAATTAGTAGAATATCCTTGATATTTGCGCTTCATCCAGTATCTTTTCATGAAAATATTATTCTGAGCATTTTTCATAAGTTTTAACTTTTTCATGCCGAAATACTATTCACGAGATTACTATTCCCGAATTACTATTTACGGGGTACAATTCACTCGAGTACTATTCACCCGGAGTACTATTCATGATAAAAATTGATTCTTTATCGGTCCAAATTATTTTTGGTACAATATTATTCTTGAATTTTACTCCACAAAGTAGTATCATGTTGACAATTTAGACGTTATTGATTTCTAGATAAATTAAATTATAAATCTTTAAAAATTTATCATTGAACTTGTTTTATTGAATTTTTATATCATTGTCATCATCCTCATGTTTATATTATGTTGAAAGTCATTTGTGGCCTAAAGTGCATAGTTGGACTTAGTAAGATTATGACCAGGGATTATTCGGTATAATCATGACCGTAATGTTACAAATGATGTGGTAAAAATCCTCATTGGCCCGTAGTGCATTGATGGACAGTTGTTGGTATGATTATGACCATTAATGAAAACACGAATATCCTTGGCCCGTAGTGCATGGATAATTTGTGGTCATGATACTAATGAATATCCTTGGCCGTAGTGCAGGTGTAAGACCCCAAATTATTAATAAATGAAATTTATTTTCTTCTATTTATTATTTTGAAATAGTAAGGGTTGATTTGATTAATGTGGTTAGTATTGGGTAAAATGCGCAAATATTTTAAATAAGCAAGTGGTTATAAAATATTCATTTTTGTCGGGGAATATTCGTTTGGTCGTGGAATATTCTTGCTGTCGGAGAATATTCGTACGACGGCGCAGTCTTTTGTGGGCCCCATGACGGAAAGCGATTGGATGAAGAAAACGATAAGTATAAGTTGTTTATAAATAACGGCGTAGTTGTTACCGTTAATACTGTTGGAATACCCGGTGGTTAAAACACAGTAATACGCATTGTTGCACAGTAGCACACGGTATTGCACCAATTATTGATTCTTACGTAAGAAGACACTACTCAATAATTGTTACAGTAATTATTGTTCAGTATTTTATTTTATTGATTCAATAATTGTTGCATTGATATTTTATATTACTGTTGTTTCAATAATTGTCACTATACAGTATTTTCCATTATCGAAGCAATAATTCATATTATCTGAATAATATTATTAGAAAACATTGTTGACAATGTCTAGAAAGTTCTGTCTAAGGAGATGTTTGATCACCTAATTGTGCTCCAGTAAGGAGAAATTCTTATTGGAAAGCCCCCTCTTTTTTGGGAACGGCCTGGTTTCCAGTACTGTGATTCTGTAATATTATTTGTGAATAATTAATTATTGATTTATATGATGATGAAAATATTGATTTTATGTGGATATAGATAGAGAAAATTTTTAAAGTGACAATTGTTAAAAAAAATTAATATTTTATCTTTTTATGATAAAATAATTTATTTAAATATATTATTTTAATAATATATTAATGATGATATTTTTACAATGAATGTGGGATATATGAGTATATGAGGAGGAAGAGTATTTTTATTGCATTAAATGATTAACACATGTTTTGTGTGTCGATGGACCCCATTTCAATTTCTTGACTGAAATTTGATTATAGCCTGTAAAATCGCCCGTTTGTGGATTTCGGTCAATTTCTGTTTGGAATTTGGAAAAACTTTCTTTTGCAAAGTTGTAGAGAATTGAATTTCCTATAAAAATTCGCGAGATTTGAATTTTCTGATAAAATGGCTATTTATTATGAATTATTGAAGTTCCGTAGTTCTGAAATAATTTGTTTTTGAAAGTTTTAATTATTTTTAATTAGAAAAACGTTTTTTGCAATCCCACATGTGTGGTAAATGAGCTGAATTCAGATTCTTGGGTGGTGTGCTTGAATGTTAATAAATAAAATTATTTTATTAAATTTTCTGCTTTGGTGTTCTAAGCAATTTCCTATAAATAGGGTGCTTAGGTTAGAATTAAAAATCACACCAGAAACTAAAGATTTTTCTCTCTTTCTCTCTGTATAATATCGAGCGTAATTTGTGAGTATTTTAGTAGTTTGAGTATTGCTATACGGTGCAAGTTCTTTCAGCACTATATCCAGTATTTCAGTCAGAAGTACTATTCTTTCTGAGGTAAGGGATGTTATTTTCTTCGTAAGTGATATTATTTCTTCAATATCATTATGCCGAAATATTAGTCTGAATTTTTATCAAATTTTGAACTTTCCATGCCGGGGTTACTATTCATGAGTTACTATTCACGAGTTACTATTCACGAGTACTATTCACGAAGCATGATGATATTTTTTGTGAAATTTCTATCTTTTAGTGTAAGAGTTACTATTCACGTATACGGCATTATTCACGAATACGACACTATTCACAGAAAAATTACATTTTCTTTTCTGTGTCCAAGATTGTCTGTTATAATTCCTATCTTTGATTGGATCTATGTTTTTGTCTTCATTCTTGAATTTTACTCCACTCTGATTATTTATGAAGTATTTTTGAACTTGAATTATTTAAAGTACGAATCCTTAATATTTGTTCTTTTGTTTCACTAGATTCGTTTTCTTTAAAATATTTTCATCATCCTAAATCCTAAATGATGATATTACTGAATATCTTTGGCCTGTAGTGCAAAGATGAATGATTTCTTGATGACTATCTTTGGCTCGTAGTGCAAAGATGAACAGGTGTTGAGATGAACATGGCCGACTGATTAATATCTTTGGCCCGTAGTGCAAAGATGAACAGGTGTTTAGATGAACATGACCAACTGATTAATATCTTTGGCATGTAGTGCAAAGATGAATATTTGAGGACTAACGATAATTTGTTCTATATTATCTTAGTCATAATGTTCTTTACTGGGCTAGTTGAGCTCACCCTTTTCCTTGTTGTTCCATTTTTCTTCTCAGGAGGCGAGAATGTAGCGAGTACTAGTCGGGGTGTGGAATGATGGTTCAAGAAGTTGTTCTAGTAGTCCTCACTATTCTATAAAATAGTGTATCAATAATTGTAATGAGGACTTATTTGAGTGTGGATATTGTCTAGATGATAATATTTATATTTAAACTCACAGTTTTTATGTTGTATTACTAAAGTTGTAGTTATTTCTGTACCATGTATTTGGCGACTCAGAATAGGTGTTGTATATCTTTTTTGGGGGCGTCACAATTGGTATCAAAGCTTAGGGATATGATCTCTGGCGGAGATCGGAGAATAGAACTAGGAGGGGAGAGGCGAGTAAATCCTTCGCTAGTGTGTCCTACCTAAGCTTATTTTTTGGTCGGTCATAATATAGGGGTATTATGTGATTTGTTAATTTGTTTAATTAACCCTTGTTTTATGGCAGTATTTAAGAATGGCAACTGAGAACGTTGACAATAGAGTGAATGAGATTTTGGAGACACCTTTAGTCACCAACCATGCTAATGTGATGTCAGGCGAAGAAGGAATTAGAGATATCCATGTGGTGAATGAAGAATTAATAGTTGCACCCGAGATAGTCGCAGAGGTAACAGCTGAGAGTGAGGAGGAAAAGGAAGAAGAGGTACATGAGGAGAATTTATCAGAGGTATTTTATTATCAAAATGTATAATTGCAAAATCGTATTCATGAGTTAGAAGAGCAGGATGAAGAACGACAGGCGGTCGTGGAGCAAAAGGATGCAACGATTCAAGCTTGTGTTACCCGATATGTGATGCTTGAACAGAAGCACTCTTTGGCAGAGTATAAGATGATAAAGCTGGAATCTGAGCTGAAAGAAGAAATAATTGAACGAGTGAGAATGAGTGATGCATGGGTAAAAGCCGCATGACGTGTTGATATTATGGAAAGAGATGTCCGATCTAAGAAGAGAAGATTTAACGATGACGGGAAGACGTCGGCAGCAGCACCAGCCCCAGCAACAAATTCTAGGGGGAAAGAACGACCGCCAGTTAGATGCTACAAATGCGGAGAGGAGGGAGATATAAGTCCAAACTGTTCACAGCCTTCCAAGGTATGTTTTAGTTGTGGAAAAGATGGTCACATAGCTCGATATTATCCTGTAGCAAAATCAAGTCCAGCTGGAACAGTGGCACCAAAGGCGAATACGGAAAAGACAAAGTCCACGGTTCCTGGAAGAGCGTTTGTCGTGACCGGTCAGAAAGCGAGTAACCCGAACGAAGTTAGCACGGGTTAGTTAATTATAAATTCTTACGATGTTTATACCCTATTAGATATCGGTTCTACCCATTCATTTATCTCTCCTGCTTGTGCTCAACGTTTAAACTTGACTCTGGAGAAAATTAGACTTTGACCTATCTGTGGAAACTCTGTTAGGAGAAAATTTCATCACATCCACTATTTATAAATCTTGCTTGATTCAAGTTGGCACTATCACATTACCTGTTGATCTTATATCTTTAAAAATTCTTGCATTTGATGTGACCTTAGGGATTAATTGGTCAACCACTCATCATGCTAAAATTGATTGCTTTTGTAAGGTTGTTAGTTTTCATATTCCTAAGCAATCTGTTATTATAATTCAAGCAACCAAACCATTGAAGTCAAACACTTTCATATCAAGCCATAAAGTCATTCGTTTATTGAAAACGGATGTTAAGTTTTCTTAGCCCATGTTATGGACTTGAACAAAAATATGTCAGATTTGAATGATATTTCTATTGTTAGTAAATTTCCTGATGTATTTCCTGAAGAATTTCTTGGCTTACTCCCAAAGTGTGATATTGAATTTTGTATCGACTTTGAACCCGGTACAAAACCCATTTCTAAAATCTCATGGCTCCTATTGAACTTCAGGAGTTAAAAATTCAACTGTAGAAGCTTATACCCGAGCCTTTATCTGGTGATTTCCTTTGTGGAATGCACCGAAGCCAGACTTTCCGTAGGAGATGCCATATTTGTGTGATAGTAAACTGATAGGTACCATTGTGACGTGCTATCCAAGATTAGGATATGAGTCACAGTTGAGAGCAACCTAAGTCAGTAATCGAAATACGTAGCTTTCTAGGCTTAGTTGGTTAGTATCGGAGATTCGTTGAAGGATATTCTCGAATCGCTATTCCATTAACGTAGCTAACTCGTAGAGACACAAAATTCGAATGGAGCAAGGAATGTGGGAAGAGCTTCGAAGAACTCAATAGGAGACTCATTTCGGCATATGTTCTGACCATACCATCTTGGAAAAGCGAACGTGGTAGCTGACGTGTTGAGTAAAAGATCGTATACGAGTACGAATGCGATATTGTCAAAGACCCATTTCGTATAACTTACAAATAATAGAGATGGAGATGAAAACTCTAGGTACCCACGTGATGATATACGAGTAGAACCGACTTTAATCGATAAAGTTAAAAATACGTAGCTTTCTAGGCTTAGTTGGTTATTATCGGAGATTCGTTGAAGGATATTCTCGAATCGCTATTCCATTAATGCAGCTAACTCGTAGAGATACAAAATTCGAATGGAGCAAGGAATGTGGGAAGAGCTTTGAAGAACTCAATAGGAGACTCATTTCGGCACATGTTCTGACCATACCATCTTGGAAAAGCGAACGTGGTAGCTGACGTGTTGAGTAAAAGATCGTATACGAGTACGAATGCGATATTGTCAAAGACCCATTTCATATAACTTACAAATAATAGAGATGGAGATGAAAAGTCTAGGTACCCACGTGATGATATACGATTAGAACCGACTTTAATCGATAAAGTTAAAAATGTTCAAGCTACACACCGGAGCTGATGAATATGAAGAAGGAGGTACAAGAAGTTGTTATTCCAAAAGCTAGAATTGGTGAGGTGAGGAAAGCACAAACCTTCGATTTATTAGTCCATTTGAAATCCTAGATCGAATAGGAACTGTGGCCTATAGACTCGTTTTACCGCCAAGTATGACGCGTGTTCATAACGTTTTTCACGTATCGATGTTACGTAAATATGTGGACAACCCGAACCATGTTATTGAGTTAGAACCGGACGAGATAGCCGAAGACTTAACGTATGAAGAAGTACCTGTCAAGATTTTGGATAGGAAGGAGCATGTCCTACGCACGAAGGTCATACCACAAGTTAATGTTTTGTGGAGAAACCATGCTATTGAGGAAATGACCTGGGAGTTGAAAACGGAAATGAAAGCGAGGTATCCTCATCTTTTCGAAACACCAGGTACGTACGTCAATTTCGATGACGAAATTTCATAAGGAAGAGAGGTTGTAAGACCCCAAATTATTAATAAATGAAATTTATTTTCCTCTATTTATTATTTTTAAATAGTAAGGGTTGATTTGATTAATGTGGTTAGTATTGGGTAAAATGCGCAAATATTTTAAATAAGCAGGTGGTTATAAAATATTCATTTTTATCGGGGAATATTCGTTTGGTCATGGAATATTCTTGCTGTCGGGGAATATTCGTACGACGGCGCAGTCTTTTATGGGCCCCATGACGGAAAGCGATTGGATGAAGAAAACGAAAAGTATAAGTTGTTTATAAATAACGGCGTAGTTGTTACCGTTAATACTGTTGGAATACCCGGTGGTTAAAACACAGTAATACGCATTATTGCACAGTAGCACACGGTATTGCACCAATTATTGATTCTTACGTAAGAAAGCACTACTCAATAATTATTACAGTAATTACTGTTCAGTATTTTATTTTATTGATTCAATAATTGTTGCGTTGATATTTTATATTACTGTTGTTTCAATAATTGTCGCTATACAGTATTTTCCATTATCGAAGCAATAATTCATATTATCTGAATAATATTATTAGAAAACATTGTTGACAATGTCTAGAAAGTTCTGTCTAAGGAGATGTTTGATCACCTAATTGTGCTCCAGTAAGGAGAAATTCTTATTGGAAAGCCCCCTCTTTTCTGGGAACGGCCTGGTTGCCAGTACTGTGATTCTGTAATATTATTTGTGAATAATTAATTATTGATTTATATGATGATGAAAATATTGATTTTATGTGGATATAGATAGAGAAAATTTTTAAAGTGACAATTGTTAAAAAAATTAATATTTTATCTTTTTTTGATAAAATAATTTATTTAAATATATTATTTTAATAATATATTAATGATGATATTTTTACAATGAATGTGGGATATATGAGTATATGAGGAGGAAGAGTATTTTTATTGCATTAAATGATTAACACATGTTTTGTGTGTCGATGGACCCCATTTCAATTTCTTGATTGAAATTTGATTATAGCCTGTAAAATCGCCCGTTTGTGGATTTCGGTCAATTTCTGTTTGGAATTTGGAAAAACTTTCTTTTGCAAAGTTGTAGAGAATTGAATTTCATATAAAAATTCGCGAGATTTGAATTTTCTGATAAAATGGCTATTTATTATGAATTATTGAAGTTCCGTAGTTCCGAAATAATTTGTTTTTGAAAGTTTTAATTATTTTTAATTAGAAAAACGTTTTTTGCAATCCCACATGTGTGGTAAATGAGCTGAATTCAGATTCTTGGGTGGTGTGCTTGAATGTTAAAAAATAAAATTATTTTATTAAATTTTCTGCTTTAGTGTTCTAAGCAATTTCCTATAAATAGGGTGCTTAGGTTAGAATTAAAAATCACACCAGAAACTAAAGATTTTTCTCTCTTTCTCTCTCTATAATATCGAGCGTATTTTGTGAGTATTTTAGTAGTTTGAGTATTACTATACGGTGCAAGTTCTTTCGGCACTATATCCAGTATTCCAGTCAGAAGTACTATTCTTTCTGAGGTAAGGGATGTTATTTTCTTCGTAAGTGATATTATTTCTTCAATATCATTATGCCGAAATATTAGTCTGAATTTTTATCAAATTTGAAACTTTTCATGTCGGGGTTACTATTCATGAGTTACTATTCACGAGTTACTATTCACGAGTACTATTCACGAAGCATGATGATATTTTTTGTGAAATTTCTATCTTTTAGTGTAAGAGTTACTATTCACGTGTATGGCATTATTCACGAATACGACACTATTCACAGAAAAATTATATTTTCTTTTCTGTGTCCAAGATTGTCTGTTATAATTCCTATCTTTGATTGGATCTATGTTTTGGTCTTCATTCTTGAATTTTACTCCACTCTGATTATTTATGAAGTATTTTTGTACTTGAATTATTTAAAGTATGAATCCTTAATATTTGTTCTTTTGTTTCACTGGATTCGTTTTCTTTAAAATATTTTCATTATCATCAATCCTGAATGATGATATTACTGAATATCTTTGGCCTGTAGTGCAAAGATGAATGATTTCTTGATGACTATCTTTAGCTCGTAGTGCAAAGATGAACAGGTGTTGAGATGAACATAGCCGACTGATTAATATCTTTGGCCCGTAGTGCAAAGATGAACAGGTGTTTAGATGAACATGACCAACTGATTAATATCTTTGGCCTGTAGTGCAAAGATGAATATTTGAGGACTAACGATAATTTATTCTATATTATCTTAGTCATAATGTTCTTTACTAGGCTAGTTGAGCTCACCCTTTTCCTTGTTGTTCCATTTTTCTTCTCAGGAGGCGAGAATGTAGCGAGTACTAGTCGGGGTGTGGAATGATGGTTCAAGAAGTTGTTCTAGTAGTCCTCACTATTCTATAAAATAGTGTATCAATAATTGTATTGAGGACTTATTTGAGTGTGGACATTGTCTAGATGATAATATTTGTATTTAAACTCACAGTTTTTATGTTGCATTAATAAAGTTGTAGTTGTTTCTGTACCATGTATTTGGCGACTCAGAATAGGTGTTGTATACCTTTTTTGGGGGCGTCACAATTGGTATCAGAGCTTAGGGATATAATCTCTGGCGGAGATCGGAGAATAGAACTAGGAGGGGAGAGACGAGTAAATCCTTCGCTAGTGTGTCCTACCTAAGCTTATTTTTTGGTCGGTCATAATATAGGGGTATTATGTGATTTGTTAATTTGTTTAATTAACCCTTGTTTTATGGCAGTATTTAAGAATGGCAACTGAGAACGTTGACAATAGAGTGAATGAGATTGTGGAGACACCTTTAGTCACCAACCATGCTAATGTGATGTCAGGCGAAGAAGGAATTAGAGATATCCATGTGGTGAGTGAAGAATTGATACTTGCACCCGAGATAGTCGCAGAGGTAACAGCTGAGAGTGAGGAGGAAGAGGAAGAAGAGGTACATGAAGAGAATTTATCAGAGGTATTTTATTATCAAAATGTATAATTGCAAAATCGTATTCATGAGTTAGAAGAGCAGGATGAAGAACGACAGGCGGTCGTGGAGCAAAAGGATGCAACGATTCAAGCTTGTGTTACCCGATATGTGATGCTTGAACAGAAGCACTCTTTGGCAGAGTATAAGATGATAAAGCTGGAATCTGAGCTGAAAGAAGAAATAACTGAACGAGTGAGAATGAGTGATGCATGGGTAAAAGCCGCATGACGTGTTGATATTATGGAAAGAGATGCCCGATCTAAGAAGAGAAGATTTAACGATGACGGGAAGACGTCGGCAACAGCACCAGCACCAGCAACAAATTCTAGGGGGAAAGAACGACCGCCAGTTAGATGCTACAAATGCGGAGAGGAGGGACATATAAGTCCAAACTGTTCACAGCCTTCCAAGGTATGTTTTAGTTGTGGAAAAGATGGTCACATGGCTCGATATTGTCCTGTAGCAAAATCAAGTCCAGCTGGAACAGTGGCACCAAAGGCGAATACGGAAAAGACAAAGTCCACGGTTCCTGGAAGAGCGTTTGTCGTGACCATTCAGAAAGCGAGGAACCCGAACGAAGTTAGCACGGTTTAGTTAATTATAAATTCTTACGATGTTTATACCTTATTAGATACCGGTTCTACTCATTCATTTATCTCTCCTCGTTTAAACTTTACTCTGGAGAAAATTAGACTTTGACCTATCTGTGGAAACTCTGTTAGGAGAAAATTTCATCACATCCACTATTTATAAATCTTGCTTGATTCAAGTTGGCACTATCACATTACCTGTTGATCTTATATCTTTAAAAATTCTTGCATTTGATGTGACCTTAGGGATTGATTGGTCAACCACTCATCATGCTAAAATTGATTGCTTTTATAAGGTTGTTAGTTTTCATATTCCTAAGCAACCTGTTATTATAATTCAAGCAACCAAACCATTGAAGTCAAACACTTTCATATCAAGCCATAAAGTCATTCATTTATTGAAAAACGGATGTTAAGTTTTCTTAGCCCATGTTATGGACTTGAACAAAAATATGTCAGATTTGAATGATATTTCTATTGTTAGTAAATTTCCTGATGTATTTCCTAAAGAATTTCTTGGCTTACTCCCAAAGTGTGATATTGAATTTTGTATCGACTTTGAACCCGGTACAAAACCCATTTCTAAAATCTCATGGCTCCTATTGAACTTCAGGAGTTAAAAATTCAACTGTAGAAGTTTATACCCGAGCCTTTATCTGGTGATTTTCTTTGTGGAATGCACCGAAGCCAGACTTTCCGTAGGAGACGCCATATTTGTGTAATAGTAAACTGATAGATACCATTGTGACGTTCTATCCAAGATTAGGATATGAGTCACAGTTGAGAGCAACCTAAGTCGGTAATCGAAATACGTAGCTTTCTAGGCTTAGTTGGTTATTATCAGAGATTTGTTGAAGTATATTCTCGAATTGCTATTCCATTAACGCAGCTAACTCGTAGAGATACAAAATTCGAATGGAGCAAGGAATGTGGGAAGAGCTTCGAAGAACTCAATAGGAGACTCATTTCGGCACATGTTCTGACCATACCATCCTGGAAAAGCGAACGTGGTAGCTGACGTGTTGAGTAAAAGATCGTATACGAGTACGAATGCGATATTGTCAAAGACCCATTTCGTATAACTTACAAATAATAGAGATGGAGATGAAAACTCCAGGTACCCACGTGATGATATACGAGTAGAACCGACTTTAATCGATAAAGTTAAAAACGTTCAAGCTACACACCGGAGCTGATGAATATGAAGAAGGAGGTACAAGAAGTTATTATTCCAAAAGCGAGAATTGGTGAGGTGAGGAAAGCTCAAACCTTCGATTTATTAGTCCATTTGAAATCCTAGATCGAATAGGAACTGTGACCTATAGACTCGTTTTACCGCAAAGTATGACGCGTGTTCATAACGTTTTTCACGTATCGATGTTACGTAAATATGTGGACAACCCGAACCATGTTATTGAGTTAGAACCGGACGAGATAGCCGAAGACTTAATGTATAAAGAGGTACCTGTCAAGATTTTGGATAGGAAAGAGCATATCCTACGCACGAAGGTCATACCACAAGTTAAAGTTTTGCGGAGAAACCATGCTATTGAGGAAATAACCTGGGAGTTGGAAACGGAAATGAAAGCAAGGTATCCTCATCTTTTCGAAACACCAGGTACGTACGTCAATTTCGAGGACGAAATTTCATAAGGAGGGGAGGTTGTAAGAACCCAAATTATTAATAAATGAAATTTATTTTCCTCTATTTATTATTTTAAAATAGTAAGGGTTGATTTGATTAATGTGGTTAGTTATGGGTAAAATGCGCAAATATTTTAAATAAGCAGATGGTTATAAAATATTCATTTTTGTCGGGGAATATTCGTTTGGTCGTGGAATATTCTTGCTGTCGGGGAATATTCGTACGACGGCGCAGTCTTTTATGGGCCCCATAACGGAAAGCGATTGGATGAAGAAAACGAAAAGTATAAGTTGTTTATAAATAACGGCGTAGTTGTTACCGTTAATACTGTTGGAATACCCGGTGGTTAAAACACAGTAATACGCATTGTTGCATAGTAGCACACGGTATTGCACCAATTATTGATTCTTACGTAAGAAAGCACTACTCAATAATTATTACAGTAATTACTGTTCAGTATTTTATTTTATTGATTCAATAATTGTTGCGTTGATATTTTATATTACTGTTGTTTCAATAATTGTCGCTATACAGTATTTTCCATTATCGAAGCAATAATTCATATTATCTGAATAATATTATTAGAAAACATTGTTGACAATGTCTAGAAAGTTCTGTCTAAAGAGATGTTTGATCACCTAATTGTGCTCCAGTAAGGAGAAATTCTTATTGGAAAGCCCCCTCTTTTCTGGGAACGGCCTGGTTGCCAGTACTGTGATTCTGTAATATTATTTGTGAATAATTAATTATTGATTTATATGATGATGAAAATATTGATTTTATGTGGATATAGATAGAGAAAATTTTTAAAGTGACAATTGTTAAAAAAATTAATATTTTATCTTTTTCTGATAAAATAATTTATTTAAATATATTATTTTAATAATATATTAATGATGATATTTTTACAATGAATGTGGGATATATGAGTATATGAGGAGGAAGAGTATTTTTATTGCATTAAATGATTAACACATGTTTTGTGTGTCGATGGACCCCATTTCAATTTCTTGACTGAAATTTGATTATAGCCTGTAAAATCGCCCGTTTGTGGATTTCGGTCAATTTCTGTTTGGAATTTGGAAAAACTTTCTTTTGCAAAGTTGTAGAGAATTGAATTTCCTATAAAATTCGCGAGATTTGAATTTTCTGATAAAATGGCTATTTATTATGAATTATTGAAGTTCCGTAGTTCCGAAATAATTTGTTTTTGAAAGTTTTAATTATTTTTAATTAGAAAAACGTTTTTTGCAATCCCACATGTGTGGTAAATGAGCTGAATTCAAATTCTTGGGTGGTGTGCTTGAATGTAAATAAATAAAATTATTTTATTAAATTTTCTGCTTTGGTGTTTTAAGTAATTTCCTATAAATAGGGTGCTTAGTTTAGAATTGAAAATCACACCAGAAATTAAAGATTTTTCTCTCTTTCTCTCTCTATAATATCGAGCGTATTTTGTGAGTATTTTAGTAATTTGAGTATTGCTATACGGTGCAAGTTCTTTCAGCACTATATCTAGTATTCCAGTCAGAAGTACTATTCTTTTTGAGGTAAGGGATGTTATTTTCTTCGTAAGTGATATTATTTCTTCAATATCATTATGCCGAAATATTAGTCTGATTTTTTATCAAATTTGGAACTTTTTATATCGGGGTTACTATTCATGAGTTACTATTCACGAGTACTATTCACGAAACATAATGATATTTTTTGTGAAATTTCTATCTTTTAGTGTCAGAGTTACTATTCACGTATCAGCACTATTCACGAATACGACACTATTCACAGAAAAATTAAATTTTCTTTTCTGTGTCCAAGATTATCTGTTATAATTCCTATCTTTGATTGGATCTATGTTTTGGTCTTCATTCTTGAATTTTACTCCACTCTGATTATTTATGAATTATTTTTGAATTTGAATTATTTAAAGTACGAATCCTTAATATTTATTCTTTTGTTTCACTGGATTCGTTTTCTTTAAAATATTTTCATCATTCTCAGTCCTAAATAATGATATTACTGAATATCTTTGGCCTGTAGTGCAAAGATGAATGATTTCTTGATGAATATCTTTGGCTCGTAGTGCAAAGATGAACAGGTGTTGAGATGAACATGACCGACTGATTAATATCTTTGGCCCGTAGTGCAAAGATGAACAGGTGTTTAGATGAACATGACCAACTGATGAATATCTTTGGTCTGTAATGCAAAGATGAATATTTGATTCCAGATATATATTGATTGATATTACAGGGATAAAATATCGACGATGAACTTTTAAATTCATATATAGAAGATAGTAGTTTGCATTCTCTACTTAACTCTTCTAATGAATTATTATTTTCGCTGCGAAGATTGATTTAAAACTGGTTGTCTATTGTATTCTATTAGATTTTTTCATGTTGAGGACTAACGATAATTTGTTCTATATTATCTTAGTAATAATATTTTTTACTAGGCTAGTTGAGCTTACCCATTTTCTTGTTGTTCCATTTTTCTTCTCAGGAGGCGAGAATGTAACGAGTACTAGTCGGGGTGTGGAATGATGGTTCTAGAAGTGGTTCTAGTAATCCTCACTATTCTATAAAATAGTGTATCAATAATTGTAATGAGAACTTATTTGAGTGTGGATATTGTCTAGATGACCATATTTGTATTTAAACTCACAGTTTTTATGTTATATTAATAAAGTTGTAGTTGTTTCTGTACCATGTATTTGACGACTCAGAATGGGTGTTGTATACCTATTTTGGGGGCGTCACAGCAGGGATGATGTCAATTATTTATTAAGTCGAGTCTCAGCGATAAAAGTGATGAAAAATCTTTTATATCATAGAAATAGTAGATTTTATTCTCTACTTGACTCTTCTAATGGATTGCTTGTTCCGCTGCAGTTAAACTTGATGTTTGTTATATTTTATCAGTTTAACACTGTTGAAGGCTAACGATAATTTATTCTGCATTATCTTAGTCATAATATTTCTTACTGGGTTAGTTGAGCTCACCTTTTTGCTTTCATTGTTCTCTTCAGGAAATGAGAACGTAGTCGGAACTAGTCGGAGAACGGAATGACGGTTCAGATGATAGCATTAGTAGTCCTCACTATTCTATGAAATAGTGTGATAATAAATGTATTGAGGACTTCATTTGAGTTGAATACTGTCTAGATAACAATATTCGTATTAAAACTCTCAGTTTATGTTTTGTCGTATTTTACACGACAGTTGTATTATTAAGCTGTATTTGAATTTTGTACCATGTATTTGACGACTCAAGATGGGTGATATATACCTATTTTGGGGGCGTCACACTCGTAATATTTAAAAATGACATAATGTCTTTAGATATAAAAATACAATTTTATTATATTATCATCTCATCATAGGCGGAACTAGGGGGGCGAGAGGGGTCATATGACCTCAACCCTAAAATTTAGGAAAATTCTAGGGGGGGACATTTTTTGTTGATATTTTCTAGTGACTGTACAACTTTGTTTCTTGTATGTATCCAAATTATACCTAAAACACTGTTTTTTATAAAAATTTCAGTTGAAATAAATATTATATATTTTTTAAGAGATATTACAAAAAAAATCCAAAAAAAAAAGTCATACAATGTGGCCAGAAAAATATCGGCGTGGAAGAACTTTTCTTTGTAAGTTGCTTAAGGTCTAGTGCCATTTGGTCTCGCGGTATGGTGGATTAAAAATATAGGTTCTTGTTTTCTCGATAATGGCATAGTAATATTTATATTGTTAAAGTTAATATATATTTTGTAATATTTTTATATTTATTTTGATAACAATTTAAATTTTTAACGATACTTATTGTTTAATAGCATAATTATTACGCTGATATTATTAATGTCCAAATATATATTCCTTCTGTTTTAAAATGTAGGATTAATATCTTAAAGTTAATTTAAAATATTTTAAATTAATGTGATTCATCTAACTTTCAAAAACAACACATTTTGTAATTAATAAAAAATTTTAAATAATTTATGATTTTCATAATTATATTATCTATTCATATAATTTTGAAAGCAAATCTCATGGCCTTTTTCTCTTTTCTTTATTTCAATTTTCTCATTGGGATGGATGGGACTAGTTCAAAGATTGGTGGGCTAATATAAATTAGTGTAATATTAATTAATTTATCATTAATATAAATTAGTGTAATATTAATTAATTAATCATTAAATTTATTTAATATTATTTTATCTATAATAATATTATTAATTTATTATAGGTAATAGGTGGAAGGACATAAGTAAACAAATGAATTAATATCATCTCATAACAAAGATCAAATTTAACTAATATTAACATACTTTACATTTTAGAAAAGTTCTCCCATGACCCTCAAGAAGACAATGTCAACTATTTCTTTGTAGTAAACTTCAAACATTGACTTTGACTTTTTTAAACATCACAATCAAAAGAAGATTGTGTCCCAAATAAAGTTGAATCAAAAGGTTTACATAGGATTTGATCGGTTATCAATGTTTACACTATTTGCTGCGGTAGTATTTATAGCATTTGAATTTTTAAATTTAATGTGATACATTTGAGATTATAATTTTATAAGGTATGTGAGAGAAATAAATGAGGGAATGAAAATAAAAAAAGGAAAAGAAAATGTTAATCCAACAAATTATTGGATCCATTGCTATCATGCGCCATAGAGACAGTGGGTCACTATCACTGTCCTTCTAGAGACACAATCATTATTTATTATTTCTATTTTTATTAATAATAATAATAATAGATAACAAGGACATGAATAGAGTAAAAATATTCAATTGATGATAGTATTATGCCATTATTACAACACATTTATAAAATAAAGGAGAAAGTTCTACTATAATGATCATGAAATTATACATGATGTGTAGTATCACCATTAGTGGTTGTGCTTTAATATAACATGTTTTTTAAATATTAATATTATAATTATGTAGTTAATAATAATATAATTATACAGTTATAATTTTATAGTTTGTAATATTATCCTAATTTATGCACAAATTTAAAGATACCATGGGCATGACAACATTCACAACAGGTCTCAAATTTGAAGAATATATCAACAAATTATTATTCAAAATGTCTATATATGATTAATTTTACTCCCCATGGTCAGGGAGTCAAAATGTCGTTCTCTACATATGCAAAATTATATTTCACACCTTCATTTAAGTGGACAACTCATCAATCATACACATCTTGACATTATTATCACATGACTTTTTTACTACTTCATTTTTAAATTATGAAATTAATATTGACTTATTTTTTAAATATTAATTTCAAATGTATTTAAATTTAAAATTGATATAAATTTATTTAATTTATGTCCATATAATTATAAATATTATAAAAATACTATTAATTATAAAATTTATTATTTTCAAATTTTAAATGAATTATATTAATTTTAAATTTAAAAATATCATAAATTAATTTTTTAAAAGTTAATATTGATCTTATGTACATTTGCTGCTATAATCCATTCAATGCTCACTCTATAAATTACTTAAAATTTAAAATAAAATAAAAAGTATTTTACATTGGAATACAATTGATAAATTATACTCTCTTTTATAAATTATAAGATTATTATTAATTTTTATAAGTTAATTTGATGCATTCTCAAACTTAATAATTTTGCTAAGAATTGTAAAAATTATAAATTTTATAAGTAATAGAATTTTTTTTCTTTCTAAATAAGTTACAATATGTATTGATTAAATTTATATTAAATTTAAATTTAAAAATATCACATACTTACTTCAAAAAAGATTAATAAATTAATAATGATTTTATAATTAAAAATAAGAGGTTATAGTATATTACATCTAACATAAGCTCTAACAGTCAAATAATTATAATGGTCAAAATATGCTTTAACTGTTGGAACTTTCAAATTTTAATTTTTAACTTTTAACTTTTAAATTTCATTATTTACAGAATCAATACAAGGAACCTGTTGGGTACATAGTGAAAAAATTGAATCACTATCCTGCAGAATGATCTAATAACACTACAGAATAGAGATAAAGATAAAGAAATTATTATGAATGCTCTGAATATTATAAAAATATTTAATGACAGATAACATTACGTCATTATTATAAATGTTATAAAATTATGTCTAGATTCATAATATAATGGGTGTCTAGATACATGTAACTCCCAAGGGTATTGATTTTTGAAACTCACGACTCTTGAGTTTTGTAACTTCCTAGTAGTATTAATGCTCTTACTTCTATAAATATAACAATTGTAAAGTGATGGAGTTAGATACAAAAGATTATGCAAACATTCTTTTTTCTCTAATCATCTTGTTTTTAGTTATCTTTCATAACATTTCATAACACGTTATCAGCACGGTTGCTTCTCACTTCCATCTTAAAGATAATCATATTTGGTTTGAAGTAGAAGAAAATATAACTCTCTCTCTCTCTATATATATATATATATAGTGATATATGTTGGTAGTTCTAAAAGCAGTGTCAAAATGCAGTAATGCCACATCTTCTAATTACTATGTGTTAAGCATAAAGTTTATTACTATGTGTTGATGTTTAGTGCAAGTATTTTACTATTGTTCAAGTAAACCATATGTTCATGTCTATTGATAAGTTAATAATAATACGAAGAAACATGAAATTTGTGGTGCAAAAGTGTTGTATCATGTATGTGTGAAAAATGAAAAATAGTTTACTGCAACCGAAAAAAATAGTGTAGTGTAGAAAGCTGTAAAAATAAATCTTGTATTACGCCCTGCCTATTAAATACAACAGAAAGAATTGCGAACAAAGTAACATGTTCAACATATAGTTCTTGTTTTTAGTTATCTTTTATAACACAAAATAGTTTTCTAATAAAGTTTTGCTCTCTAGTAATAGTAATAATGATAGATGGTTTACTTATATGATATCTTTATGCATATCTTCAATATGAGATGTTGTAGGATTCTGGTGACTATTTTTCCATTTGAAAGCATGGTGGCTTAATGCATCATTGTTTTTGATGACATCTTTAAGATTCATAAGGGTGGTTTCATTATGTTTTTTTAATCAAACAGAACTTCAAATATCAATTTAATAATAATAGCAGTTTTAGTAACTAAAATAAATAGAATCTTACCTTGCAAAGCTCCATATCCATTTGGACCCTGCTTTGGGTCATAGCAAATATACTACTTTATTATAAAAGTATCATAAAATTTGCACTTCGAATGTTGAAATTGATAGTTACAACTGATATTTTGACAAGTTCTACAGTAGCATCACCATATAATCAATATCAGCATATATATATATATATATATATATATATATATATATATATATATATATATATATATATATATATACTATGCCCATGTGAATAGTTATTTGGATAGTTATAATAAATTAAATTTCTAATAATTTTTTATATATTTTTGTATTAAGTTACAATGACAAATATACTTAGTAGTGTTTGTTTGTTATTTAGTTTTAGTGGACAAATTTAGTTTCGTATTTTACTACATTTCTATAAATTGTTTCATTACAATTAAATCTGAACATATATAATTATTTAATTTGATGGGAAATATGTGTAGTTCTTTAATATTCAAATCTTATAAATTTGAATTTGTTGCCCTTGATTTATATCAAGCAAGAATTGTTTGTAATGGAATCATGATGTTGAGATTCATATAAAGGCAAAGAACCTTGGAGATACAATTAAAAGTTGGGAATCATGCATCCCTGCAGGATCATGCAAAATTAATGATTTTTATTCGCTATCATCTCCATGAAAAATTAAAATATGAGTTAATTACAGTAAAAGACTCACTTGTCTTATGAAATGATTTTAAAAAAAAAGATATGAGAATCAAAAATTTGTAATTCTCCCAAAAGCTCATTATAATTGGTTGCACCTGAAGTTGCAAGATTTTAAAAGTGTTGAGTGAGAACAATTCTACATTTTTTAAAATAATCTCACTATTAAAATTATGTGAAAAAAACACTGATGAAGACATGTTAGATAAAATATTTATTATATTTCATGTCTCGAATATGCTCCTGCAGTAGCAATATCGAGAGCATAAGTTTACAAAATATTTCTTGAAGCAATAAAAAAACTATGTTCCCAGAAGTGATATTATGTCTTCTAATGACTGTACAAAATAATGAGTTTTTGCTGAAAAACAAATAATATTGCTCTATCGATTCTATTACATTCCCTGAAATGAATGGAATCTCATTTGATAATTATAGAGGAAATTATGGTTGTGGTTGTGGTTGTGGTTGTGGTAGTGGGCATGAAAAGAACAATCAATATGGAAAATAGAATTTATCTGTCGAACTCCTAAATATTTTGTAGATTTGTACCAAGACTCCAGAAAAGAAAAGGAAATGGAATGATTCTGAAGATCCCATGAATTATTTTGACTTTTCATATGGAGTGGATATAACTAATTTTGATGTCTATGATTTTCTTGATGATATGTTGATAGAAATGTCCATACCAATTAATTATTTTTACTTCATTATAATAAGTAATTTTATTATATGTTTTATTTATGTTTCAAGTAAAATTTATGTTTTGCATATATAAAGTTGTATGGGCCAGAAGCTCATCAAACTTAATTAAAGGCTCTAGAAGAGTGATTATTCATCAAATTTAATTAAAGTCTCTGGAAGAGCGATTATAATATTTTTAAAGGGCACAAAACTTTGTATTGATGATTCTTTATATTCTTCTGAGACAAGCAGAAATTTGCTCAGCTTTAAGGATATACATTATAATAGTTATTATATTGAAATCAATAACGAAGGCAGTGAAGAATTTCTTTATATTACTTCAATAATATCGGGCCAGAAGCTCATATTAAAAAAATTGTATATTTTATCTTCTGGATTATATTATACTAAAATGAGAATAGTTGAAACAAATGTTATAATACACCAGAAGTGTTTGGATCCAAATGTTTTTATAATTTGACATGATCATCTAGGATCAATAATGATGCATTGAATTATTGAAAACTCCCAAGAACATCCTTTAAAGAACCAGAAGATTCTTTTACCTGTTGATTATATCAAAGTAAATTAATTACCAAATTATCACGTTTAATTATTGCTATTTGATGTTCATCTTCTAAGAAAGAATTCAGAGTGATATTTTTAAGGTATATTTTGAGGATTGTTATTTTAATAGTCTTCTCACCATTAGGGAGAGAAAAGTCGTTGCCTGAAGCACGACGTGAGATCATTGCCTGAAGCACGACGGGAGATTATTTGGAATGTTTCAACGTTATTTAATCTTGATCCTTATACAAATCAATATGAACTAAAAGTTCAAAGGATAATTCATTTGCAATGAATTACAAATTAATTACCAGAATTATTCACCGATAATAAGAAAATAGTGATATCTCACATTCTAGCTGCTAATACTCTAGTAGAGATTAATGTCCCTGTAAGACAATCATTAATGCAGCAACAAATTGAATCAAAGTCACACCTGAAACATAGAATTTTCCAGAAGAAGAAAGTACAAGAAAAACAAGTTGCAGCCTATAAAGAGGCTATACCCATGAAATAGGCTACAAAATTTATCAATCTATCTAAAACTGATGAACAAAATCTCCTGTAAATAAAACTCTTGAAGAGTTATTCCCTAAACAGGATGAGTTATCCCTTGAAAAGGATCAGGTACCTGAAAATAACGAGATCTCGATACATTATGTATATACAGGAGACATATATATTGGATAGAAATAAAATCGTTGTCGACAACATATTTTTATATAAATTTGCTATGAATATTACCAGAAGTAATGATCATATATATGAACCACAAATCATTGATGAATGTAGAAATATTTAGCCAATGTAGAAAGAGGCATATTCTTAAAAAATTGCTACAAAAGAACTCCAGCCATTCTGTATGAAGACAATGCTACATGTATAGATCAATTAAAAAGAGGATACATCAAAGGAGATAGAACAAAGCACATCTCACCGAAAATCTTTTTCACACATGACCTTGAAAAGTGTGGTAACATTGATGTTCATCAAATTCGCTCAAAAGATAATCTAGCAGATTTGTTCACCAAAGCATTATTAACTGCAACGTTTGAAGGATTGCGTCACAATATTGGAATGCGACAGCTGAAAGACTTAAGGATATATTCATGAGTGGGAGCTAATATGCGCTGTACTCTTTTTCCCTTAACCAAAGTTTTTTTTTTCCATTGGGTTTTTTCTTGTAAGGTTTTTAATGAGGCAGCTTTCAATGCGTATAATTATAAAATAGATATCCAAGAGAAAGTGTTATAAAATTATGTCTAGATTTATAATATAATGAATGTCTAGATACATGTAACTCCCATGTGTATTGATTTTTGAAACTCATGACTCTTGAGTTTTGTAACTTCCTAGTAGTATTGATGTTCTTACTTCTATAAATATGACAATTATAAAGTGATGGAGTTAGATACAAAAGATTATACAAACATTATTTTTTCTCTAATCATCTTATTTTTAGTTATCTTTCGTAACATTTCATAACAATAAATTATTTATTAAAATAAAGGATAAAGGATAAAGTTATACTATGATGATGGCGCAGTGTCACCATTTTTAATGTGCATGTCAAGTGGTGACTTGACTCAACGTTTTGAATGCATTATTCATGATGGTGTAATATAACCATTAATGGTTGTGTTTCAATATAATATATTATAAAATATTAATGATGATAATCATCTAGTTTAGTAGTTTTATCATTTTATTATTGACAAATATATTATTTTACTATTTGATTAATTTAAGTTACATTATTTTTAATTATTTTCGAGCATGTTAGCTTTAACAATCATAACCGGTCCCTTGTTATCATTTGTGTTATCTTATTATATTGTCGTGTACTCAATTTGTTTCAAAATATTACCTCCGTTTTCAAAATAAGAGATATAATTTAATTTTTAAAGATAATATATTAAATTTTAAATTAATATAAATTTATTTTATTTAGTTGATACAATTATTATAATATATAATAAAAATTATTAACTACTAAAATTTATTTCATTTTAAACATTTATGAATCATACCTATTTTAAAATTTAATACGTTGTCGTTTGATTTCAAAAATCAAATTATATCTCTAATTTTAGAATAAAAAAAATTATATCTTTAAAAATATTTTATGTCCTCAAGTGTATTTATAAGATGAAGTGATGTTACATATAATAAAAAATGATAGTTACATATTAAGAATATAATATTATTTTATCATTTTGAAATAAGAAATAAAAAATATCTTTAACTTAAAAACTAATTAACCCAAGAAATCAAAAACCAAAGATAATAATTTAGTTTAAAGATGTCTTTTTATATTGTGTAAAGTTACATGTTAAACCTAATCCTCATCAAAAAAATAAAATATTATTATATTTTTAATTTTATATATCAACTTTTTATTAAGAATTGTATATATAATTATTGTTTATAATTTTTTAAAAATATATTTAATATAATATACTAATCATAATATCATATATATTAATATATGTCATAATTATATTTTGACAAAAATTTTTTAAAAACTTTATATGCGAGAGACTATCAACAAATCAGAGCTTAAGCGCAGTTCTAAAAATTTTAATATAATATATATATAATTTTATAAAAGAGGAAAAAAAAAGTACATATATATATATATATATATATATATATATATATATATATATATATATATAGAAAAATGATCAGGTCCGGATTCCCGGACCTAATCAAAGTCCGGACCCAATTTTTTTTTTTAGAACAACTAAATAAAATAAAATTATGGAACTAAATTTTTTCCATAATACAGTGTTTTGGGTGTGTTTTTAATATCTACACCAACCAATGTATGTATAGTGTGCTCAGACTGTACAGAAATATTTTGGTATAGGCATCCAAATCACGTCAAAAATACTATATTATGTAAAAATTTTAGTTCCGTAATTTTTTTAGTTGTTTTAAAAAAAAAAACAAAAAAAAAGTCCGGATTTTGATCAGGTCCGGGAATCCGAACCTGATCCGGACTCTATATATATATCTATCTAATAAAATACAAATGATTTTGAATTTCCCGCTCAATCAATAAATCATCTAGGCCGTCCAAAGTTTGAGATAAATCCCACCGTCCATACATCTATCTAATAAAATACATCTATCTATCTAATCTATCTAATAATGATTTTGAATTTCCCGCTCACTTAATAAATCATCTGGACCGTTCTAAGTTTGAGATAAATCTCACTGCCCATACAGTGCCGGAGGCACGGGACCCAGCTAGTATATATATAAAGAATATTTTGAGCAGAAAACTACTAGTAGCAGTAGCTCCCGTCTTTTTTTACTTGGCAATTCCTCGGCGCGGTATATATGTAAATCTATCGATTTTCGCCATTTTCTCTGTTTTCAAGCTCTTGGATCTAATCAACGACTCTCTAGGACGACGGCGTGTAGCTGACGAGGGAGTTGCCGGAGATTTTTAAATCTCTCTCAGATCTGTTAGTCTCTCGCTTTCTGCCAATTTATTGGTTTTGCTTCAAAAAAACGTTGCGTGAAAAAATGGCAGTTGTAATTAGTTGCTTGCTTCGGTGATCAAGTTAGCGAGAGAGCTGGAGGTTTGCTTGTTGGGATTTTTTTATTTTTTGCAGCTCTTTTGTTACCTTATTAGTTCTGCAATTGTAATTACGAACCTCTCTCTCTATATATATATATGTATATGTAAACTGCTAGTTAAATTGAGCAAAGTTAAAGTTTATATAGAAAAATTTGGGAATGTTTTGGCTTATTTTGAAGAATTTTGCTTTTTATGGATTTTTCTTTGAAGATCTCTTTTGTGTTATATATGGATGAGCAAATTTAGAGTGATTTTTACTCTTTTCTTGTCAATTGTCTCTCTCATTTTGCTTTCCCTCCTAGATTCTTTTACTCAGAGTATTAATCCTTTTTATGATCTCTTATTTGTTTACCTTTTTTCTTTTCTTTTTCTGTTAAAAGGTTATGCTTGTGTTTAGTTCTGTTGCAAGTAGGAAGTAACTCAGATTTATTTGGAAGAGTTTTCTAATTTTCTAAAATTTGTTTGGTGATCTTGTATGTCAAAGCTTTGCTGACTGTAGTTTTGTCAGACTTTCGACCTTTTATTGTACTGTTTATTCACATGATTCTAACAGGTGTATAAATTTGATATCATTTTTTTTCTTGGTACATTTATATTGCTTATCTCCAGTCTGAATTTTTTATGTTTGCAAACTATGGGAAACTAACACTTGGTTTCATTTAAATATGGGCACGAAGCCACAAAGAAATTAAAAAAAAATCTTCATTACACCAAAAGTTCTTTTCTACCATTCCTTTTGACCTTTGGTTATCTCTGGGTTTGTTAGAATATCGAAAGTCTTACCTTTCAATTCAATTTGTTTAGTTTTGCTGACATTTCTCATTTCTGAATGACTCTGTGGTTAAGAGCAGGTGGCTTTGAGTTGTTTGAAGGTGAACAAGTTATATGCAGAGTAATATATGGTGCCCAGATGAGTAGATCTGATGTTATTGGCAGTGGAAGGAGGAGGGTTTTTCTCTTCTTCAGCTTCTGGGTATAGTAAGGGCCTGACCCTACTTCTCTTCGGTCAGAAGAACGAAGAAAAACCCATGAGAGTTGCACCGTGGAATCAGTACCAGTTGGTGGACCAAGAATCTGATTCTGATCTCCAGCTGGCTTCAGGTAAGAACCGACTTGTCCGCGGGTGCGCCTACTTTGTCTGCTTTGGTCGCGCTGCCGCAGGACTTGAAAGCCCTTCTCCTCTGAAAGTAGGTCCGACCCATCAGCATGACATCTTGCAAGAACCTCCTGTTGCTGACAAGGGGAAGGATGAGACTCATACCACTATTTCTCTTGACAATGATATTATCTCAAAAAAGGTTGATCTTAAAAGTAGCTTGAAGAAGACAGCGACTAACATTCCTGTTTCTAGTGGAGTTGGTAATGAGAGTGAGGCCTTACACGAAAAGGATAGCGATGTTTCTGGTCATGCAGAAAGGAGGAAAGTGCAGTGGACAGATGTGTCTGGAGGAGAGCTGGTTGAGATCCGAGAATTTGAGGCCAGGTATGAGAATTTCATATCTAATTGGAACTCGATTCAAAGAATATTTTCTTTTATCTGTTATCCCTCAATCATGCATGGTAGTCCCACCATGACTTTTTGGTAATTGCGCTCTTATGCATGTACAAGTATGCGTGTGGTGTAGGATCTAGAGCTTTTGCAGTACACTGTCACTAAATGTTTTCTTCAAATGTTTGCTACTATTCTTTTCCTTTGCTTGTGTTTCATCATATATGTGGGACTCAAATTCCTGTTGTTGCAAAAAAAGGAGCCTTTTGTTGGCCTGTTGTTGAATGAATTATACAGCTTCAGTGAATATAATGTCAAACTGATACCGAACCATATACACCTCACTATAAAGTTTCAATACTAATGCCTTTGATTTTTAGCTCTGTACTGCATCATTATTCAAAAAGTATTCATTACACCATGTTCGGATTGTGTGTTCTATTAATTTGGCCCTAGTCCCACCTTCAAGTTACAAGCATGAGTAGTCCAATGCACTATAGTATGGTTAGCCATACAACTTGCAAATTGAGGTTTGAGGTTTAGGATGTAGGTTGTGGGTGGTCACTGGTAAGGAATAAGAAAAACACCAAAAGGTGAATCCTTGATGATGGTGAACTTGCCTCTGAGGTTGAGCCTTCTTATTTTGTCAAACTCGTACCTATTATGATCACCCTTTAGAAGGTTATTGTTAAACATTTAGAATTAATTGTATTCAATTTGACAGCGATTGGCATTTAGGGAATTGAGTTAAAAGGGACCAGTTTCCCAAGAACTATCAATATTGAGATTTCTGCTCTCTTTTTGTTGTTTACAGCCAACAACACTAATATTCTCTTGGCGAAATCAAATTTTGAACTAGGAGGGCTTGCATTAGGTGTACACCAACAGAGTTGGCAGTAGTTTAAGCTTGGCTGATTGATATGAGCTTAGCTTTTGAACTTTTTATACAACTTTTACAATTGATCTTAGAGTGTTATATCTTAGTTCTCAATTGATTCATTGATTTTTGGGATCTCGTAGGTGTAGTCCCTTTATTTCTTTGTGCTGACATTCTAACTTTCTTAAAAATGGACTGGTTCTCAGTCTTCTAACTAGATACAAACCCCCGCGTTGCGGCGGGATTATTCAAATTTTTAATAATAAATATGTGCGTATAATTAATAAATTAAAATATAATAAGAAAATATTATATTATTGTGCGATGATCAAATAGTATAATCGAATTAGAGATAAGTCAAAAAAAAAGGACCATAACACATTTAAAACGAATAAGTCTAAAAGAGTCTAAAAGAGTAAATTTGTACTAAATAAAGGCAACAATTAAAAAGTAAATTTATACACGGGACTCGGGAGTGTAGATTAGAACCAAAACTCTACAGGCCATACCAATAAAATACCTCATGTCCTCATCATTTACATGCATACTTACATGTTTGTGTTTATTTATAATATTAACAAAACCAAAATACTGACTTAAAATGAAGATACTAAATAATCAAATTAAGAAATAAACTCAGTTCCTTACTATTGATATAAGAAACGTGAATAGCTCTAATCTAAACACAAACTTTCCAATCGAAAATCCACCAAATTTTTTAATTAAACACGATTGACAACACAAATATCAGATCAATCAAATCAATTGCAAACATTATTCTGTCAGCAACTAAATGCAGATGCAATAATCTCAAATTTTAGCACATAATATCTAAAAATTAAGAAAATAGGCAAACCAATGAAATAATTCCACCCGCTTCTGGGTTATGTTTCACACTTCTGCATATAGCTGTAACCTGTAAGTAATAATGTGTGTATAAAATGGCTCTTCTATTGCGCGAAACGTGAATGACATAAGTAGAAGAAAGACACAGAGACAAAACGGAAAATAAAAGGAAAATTGACCGTGAAAGAAGAAGAAGAAGCCATGGTTTTTATTCACTTATGAGAATAAATAATTAGTCTGATTAATATACGTATTCAGTTAGGAAGTCTTATCCATATAAAATTGTGCTCATTAATTGTTGAAGAGATTACATTCTACTTGGTTTATTTATCCATAATTTAAAAAAGGATAGGATATAATTAAGATAATTGGTTTGTTATTATTTATCCATAATTTAAAAAAGGATAGAATATAATTAAGATAATTGGTTTGTTATTATTTATCCATAATTTAAAAAAGGATAGGATATAATTAAGATAATTGTGACATAATTAAAACTATTTAAGATGGACAAGTGTTGAATTTGTAGAAAGACATTTGTCAATATATGGTGCCATGTACTGTGATTTAGTATATATAATAGATTATCATCTTTTGTCTAATCTATGGTTGAGATATTTATGCTTTTTATGGGTTCATCCTTTTCTTTGTTCCTAATTTTTGCTCTCATGAAATGCAATGAGGAACTACTGTACATACTACCTCCATTTGTTGTGGTATTAAATTTTATATTCCTGGTGGAAGATGAAAGAATTAAAAAATTAAGAAGTATCTTCTAGCAAAGGATTTAATAAGTCAATGCACCCTTTTTGCTCTTATCTTGGAAATTGTTTTGTTTTTTCATTGTTTAGTCTCTGTAAGTCTGAGTATGAATTAGGGGAGCGTGCGAACCAAACGACCCGATTGAAGCGTGCGTCAATCGACGACTTGGATAAAGATGAACAAGATGGAAAGCGGTCAAGTGTTGGAGGAAGGGGCAATGCTTTCTTGCCTTATTTTGGATCATTGATGGAATTCTGAACAAAGCAAATCAATGAAAAACGACTAAGAAAAGATTTGTCGCCTAGGGTTCAGCCACCTCGTGTTTAATACCATAAGGTTTGGCCACCTAGGGGGTGCACGACCTTAAGAACCTTCTCATGACCTATGAGCATGATCTCTGACCGTGACAATGAACCGAAGTGCTTAAGAAAGTGAAGCTGGCGATATGGAAGTCAAGGAATAATCTAGTGAGGAAAGATGTCTATGGCTACATCACCCTAGGACCTTCACATCCTGGAAGAGACTTTTAAGAAGCATGGGATCTCATGAAAGGAGCAAACTAACCAACCATAAGGAAGCAAAAGGACCAAAAGACAAACCCTAGGGTTTGGCCCCCTTTTGTTCAGTCAGTCCTTCCCAGGGCTCTTCCGATTGATCCTCATAGCTCCTTCTCACAGCTCTTCTAAAGGAGTATTGATTCAAAAGTGAGATTGTTGGCATAACCAGCGAAGCACTGATATTAAAGACTGAAAGAGCTTCTTTTAGTCCTAAGGGACTTAAAGAGGCTCTTTCTACAGGGAATTGGTTGAGGTATTTGGACCAACGACTAGGACGAATTGGGATTCACTAAAAGTAACTAGATAAAGAGGGCTACTTTGGTAAGTGACTTGAAGTTATAAGTCAGACACATGACTACTTACTAAGAGGTACCTCGGCTCTAAATATACCCGTCATTTCTGTAGAATGGACTTTTGATTCTCTGCTATCCAGACAAACTTTGAAGGTTCTACTTATATTCTGCGAAGAGTTGCCTTGATGTTACTTGCTTATTCTTCTTCCCTCTTCAAACTCTCGATCAAGACGCTCTTTGTGGATTTCTCTCCTCAACCATTTTAAAATCCCAATTTGAGTAAGTACGATTTCCTTGCCTGCATTTTCTTAAAGTATGATCCTTCGTACATCACATTGTAAATACGAAGCCAAGTAACTAGCATATACTCTATGATTTTTATGGGTTCATTCCATGGTTATTAATATGCAATGTTCTAAAAGGCGGGAGGGAGGCGGGCGGCCGGCCAGCCTAGTGTCTAGGGGGCATGGGCGAATTTTTTTTATTTTAAGTCAATTTTAATATTTTATCTTACATTTATTCAAACAAAACAATAATATAAAGCAAAACAATCTATAATAAAGATAATAAAGGCCTTTGCTTAAAGTTCAAACACATATCCATATTGTCAATGTCAAAGTTCAAACATAAACATGCAATTGTTAAAAGTTCAAACATATCTTTAACGTATTAGTTTTATTCATAAACAAGATTTATTTTAAATAATAAAATTTAAAATTTCAAGAATTCAATTCAATATTCGAACTTAAGAAATTAAACATAAATTTAAGAATTATTGAATTAAATTAAATATTACAAATGTATCATCATTTATATAATTTGAAGTTGGTACAAGTTCAAAAAATTACAACTATAATAAAATTATCCATTTTGAATTGATATTGTTCACTTCTTCTTGTGATTTGATATGCTACAACCTGCATTATGAATATGGTAAATCATTAAAAAAAATATGAAGATCTGGTTTGGGTAGTTGTTAAAATAAAAAAAAAACCTCTTCGCCTAGACCCCGCCTAATTTTCTGGAGGAATTTTTTTGCCGTCTTAGGCCTAGGCGTGACGCTAGGCCTAGGCAGGGGCGCCGGGGGGGCCTAACGCCTAAGCGGAGATTTTTAGAACACTGTTAGTATGCTAAAATGATAACTAACTGCATTTTGGTAAGAACGTTCCAAAACATGATTCATTTAATTTCGGAACAACAATTGTGGCGATTCAAAACTTTTTCCCCTGTTTACTTAAGCTTTTATTGCATAACAATAACTATAACCTTTGCTTGATGGTTTATAAAATGAGGAGCTTCCTCTTAAATAACCCTTGGCCATACGAACAAAGGGTAAGATCAAATCTAGTGGAAGACTAAGATCAAATATCTAGATTCATCCTCTAAAAAATTAATGATGTTTGCAAAGTATAATAATCACACCAGTAAATCTAGAACACTATTATAATTCCTAATATGTGAAAAAAAGATTCTGGAGAGTGCCAGCTTATTTAGTCAAATGAGCATCTTGTTGGTGTCAAGCAAGCTCTAACCTTGCATAATTTCGTTAGAAATGCTCTTATTGCGACACTCCACTATGGAACAACTCAACGAGTTTTACCTATATCTCAACTAGTTTTATATCTATATCTTTAGCATACGATGTTCCGGATAAACGTAATTTGTACCAACTTAGTGATTTGAAGAAATGTACCCCTATTGTATTTCGTACCATGACTTTCATCAAAAGCATGGTGAGAGCATTGACAACAGTTTCCTTATTTTTATCCATACTCTGCAGTGTTATTGGGTTATTCTGCAAAATAGGGATTCAATTTTTTCACTATGTACCCAACAGGTTCCTTATATTGATTCTTTAAATAATGAAATTTAAAATTTAAAAATTAAAATTTAAAAGTTCCAATAGTCAAAACATTAAATTAATAATAATCTTATAATTTATAATTAAAAGAGAGTATTTATCAATTATATTCCACTTTAAAATAATTTTTATTTTATTTTAAATTTTAAGTAATTTATGGAGTGCGTATTGAATGAATTGTAGTTGCAAATGTACATAAGATCAATATTAAAATTTAAAAAGTTAATTTGTGATATTTTTAAATTTAAATTTAATATGATTCATTTAAATTTTGAAAATAATAAATTTTATAATTAATATTACTTTTATAATATTTATAATTATATTGACATAAATTAAATAAATTTATATCAATTTTAAATTTTAATACGTTTGATTTTTTTTTTTAAGAATTCCATATTAAGTTTATAATTTGAAAATGTTGTAAAAAAATGTCAAGATGTGTATGATTGATGAGTTGTCCACTTAAATGAGGGTGTGAAATGTCATTTTGTATATATAGAGAACCGTATTTTGATTCCCTCACACTGGGGAGTAAAATCCTATATAGGGATTAAAATAGAGAGTTAAATAAGGATAAGGAAACTGTTGGATAATGATTTGTTGTTGTATTCTTCAAAATTGGATATAGAGAGTTGATTAGAGAAATTGTTATTAATGCTCTGAGGAACTACTGTTCATACTACCTCCAATTGTTGTGGTATTAAATTGTATTTTCTTGTTGGAAGATTGGAAAAGAATCAAACAATTAGAATTATCTAATAGCAAAGGACTTAATAGACCAATGCTCCCTTTTTATCATTTTCTTGTTTAGTCTCTACAAGTGATACTCTGTACCCCACCATGCGCATATAAAGTCAAGTAGCTAGCATCTATCAGATACTTCACTTCAGTAGTTATTTTTTCTCCTTCCAAAATTGATGTCTAAAGTGTATAAGATAGTCTTTGGAAACTATAGTTTTGGGAAAGCTTCCACACCATCTCTCGTTTCCTCATCCTCATCTTCATCTTCATCCTCATCTTCTATGGTTGCCCATAAATCGAACCTTTTGATCTTAACACGGGACTTACCTTGTGCGCTCTTCTAACCTCCGATTCTACTGAATGTTAATATCAATCTCATTTGAATAGGTGAGAAGTATCAAACTTTCATCGATGTGGATTGGATGATAGATAAAGTAGCGAGCAGGGTCTAGCTTAGGTTGAACATGCAACTAGTCGATTAAATTGTTATACTTTTGCTAATTTATTTTTCCATAATGCTTTTTAGATCCAAGTGAAGGTGTTTTCAAGTTTATATCTGACCTGGTATTTGCGAGAAAAAAAAGGGTAAAAAAAGAAAGTTCTGTTTCATTTTAATTAGCAAACCTTAATGAGTTACATTTGCAGTTGGTGTGAAAAGCAAATTATTTTCTATTACCAGATTATTCTTTAAAATAAGTTTCTAGGTGGTTATCTATATGAAATTTTCATTAGATTTTGATTTTATCTAATATTTTGTTTCCTATGATATTCTTGTACTCGCTTATCTAAACACATTTTTCAATCTATTAGTAACTTTATTTTCTCTTTCCAAACAACTACAATATATTCTTCTTTTTCCTTTGTGTTCTTATGCATTGTTTGTGCCCAATGTTGATCGGACTCCAGTTGCTGAAATACATTGATTCAACTATGTAGAAACTAAGCCATGTTCTCATCGAAACTGCTGAAAGACCTTAATTTACTATTTAGAAGCCAAGTCATGCCCTCGGATAGACTTTGTGAGAATAATTGAATCAAAGGCTCTAGTTCTCTCGTCTTTCTTTTGAATTATACATTACTATGTTATGAAGTGATTTTAATATTAGCTTATAGTAGTCAATACAGTACTGAACTTGTTATTTCTCGTTTTTCAATTGTGCCATATTATATAGCAGTGCCAAGCATGGTTAAAGTAGGGCGCCTTGGTTATATTTTTGCAAGAAAGATTTTGTAAAATGTGAAAAAGCAAGACCTGAACTGGCTTCTAAGACTATGGAAGCTCCTGTAACATGTTTCTCCTCCTTTTGCCAGCAAAGCTTGTTTTTCTTGCTTATGTTGGAATCCTGAAATTCTTCAAAAGAATTTGTTAACGGAATCTGATGGTGTTCATAGAGCATCTTTCGAATTTCGTGCCTTCATATGTTCTGACGTGCTTTTTGTCAATGAAGTACCATAAACTTTTTCTCTGCCTTTCATTATAAGCACAAAAATGAGCCTTTCCAGTTGGTTTTCTTCTTTTGTAATCTGGGAATATTCTCCACTTACTTTCGATGCTGTGCTTGTGGAGTTTGTTGTTTAGTCCATCTGTATGACTTAAAGCCTAACGATTTGTCCATTACGAGTCTTCATGCACATATATCTTACAAACATATGTATATATTAAATGTTTTTTCTCGAACACTTGCGTTACAAACTCCTCCTTGTAGCAGTGATGATGGTGGATCTGATGAATATGAAAATGGGAATGAAAGGACATGCTCGTGCAGGATAATGTAGCTTGAGCTTCAAATTGTTATTTGGGGTGATTTTATTAGAAGAGAATTAGTGAGGCGCTGCATGAGTTACCAGCTGCAAATATATTGTTACCTCGTTTCACTCGTGTTGAGCTCAGAAAGCCCAGCTCAGAAGTTGGGCTTTCGAAGTAGAGTCAGTCGGCCATCGCAAGGATTCATTTTAGCAACAACTTGCACCATTGATTGGTTGTGTCCATATTCCATAGCTTTGGGATTTCAGTTTTGTTGCTCTCGCATTTCTTGTTTCTCCTTCATAGTCATGTTTCTTACAGGCGCCCGCATTGCCCATTTGTTTTTATCATTATTTAATGTATCATCCTTGTTTTTTTTAAAGTTATAGAATTATCCTGTTCTTTTGAGAACATCTGTAATCAAAGTTTTAATTTTGAGCTTCTATTGGAGCATACCGCTTACAAATGTATCTCTAATTTTAAATTGGGGGATTTAACTAATTTTGGTAGATGGATTGGGGGAAAAACTGTCATTCATAAAAAAGAAAAATTAGATGCTCCAATTCATATATTACCAAAAAAATATTATTTGGTTTTCATGATTCAATAAGGAAAATGATATATATTAAAGGTTTATATTGAGTAATTATGTGGATGAGTATTAGTGGTAGTATTTTTTGGATAGATGTGTAATAAGTGGGATTTTATAATTTTTACCAATCACATATATTGATAAGCATTTGCAATTGTAGTTCGATGCAATTTTAGTTTGACGTAAATATATTACAATACATTATCAACACGGTTCATGAGAATTATTTTGTTAAATAACATACCTATTTAAATGTCCTTGCTTTTTAATAGTAGTTCTAATTAAAAAAAAATTTCATTTATATCTCTAATAGTGTGTTTGTAAGTTTTTATTTGGGGGAGGGGAAGAGAAGGGGAAGGAAAAATAATTAAAATCTCTCTAAATCAAATGTTTGTGAGTTTTTTTAGCGAGGAAGGGAAGGGATTTGGAGTTAAAATTGATTTAATTCTGGGCTCAAATTTTTCCCCTCAAATGTGGAGGATTTGGAGGGATGGGAAAGGATGGAAAAATAAACTATTTTATATTACCAAAAATAACCTTATTAAATAAATAATATGACAATTTTGTCCTTAATTAAATCAAGAATAAGTAGGGCTGAACAAGGAACTAAATTGGAATCGAAATCGCACAAATCACGCCAATTAAAACCGCACCAACGGTTTCGGCGTATGTGACGGTTTTAGCTGGGTTGAAAAATCAAATTTACGATTTTGGTTTGGTTACTAACCAAAACTGCACGCATAAAATCGAAACCAAACCGCAACATGAAAATTAATTAATTATACAATCCTATTACAGGAGATGTGTTTCAATTAACATTGTGTAATAAACCTCCCATGAAAATTAAGCTACTAATTATGATTTTGGATGATATCGATCTACATGATCACCATCGCCATACAAATCTCATACAATTATCCCTTAATTGTAGAAAATTATTGGATTATACACTGCTTGAGCATATATATATACTTCATAAATTATATATGTTTAATTTTTTGACTCAATATCTTTTATGGTTAAGAGAATAAAAATTATTGGAATTAGACAAATCATGAGGTAGCCCTCTTGAGTTATCAATGTGCTTCTGAAACTCGGTGTTGGATGAAGGAGTACTTAATATTCTTCCTTGCTGCTTGTTTTTCTTTTTTGGATGTGTAGAACGAGGGATCAAAACTTCGGTGCCTTTGCTTTGATCTCTTTTACAACTTTAATATTGTGTGATACTAAATTGTTAATTTAAATTACATAAAACTTGGTAGTTTCAATTGGTTTTGGAACTGAAACCGCACCAAATGCAACTGCACCGCACGATTCAAAACCGCACCACACCAATCACAAACGGTTTCATATGCGATTTTGAATTTATCAAACCGCACCATGCTCACCCCTAATAATAAGGATGGGATTACTATATTACCCCACGTATATAGGATAAATATTGGCATATAGGCTCTAAACCACACATTTTATTGATTAACGGCTGCGATCTAGAGTTCTATTTTTCCGTCCGCTAGTATTATTAGCGGATGTAATTAGTATAATTTCTGGATAATTAAGCCCCTCGTTACTGAAATTAACTATGACAGACACATGGTCCGCTAGTATTACTAGCGGATAGAAGTCAGAGAGCAAAATCTGTTTAAACATTTTTTAACTTGTTCATGCCTGATCACCTTTAATTCAACCAACTGCTCCCCTTTTTCTCTCATTTTCTCTCTCTGTGTAAAAACAAAATATACAAGCTACAACCCAGAAAGCTCTCGACAGATAGCTTTAATAAGTTAGATCAGAGAAAGCGATCCAGACAGTTTTCATGGGGCTTGTAATGGATTTTGGATGAATTGAAAAACCCAGGAAGGAATTGGAGTTTGTTGGCTTTATTTTGTGAGTTCTTTTGCATAAATTTAGCTTAGTTTTTTAGTTCGTTTTGTTCTTTTTTTTCCTTGTTTATCTTTTTTTGCTTTTATTTTGATCTGAATTGGTGTGCTTTTGGGTAATACCCATTTAAACTTGTTTGGTGAAGAAAAAGTTTCTAATAACTAGTTCTCTCCAATTTGGATTGTAGTAGTTCTTTAGCCAAATGTTCTTCATTTTCATTATATATTATCTGCATGTCTAATTGGTAAAAACTAAGACTTTGAATTGCCTTAATTCCTCCTTTTTTATAATTGTAGATGAGCTGAAGAGGTTTATGCACATTCTCATTTTTGAGATTTCAAGCAAATTTGTTCTCGATTTTTAGGAATTTTGTGACTGTTTTCACACTTGGATTCTTCTGTGAACTCGGTCTAGTTTCTAAACTTGTTGAATTTTCCAATCCTTTACCTTACCCGTTTTAGGAAAATTTTTATTGAGTTCAATGTATCAAGACGATGGATCATCTTCGGTGACTTCATCACCTCTTCAGAATTTTCCGGTGATTTCACTGACTTATATCCGCTAGTAATACTAGCGGACCAATTTCTTTTGGCTGGACAATTTAACTCACGAGGGCATAAGCGTCATGGATTTTGATTAAACACGTCCGCTAGTATTACTAGCGGACGGTAATTTGCCACTCTAGATCGCAGCCGTTAATCAATAAAACGTGTGATTTAGAGCCTATATGCCAATATTTGTCCCATAGCATATAGATGCTATGGATCGGTCCCCTATATATATATATTGTATGACATAAATATATATAATATGTACCTATACATATATACTGTAAGACATATAAATACTTTGTAACAAATAATATATATGCTTCAGGTTACTTTGTTAAATAATAAATTCTTTATTTATGTTTCATTGAACCTATACTTTGTAATAATAAATAATTTTTATTTATTTAAATATAATTAGAGTGAATATATATATATATATATATATATATATATATATATATATATATATATATATATATATATATATATATATATATATATATATATTCAATAGATAAACATTGTTAATTTATTCATTTATTATATTTATATATAAGGGTAATATATTAACAGTCTAGTTTAAAAATAAAATTATTTGCTCTTCCCTTCCTTCTTTTTAAACTCACAAACAAGGAAAATATAATAAAAATCTCATCATTACCTTCCTTTCTAAAACTCACAAACATGAAGTGAGAAAACTATCATCCTTTCCCATCCATTCCCCTCCCCTCTTATACTTTTCTTTTCTATCCCATCCCTCCAAACCCAAACTCACAAACGCAACATAAGGGCGATGATATTTAAATAAAATCTCATATATGGCCATTGCCGGACCTATATTGGGGGCAGTGGGGTCCTTGCTCCTGGAGAGATTTTTAAAAACATTTTATATGGGTAGTTTAGAAAATAAAAGGTGCATAAGATTTTGAGAGATACATTTAATTAATACTTAATATTCTCCCTATTTTATATAAAAACCCCATTTATAAAAATTTGTTCACAATTTTTTATTGATAATAATATAAAATGACATAATATCATCAAATTAACAACACAATTTTACTATTATATCATTACTACTAAATTAAACACTAATTAAATTTAGGAATAGACATGGGAAAAAAATATATTGTTAAATTAAACACTAATTAAATTTAGGAATAAACATGGAAGAAAAATATATTGTTGAAGTTTACATATTTTATAAATAATACTCTTTTTATGAAACGAGAGAAGTATTTTATAAGATTATTAAATTAAGATGCCCTAGATTGTTAAAACAGCTGAATGAATAGCCTAAGGTGTACTTTCAACTCGACCCAACACTTGAGAATTTCTGAGTCCACCACTACATATGGTTAATTGTTGTGTAGGAATTCTTTTCAATTAGCAGTCTTTTCGCTTTTTTATTATTTTTAGTAAGCTTGATTTTTTTAATAAATATTGTTGACACTCGAAATTTTATTTTCTTGTTACTAACTATGCAGGAGGGCAAAAACATCTTTTTCACACTCCAAGATAACCCTAAAAGTTTAAAAATCAAATCAATCCCCGAAGACAGCTCTAAGGGATATCAAATCAACCTCGGAGACAACCCTGAGGAATAAGAGATTCGGCTACAATCAAACCCCGGAGACGACTCCGAGAGACAGCGAAAAGCCCCATCAACCTTGGAGACAAACCCGAGAGGGCAAAAAGGTCATTTTGAGAAGACAACGTCAACAACCATAGTACAGCTGTAGATAAGATCACAAAGAGCCATTACAGTACTTCTGAGCGCAAACTATGCAAAACAGCTCAACGGACTTCCTGCGAAGACATGAAGATACCAGTTTGGTCATGAACCCATCTTCCCAAATTCAGTAAAGGGCAAGCCCTAAGTCATTGCATAGCTCTCATAAAGAGCTTTTTGGAATGGTATGACACATCTCTATCGAATTCCTGGATTGCAAGTTACAAGCGTTTCAGCGGACTGCGTAGCGATCGAGGTGCACAAACTTCGAGGCGATGGGACCCACCAGGGCATTTCTGCAGGTGTACCTGCAGAAGCCCGTCCCTTTAAATATCAGCTCCCATCAGCTCATTTCAAAAGTGTTGAGAGAGATAAGGGCCCTGGAGAGAGAAATCTGAACCTTATATTGTAAAACTGCTCAAATCTTGCTTCTAAACCTGTAAATCTCACTTGTAAACCCTCATATACATATATACTACCACATATCAAGTTTTAACCGGTGGAAATCGAGTTTAAAGGCACCAAAAACCGTTTGATAGCCCATCTCGTGCAAGGCTGTAAGATCTCTTCAAATCTGTGTCTTTTTCCTACTTTACCATATATATAAGTAATATATATATATATATATATATATATATATATATATATATATATATATATATATATATATATATATAGATCTTGGTTAATATTGCATAAATGTAGCTTTTTAAACATTCATTTTGTGTAATTAGTTAATATTTGAGGTGTATTGACTAGATCTATACTAGATTTAGCTAGATCTAGCTTTTAACCAGTTCAAAAGTTATAAAACTCGAACTGTTGAGCTAGAATGGCTAAGATCTAGATAGATCTAGTTTACTTTCTAGTTTTTGTAAATATTAAGCAACCACGCGACCTTAGATCTGTATCTAGAGGTAACAGGAAGCTTGGCTACGTGCATGCAAGGATTTAACTGATGAATCCTTTGTTTTGCGACGTCTAGAAGTAAATAGGCATTTTATTTCGATATATTCATTTTGCAAGCTGTTAAATGATATCATGTGATCCTAGGAGCCACATGATCGACGATTCAATCAATGGATTTAGATTCGGTTCCCATGATGGACTTGTTTAAGTTGTACAACCAGCTTGCAATCCCGTGTATATCTAACTGCGGGGCCTTAAAACGGTTATCAGGATTTAAGGTTATGGAAATCATGCATGTGGTGTTCAGGCTTACTTCGACGGCTCTCATGCCCATAAAAAGTCTGACACTTATATATATATTTATATATACTGTCAAAGATGCTTCACATTTTAAATAAATTCAAATCTAGTCGAATATGGAATAAAATGAAAGAATCAAAGACCTCAATTCCTATGCGAGCGAAAGGGTTTGAAAATAACTTTTCAAAACTTCACTTTCATTATCTGTTAAAAAAAATGAACTTTTCAATAAATCAACCCTTTCTATATAGGTGCAAAAAGAGGCATAACACTACTTTCAAATGAAGCATAAAACATCTTTTTAATCCAAAGCTTTCAAAAACACACACACACACACACACACACACACACATAATGCATAGGGAATGAAAAAGTAGCGGTAACCGTGTTTCACGAAAGTTAGGGGGTGCTTAACACCTTCCCCTCGCTTAAGCAAGCCCCCCGAACTCTATGAATCTCGGGTTCCAGACCAATTAAATAGAGTCACATATTGGGCCATATTGCAAAATCTTTCAAAACTCGGATGAGTTGATACATCCATTTAAACTCATATCAACTGGCGGCTCTGTCTAATTCGGCAAAATCATTAAAATCAAACTTTTCTAATCGTCAATATTGTATATCGGTCTTTCCAAAATCTCATCCTTTATGCAAGATCAAATCAAACATAGAACATATAAAAGGTAGAGAAAATAAACACAAAAGGAAAATTTCCCCGGTGTCGACAGGTGGCGACTTTGCTGGGGATGTTAGAGGGTTTAAGCCACATTTCAATCATTTTAATTCCCTTTTTATCTGCATGTGTGTGAATTCTGTCTTTACATTGAATGGATGTGAATGAATGCCTCTTTACAGCTGCTGAGTGGGTTTTATACCTACGAATCGGTTCCTATTTAGACTTAAAACAGTGTTGATCCTGTCTATTTTTGTACAATTTTACTTATTTTTGTGTTATTTTATGTTTAGGTTGCATTACATGTCATTGGTGGTCTAATGGTGGCGTTGTGGCAAGAAAGGAGCATCAAAAAGGGCAAAAATTAGCAACTGTAGAAGTTAAGACCCCGCCGGGGCGGGGGTGTACGTGGCAGCAACAAGACCAAGATGCCGTCGGGGCGGGCATCAGCAAGTATAAAACCCCCGCCAGGGCTGGGGTATGCGGACAGAGAGGAGTTTGGTTTTGATTTGAATTATGCAGAGGCTTGGATTGGAGAACTTTGGCATGAATTGGGATTGTGTTTGGTCGTCTTTTATCAACTATTACATGACTTATGCCAATTACAACAAAGAATTCAATTAACAATCAATCAATTAGCAACTTGGAGCCCTAATTTTCGGAGAAGACATTAAAGGAGCAGTGTAAAAGGTCAAGATCATGAAAATTGCAGATTGGAGTGAAGACAATGGTGGTGTATTACTGTTCTTAGTCTTTCAATTCAAGTTTTGTAGTTGGGATGATGAATTCTTTACTTTATTCAGTTTTTAATTTATCTATGATGAACTAAATTTTTAATTAGGCTTGTAATGGATCTTTAGTGTTGAACGATGATTGTCATGCTTTAATTTTAGTTTAATAATTATATCAATTCAGTTCATTATTGGTCGTTTTACCGATCAATATATGCGTGCAAGTACACACGGTCAACAAGTAATAAAGAGTAAGTAAAGTATCGTTCCCACGGAGAATTAACTAATAAAGTTTACCAAGTATTAACCCATAACCATTTCAGTCTTATTTAAACGAATGATACTATATAGTGATGAAAACTATAAATTAAATAATACTAACTATCCCTAGAATGAAACTAGATAATGAAGACCCGAGATTATAATTTCCCCTATTGAATCATTTAAATCGACACACTTTCTGTTAAGCCAAATTAATTATAGTGGATTGTTAGTCGAGAACATAAAAGTGAAATATAGCCATTTCTCGATGTACCATACCCATATCAAATATAATCCCCAGTTGAGAGAATACACATGAACATCTAAATTACCTAAACCACAATATGTCTATGTGATTTACAAATAATTAGGGTTTAAGCCCAAGTTCTAGATTAACTACGAGCGATGCCTCAGTATATGTCTATCCTAAGCACAAATTATACATCCCATCACCATGTAGAACATACAAAAACAAGCTATCAAGATCAGATTTAAACCCATACTTCATTTTTCAAGTTCATATGGATTATCACAATAATTGATGGCCAATCAACTAAGAAAATAAGCATGAATCTTAATAGACAATCTCATAGAAAATAATAAGACTAACAATGAAGGATGTCAAAATAAACTAGGCACTAGATTCTATTGCAATCCCAAAATAGAGTTTAACTCATAGTTAAATTAGAATCCATAATACACAATTGAGTATACATTGAAAGATACAAATAAAAGTAAAGAGAGTTAGGGATTAAGAATAACAAATCTGAGTTTATTCTCTTCTTTCACTTCTGAACTTTCAAGGATCTTAAATTGCTTCAATCTCCAAATCTTAGCTCTTCTAGGGTCCTAATCTATTCTAATCTAATAATGAAAATTAAAGAGAGAAAGCAACAATAGATACTTGATCCCCCAAGGGGTGGAATGTCCCTTACATAATGAAAATACGTCTAATATATAAGCCCTAATTGAATCCCCCTTAATTAAAAATTAAAATAAAACAAATCAGCAGCTTCAGCCATCGCGCGCGGCTGCGCGCCCCTCCAGTGTATTCCTCGCGCGGGCGCGAGACTTGCAGTAAGTCATGTTGTCTAGCCGGGCTCTCGCGCGGGCACGCGCCCTCAGACCTAATATGTCGCGCGCCCGCGCGGCTTGCAATTTGTGGATTCTGGTTCTGGTTCTGCAATGTTTCTGCTGCTATCGCTTTGTCCTGCTGCTCATTCCTTCCATGATTGGTCTCCTTACTCCATCATACCTTTATGCCATGCATCCGTCAACCTCATGCCATCTACGTTAGCCTCATGCCATCTAGCACCACCAAGCTATGCCATTTCCTGTAATTGTTCCACCAAAGGAGTTCTAAATATATGCAATGCAAAATAACATGAAATGCAACTAAAACATACTAGAATGGACTTGAGATTGGCATAATTCGCATAAATTGATATACAATAAGTAGGTGTAAAATTCACTTATCAAATACCCCCAAACTTGAACTATTGCTTGTCCTCAAGCAATGCATGCTAAATAATAATGACAACGCAAAAACATTACTATGCAGCTAAATTACTATGCAAACTAGTCTCACATCATTCCAACTTAAACAGAATTTCAGTCCAAAATGCCTCAGCTAATTATCCAGATTCAAAAATATAACTTTAAACTGAATGTTGGTCATAACATCATACACTCAGATACTTCATACATGCTATAGAGATGCTATGTGTGTGTGCTATGTTCACCAAAACTTGATTCAAGCAAAGAATACATATGCTAAACTACTCAAAACAGAAAATTATAATCTAAATTAAGACTCATGTATACTTATGCAACGAAGACTGTTCCAACATATCCAAACAAACTCAAGTTCAACAATGGGCTTAACTACTTTATTGCTACTCACGAGGGGGATTTTCGTACTTTCTCGCGGTGTTTATTGCTATTTTTCTTTTCTTTTTCTCTTTTTTTATACATGACTGTGCAATGCCTTATTCCATTAGGCAAAACTGCTACCCCTTAGCGAGCTTTCAACCAACGACTCCCAGACCATGAAAGACTTTAGGGCACTAGGTGTAGAGACAATCCCCTCAGGCGTACTTACTCAAGTAGCCAGGGCCCCGAAATAAGACTTGCCACATTACTGCTATTTGATTTTTTTTATACATAGTATACCCATGTTTTCCTATGGTTCGAATGTCAATGTTTCATATAGTCTACATGCATGTTCCACATATTTCTCTTTATAAAACTATATTTTCTCACAAGCAATGCAACACATAATTCTTATACCTGCAAGTGATTGTGAACACATCCGTGCAAACCGAAAGCATTTAAATAGCAACATGAATTCCATCGTGTAAAACATTATAACTACGTTCATGTTATCCAATATACTCTAAAATCCTTCACAATTCACTATCATCATTGGCTAGGCAAGAATTTCTATAAAGCAAGAATTTTTGTGAGATATGCAAACTAACTAAACCAAAAAAAATTTCTACCACATAAAAAAAATAAATTACACATGCTGAATTTTAAACTAATCATGCAAAACTAAATTACATGCTACTATACTACTCCCCAATACCACCAAACTTAAAATAAACAATGCCCTCATTGTAATTAAAAGTGAAAGAATACTCCCCTAAGTGGCAATGTCATCTCCATTCGCCTCCTTAAGATCCGATGGTATATCAGGCGATGGCTAAGTTTGAGATATTCTATAGTTGGAAACTGAGTGTGGGCTTCTAACTGTCCGAATGCTCGAGTCAGAAATTCTAAAAATTTAGCAATTTTTTTCTGTGACTGAGCTATGGCGCGGTCGCGCGGTGTTTAGCTTGTAGTTGGGCGCGGCCGCGCAACCCTGTACTCTGGCAGTTTCAGTTTGGTTTGACTTCTGTTTGATCCTGAATGCTTATAGCAATTGGATTGAACCTGAGAGGAGAAATAATAAAACTATTATTAAGATTTAAAACTATCTAACATCTACTAAATATGGAAATGTAAATAAGAATTAAACAAGGAGGGAGAAAGGTTGGATGGGGGGCCTCCCATCGAGCGCTTGATTTATAGTCCGTTAGCTGGACTCTTTTCTTAACACCACTATCCAATTCCTCTTCGATAAGCTAGGAACCATCCATCCATTAGAACCGCTATGTTCTTTGGTAGGTTCCCCAACATGAGAGTCTTCGGATTGAAGCCACCTAACATATTTCCTATACATGATGTCCCCAGTTCTATTACATAGTCAGGTGCTCCTTCCGTTGTATCTGTGAATAGATTTTTGAATTGGGGCATGACAGATACAACAAGATTTTCTTCTTCTATTATCTCTTCCTCAGCCCACCATGGTTTGTAAGAGGCCTCATAATCGCAGAAATTCTTGATTTGGATGTGACTACCAAGGGGACATGGGTGTGCAAAATTCACTGAATTTTTCAACTCTAACTGAGAAGGAACTTGGGGTATTATATAAGTCAGCTCATGTTCTTCATTTTCCATACCCCCAGTTGTCTCCTCAATATCCACTCCTTTCCGTTCATTCCGTGGCATGCACACTTCTGGCTCTCCATCAGTTTTATCGTCCATGTCATAGCACCAATTATTTGGAGGGCGATTGTTCAAGACTTCAAACATTTGATCCATATGATTCTGAAGATTTCAAATTAACCTATCTTGCTCAATCATCTTCTCCTCAGTTGATGCTATAAATTTGAACCACAATTCCTCCAGTCTTGAATTATCTTTCTCAGTTTCGAAATCCATGTATTGAGGACCATTCATTAACGAATTAATGAGTTGTTCCATCTTTTTGTTAAGATTTTGGCTTGATAACTCCTGACTCATCATCATCTCTTCATGGTCTGCTATGCTTTTTGACATGAATTCCTTCAACCTTGAATTTTCTTCTTGTTGCATTGGAGGTGGATATGAGAAATCTGATGGATATATTAGACTTGAGATGCAGTATTGATCTTGATAGTTATAACCCCATTCATAATCTGGGTGATACCCCAAACCTTGTTGATAATCAGGATAAACATCGTTGTTGAAGTAATCACCCTCAAACTGCACTTGTCCAACCTTGATGTTGCACTGATAACTCGGATGCTCGCCAGCAAAGTTTTCACATATAACTACTATCTCTCGAGTGCGTTGGGTAATAATATCCAACCTCTCCGAAAGTGTTGCAATTTGTGCTGACAATGTAGATAATACATTGAGTCCCTCAGTGCTTGTGTCCCTTGGTTGAATCATATTTGCATAAGGCCATTGATAATCAAAGTCACCCATGGTACCTGAAAAGAGAGAAATATAAGAAGATAATTAAAATAAAATAAAATGTTTAAATTAAGACTAATTTGAGTGCAATTAATGTTGGCAAAGATTTATTAAGCTAATTCCCCAGCAACGGCGCCAAAAACTTGTTGGTCGTTTTACCGATCAATATATGCGTGCAAGTATACACGATCAACAAGTAATAAAGAGTAAGTAAAGTATCATTCCCATGTAGAATTAACTAATAAAGTTTACCAAGTATTAACCCATAACCAATTTAGTCTTATTTAAACGAATGATACTATATAGTGATGAAAACTATGAAATTAAATAATACTAACTATCCCTATAATGAAACTAGATAATGAAGACCCGAGATTATAATTTCCCCTATTGAATCATTTAAATCGACACACTTCCTGTTAAGCCAAATTAATTATAGTGGATTGTTAGTCGAGAACACAAAAGTGAAATATAGCCATCTCTCGATGTACCATACCCATATGAAATATAATCCCCAGTTGAGAGAATACACATTAACAGCCAAATTACCTAAACCATTATATGTCTATGTGATTTACAAATAATTAGGGTTTAAGCCCAAGTTCTCAATTGACTACGAGCGATGCCTCGGTATATGTCTATCCTAAGCACAAATTATACATCCCATCACCATGTAGAACATACAAACACAAGCTATCAAGATCAGATCTAAACCCATACTTCATTTTTCAAGTTCATATAGATTATCACAATAATTGATGGCCAATCAACTAAGAAAATAAGCATGAATCTTAATAGACAATCTCATAACAATTAATAAGACTAATAATGAAGGATGTCAAAATAAACTAGGCACTAGATTCCATTGCAATCCCAAAATAGAGTTTAACTCATACTTGAATTAGAATCCATGATCCATAATTGAATATACATTGAAAGATACAAATAGAAGTAAAGAGAGTTAGTGATTAAGAATAGCAAATCTGAGTTTCTTCTCTTGTTTCAGTTCTGAACTTTCAATGATCTTCAATTGCTTCAATCCCCAAATCTTAGCTCTTCTAGGGTCCTAATTTATTCTAATCTAATAATGAAAATTAAAGAGAGAAAGCAAAAATAGATACTTGATCCCCCAAGGGGTGGAATGTCCCTTACATAATGAAAATACGTCTAATATATAAGCCCTAATTGAACCCCCCTTAATTAAAAATTAAAATAAAATAAATCAGCAGCTTCAGCCATCGAGCGCGGCCGCGCGCCCCTCCAGTGTATTCCTCGCGCGGGCGCGAGACTTGCAGTAAGTCATGTTGTCTAGCCGAGCTCTCGCGCGAGTGCGCGCCCTCAGACCTAATATGCCGCGCGGTTGCGCGACTTGCAGTCTATGGATTCTAGTTCTGGTTTTGCAATGTTGCTGCTGCTATCGCTTTGTCCTGCTGCTCATTCCTTCCATGCCTGGTCTCATTGCTCCATCATACCCTCATGCCATGCATCCGTCAACCTCATGCCATCTACGTCAGCCTCATGCCATCTAGCACCACCAAACTATGCCATTTCCTGCAATTGTTCCACCAAAGGAGTTCTAAATATATACAATGCAAAATAACATGAAATACAATTAAAACATACTAGAATGGACTTGAGATTGGCATAATTCATGTAAATTGATATCCAATAAGTAGGTGTAAAATTCACTTAACAAATACCCCCAAACTTGAACTATTGTTTGCCCTCAAGCAATGCATGCTAAATAACAATGACAACGCAAAAACATTACTATGCAGCTAAATTACTATACAAACTAGTCTCACATCATTCTAACTTAAACAAAATTTTAGTCCAAAATGCCTCAACGAATTATCCAGATTTAAAAATACAAAATCAAACTGAACTTTGGTCATAATATCATACACTCAGATACATCATACATGCTATAGAGATGCTGTGTGTGTGTGTGTGTGCTGTATTCACCAAAACTTGATTCAAGCAAAAAATACATATGCTAAACTGCTCAAAACAAAAAATTATAATCTAAATTAAGACTCATGTATACTTATGCAACGAAATCTCCATCCGACGATCTATGCACGGGCCATTCTCAGGATGATTACCACACCCATCTTTCATATGTGGGTTGTGCATGCAGTCTGGTGTGCGATGGTCAGGTGATGAGCCTGTGCATCAACCCTTTCAGCTACTAGACCCCAGGATGATAGCTAGATACTCTGTTTGGGCTGGAAGGGAGTCACATCCACGAGGTGTCGGGTTTATATTTCCAGATGCTCCTGTGGAGGAGGAGGCCGAGGACACTTCGGAGGATGAAGAGTTCTGGGCTAATGAGGTTACGGGGGAGGAAGAAGCTATTGGGAGCAGTCAATCTGCAAAGTATATGTTCAGTTCCTAGTTTCATAGTCTTCAACGTCACATGGATGATAGAGACAAAGCAGCTGATAGAAAGATGACACGACTGGCGGCTAGGCAGGACCACATGTTCAATACCATGAACAGTTCTTTTGCCTCCTTTAATGTGGCATTACAAAGTTTAAATCCTGCCGCGGCCGATCAGTTCCAGTTCCAAATTTCTGAGCCCATGCCACAATACCCTCCATCAGATTCAGATATGGAGGAGCGCAAAGTTTATGTTCAAAGGCCACCACAACCACCATCACCTTGTGCTTAGCATGTTATTGCCATATTTTTACAATGAGGACATTGTAACTGCTAAGTTTGGGGGAGTTAGTTTTTGTTTTATGTTCAATGTTTTAGTTTTTTTTATATCAGTATGTTTAATTTGCATATGTTAGTTTAGTTTGTTTTCATGTTTAGTTTATGTCAGTTATGTTTGCATTCATGAAGATGTAGTTGCATAGTAGTTTAATTTATTAGTTAATAATGTAATTAGTTTATGTTCTTTTATATTAAAAAATGAAAAATTGAAAAAAATTCAAAAATGGTAGTTAGTTTATTGTGTTTATATTGCATTTAGTTCATTCTTACATGTTTCCAGCTGTTAGATAGTTTAAGTCTGTTTTGGCCAATGATTAGTTTGGAATTGTGTAGACAAGTATAGTATTGAGTGTTAAGGCTTTGAGGTAATTTCTTGTCATGAATTGAATCTGTATCTATTTGAAACTGGTATAATCAGGTTAGCTTCTTAGAAATAACTATGTTGATTGATTGAGTTTAAATGGACACATAATGGAATTCTTAAGGATAATGCTAGTTTAAATAAAGGAAAGTCATGAATAAGCAGAGATGGCTAAAATTAGACAAGAACCTAAGTTTGGGGGAAAATTTGAGATATATAAGCTATACAAAAGGAAAAAAAGATATATGAATAAACACCATGGTTAGTCTAGTTCTGTGGCTTTTTTACTTGAGTAAGTATGTCCGAGGGGATGTCTCAACACCTAGCAGTTTGGGAGTCGTTGGTTGAAAGATTGCTAAGGGGTAAAACTAAAAAGCCTAAGAGAACTAGACATTGCACAACCATGAGGAAAATAAAAAGTGAAAAATGGGAAAAAAGAGCAAAAAGCCCCCCTGTATGTGATAAATAAAGCATAAGTATCCTATTTTGACCTTTAGATTTGGTAACTATTTGATTTTAGTCGGATATAGCCTGTTTTTTTATTTATCGAGTTTACACTATTTAAGTCCTTCAAATAGACCTATTATGTGTTATATTTGACTTTATATCAGTTAGCATGGTTGTTGAACACCCAAACACTATATGAGTTAGAATAGTCTAAGATTTGATGATTGACTAGGAAATTATGGATTTGCCTTGATATGATATATTGTCATATTTACTTGATTTCTCTGAGTCTGTGTGATTAGATTGTGTTTTATCTTACTGCTGGATTCATAGGCATATAGTAGCTGTATTTGCATTGCAAATCATTGTGCTCGAGGACTATCACGGTTTAAGTTTAGGGGAGTTTGATGAGTTGGTTTTATATCTACGAATCAGTTCATATTTAGACTTAAAAAGTGTTGATCCTGTCTATTTCTATACAATTTTACTTGTTTTTGTGTTATTTTATGTTTAGGTTGCATTACATGTCATTGGTGGTGTACTGGTGGCGTTGTGGTGAGAAAGCGACATAAAAAGGGCAAAAATATGCGACTGCCAAAGTTAAGACCGCCGTCGGGGCAGGCTTTATAGAGAAGAAAACCCCCGCCGGGGCGGGGGTGTGCGGCCAGAGAGGAGTTTGGTTTTGATTTGAATTTTGTAGAGGCTTGGATTGAAGAACTTTGGCATGGATTGGGATTGTGTTTGGTCATCTTTTATCAGCTATTACATAACTTATGCCAATTACAACAGAGACTTGAATTAACAATCAATCAATTAGCAACTTGGAGCCCTAATTTTTGGAGAAGGCATTGGAGGAGCAGAGTAGATGGTCATGATCACGAAAATTGCAGATTGGAGTGAGGATAAGGGTGGTGTATTACTGTTCTTAGTCTTTTAATTCAAATTTTGTAGTTGGGATGATGAATTCTTTACTTTATTCAGTTTTTAATTTATCTGTGATGAACAAAATTCTTTATTAGGCTTACAATGAATCTTTAGTGTTGAATGATGATAGGCCATGATTGGATTTTAGTTTAATAATTATATCAATTCAGTTCATCTATTGTGATTTATATTTAATTTATGAATTGCTTGATCACCAATTTTATGTGGATTTGTATGGACTCGAGTGATGATGTATGAATCTAGACCTAATCACAATAGCACATGTTCTTAAATTCTGCATTTTGATGGATTTCTTGATGAATGTTTAGGATAAAGATATACCTAACATCGCATGTAATCAATAAAGAACTTGAAATTTAAACCTTATTTGATTTTAATTCACATAAAGATATAGTGAATTAGTTAATTAGGGTGTTTGACTTAACTATATCAAATTGTGGATTTAAGTTAATACGGTGTTAGTGCATCGAGAGATCGTTAACATACTCGTCTCTGTGGGAACGATATTCTATTCATCATTATATTACTTGTTGACCACGTACACTTGCGTGGTTAGTCTAGTTTTATGGCCTTTGTTACTTGAGTAAGTACGCCCGAGGGGATGTCTCTACACCTAGCGCCCTAAAGCCTTACGATTTGGGAGTCGTTGGTTGAAAGATCGCTAAGGGGTAGCACTAAAAAGCTTAAAAGAACTAGACATTGCACAGCCATGAGGAAAATAAAAAGTGAAAAACGGTAAAAAAGAGTAAAAAGCCCCGTGAGTGAAAAATAAAGCATAAGTATCCCATTTTAACCTTTAGAGTTGGTAATTGTTTGATTTTAGTCGAATCTAGCCTATTTTTAGATTTCTTGAGTTTACACTATTTGAGTCCTTCAAAGAGACCTATTATGTGTTATATTTGACTTTATATCAATTAGTATGGTTGTTGAGCGCGCGCGCGCACACACACACACACACACACACACTATATCAGTTAGAACAGTCTTAATATTTGATGATTGACTGGGAAATTATTGATTTTGCTTGATATGATACACTGTCATATTTACTTGATTTCTCTGAGGTCGTTTGATTAGACTGTGTTTTGTCTTACTGCTAGATTCGTAGGCATATAGTTAGCTGTATTTCATTGCATTGCGTATTTTGATTGTGCTCGAGGACTAGCACGATTTAAGTTTGGGGGAGTTTGATGAGTGAGTTTTATACCTATGAATCGGTTCCTATTTAGACTTAAAACAGTGTTGATCCTGTCTATTTCTGTACAATTTTACTTATTTTTGTGTTGTTTTATGTTTAGGTTGCATTACGTGTCGTTGGTGGTGTAATGGTGGCGTTGTGGCGAGAAAGCGGCATAAAAAGGGCAAAAATCAACAACTGCAGAAGTTAAGACCGCTGTCGGGGAGGGCATCAACAAGTATAAAACCCTTGCGAGGGTGGGGGGTACGCGACCAGAGAGGAGTTTGGTTTTGATTTGAATTCTGCAGAGGCTTGGATTGGAGAAACTTTGGCATGTATTGGGATTGTGTTTAGTCGTCTTTATCAACTATTACATGACTTATGCCAATTACAACAGAGAGTTGAATTAACAATCAATCAATTAGCAAGTTGGAGCCCTAATTTTCAGAGAAGGCATTGTAGGCGCAGAGTAGAAGGTCATGATCACGAAAATTACATATTGGAGTGAGGATAAGTGTGGTGTATTACTGTTCTTAGTCTTCAATTCAAATTTTGTAGTTGAGATGATGAATTCTTTACTTTATTCAGTTTTTAATTTATCTATGATAAACTAAATTCTTTATTAGGCTTGCAATGGATCTTTAGTGTTGAACGATGATTGTCATGCTTTAATTTCAGTTTAATAATTCTATCAATTCAGTTCTTCTATTGTGATTTATACTTAATTTATGAATTGCTTGATCACCAATTTTATGTGGATTTGTATTGACTCGAGAGATGATGTATGAATCTAGACCTAATCACAATAGCATGTGTTCTTGAATTATGCGTTTTGATGGATTTCTTGATGAGTGTTTAGGATAGAGATATACCTAACATCACATGTAATCAGTAAAGAACTTGAAATTTAAAACTTATTGATTTTAATTCATATAGAGATATAATGAATTAGTTAATTAGGGTGTTTGTCTTAATTTTATCAAATTATGGATTTAAGTTAATACAGTGTTAGTGCATCGAGAGATGGCTAACACACTCGTCTCTGTGGGAACGGTATTCTATTCATCATTATATTACTTTTTGACCACGTACACCTGCATGGTTAGTCTAGTTATGTGGCCTTTGTTACTTGAATAAGCGCCCGAGGGATGTCTCTACACCTAGTGCCCTAAAGCCTTATGGTTTGGGAGTCGTTCGTTGAAAGCTCGCTAAGGGGTAGCACTGAAAAGCCTAAGAGAACTAGACATTGCATAGCTATGAGGAAAATAAAAAGTGAAAAACTAGAAAAAAGAGCAAAAAACCACCGTAAGTGAAAAATAAAGCATAAGTATCCCATTTTGACCTTTAGAGTTGGTAATTGTTTGATTTTAGTCAGATCTAGCTTGTTTTTGGATTTCTTAAGTTTACACTATTTTAGTCCTTCAAAGAGACCTATTATGTGTTATATTTGACTTTATATCAGTTAGCATGGTTGTTGAGCACACACGCACTATATCAGTTAGAATAGTCTAAGATTTGGTGATTGACTCGGAAATTATTGATTTGCCTTGATATGATATACTGTCATATTTTCTTGATTTCTCTGAGGCCGTGTGATTAGACTGTGTTTTGTCTTACTGCTGAATTCGTAGGCATATAGTTAGTAGTATTTCATTGCATTGCATATTTTGATTGTGCTCGAGGACTAGCACAGTTTAAGTTTTGGGGAGTTTGATGAGTGGGTTTTATATCTACGAATCGGTTCCTATTTAGACTTAAAATAGTGTTAATATTGTCTATTTCTGTATAGTTTTACTTGTTTTTTTATGTTTAGGTTGCATTACGTGTCATTGGTGGTGTAATGGTCGTATTGTGGTGAGAAAGCGGCATAAAAAGGGCAAAAATCAGCAACTGCAGAAGTTAAGACCCTCGCCGGGGAGGGCTTTATAGAGAAAAAAACCATCGCCAAGGCGGGGGTGTATGTGGTAGCCAGAAGACTAAGACCCCACCAGGGCGGGCATTAACAAGTATAAAACCCCTGCCAGGGCGGGGGTACGCGACCAGAGAAAAGTTTGGTTTTGATTTGAATTCTGCAGAGCCTTGGATTGGAGAACTTTGACATGGATTGGGATTGTGTTTGGTCGTTGTTTATTAGCTATTACATGACTTATGCCAATTACAACAGAGATTTGAATTAACAATCAATCAATTAGCAACTTGGAGCCCCAATTTTCAGAGAAGGCATTGGAGGAGCAGAGTAGAAGGTCATGATCACGAAAATTACAGATTAGAGTGAGGATAAGGGTGGTGTATTACTGTTCATAGTCTTTCAATTCAAATTTTGTAGTTGGGATGATGAATTGTTTACTTTATTCAGTTTTTAATTTATCTATGATGAACAAAATTCTTTATTAGGCTTGCAATGAATTTTTAGTGTTGAACGATGAGAGGCCATGATTGGATTTTAGTTTAAAAATTCTATCAATTCAGTTCATCTATTGTGATTTATACTTAATTTATGAATTCCTTGATCACCAATTTTATGTGGATTTGTATTGACTCGAGAGATGATGTATGAATCTAGACCTAATCACAATAGCATGTGTTCTTGAATTCTGCGTTTTGATGGATTTCTTGATGAATGTTTAGGATAAAGATATACCTAACATCGCATGTAATCAATAAAGAACTTGAAATTTAAACGTTATTTAATTTTAATTCACATAGAGATATAGTGAATTAGTTAATTAGGGTGTTTGGCTTAATTCTATCAAATTATAGATTTAAGTTAATACAGTGTTAGTGCATCGAGAGATGGCTAATTCTACTTGAGTGTTCTTGATTAATGAACCAAGATAGTAAATTAAACTGGAAAAAAGTGTGATAATCAGAGTGAAACTTAAAGTGAAATTGTAAGCCTAATTCTCCAGTATTTTCTTGAAATTTATGGTTAATAATTTGTGTTGATTTACTTTGATTTTTAGTTTATTTGTTTTTTTTTATTAATTATAATAATTAATTTGAGTAGTTTAATAAAATTGAAATAATATAAACCTGGTAATTGTTAGATTAGAATTCATACTCGTCTTTGTGGGAGCGATACTCTATTCATCATTATAATACTTGTTGACAACGTACACTTGCGTGTTGAGCGTATTTAGATTTTACCCAACAACAACGCTTTATATTAGTGCTTCACAAAATATGTGATGCCCCCAAAATAAGTATACAACACCCATTCTGAGTCGCCAAATACATGGTACAGAATACAACTTAATTATACAACTGTTGTGTAAAGTACGACAAAACATAAGATGGGAGTTTCAACGCGAATATTGTCTTCTAGACAATATCCAAACTCAAATTCAATATTATTAAAATTATTATCACACTATTTCACAGAATAGTGAGGAATACTAATGCACCATCTCAGACCATCGCCATGTAAATCCCCGACTAGTCCCGGCGATGTTCTCATATTATTAAAACAACACCATTTAATTATTATAATTTTACCACCGGGTATTTCAACAGTTAACGGTAAAACTTCCGTCGTTATTTTCATAAAAAGATATTTCTGTTGTTTTCTCATTTCGACAATAATTCCATTGTGGGGTCCACCAATGATTGTGCTGTCGTACAAATATTCTCTGTTAAAACGAATATTCCCTGTTAAAACGAATATTCCCTGACCAATCTAATATTTTATAACAACTTGCTTACTTTTACAAAATTTATAAATATTACCCACAACTATAACATTATATCAAATTCACTCAATAATATTCAAAAATATATTTCGAGAAAAATTCATCTTTATTCATAAAAGTTGGGGTCTTACAAATTACACTTATTTTAGTAGATTAGTAAGTGTAATTACTGCCACTACAATTTCAGCGGTAAGATTTTTATTTTTTTCAATCTCACCCATTAATTATATTGATTAACGATAGAGATGATGGTTGCTGGAATAGTACTCCTAACAACCGGTTGCCATGAATTAGAACCTTATATATACACTTTAAAACTTGTAATATTTATAATCTATAATTAGATTCAAAAGTTTATATTGAATATTTAATTTTTTTTTCAAAATTATATTGTCTATTACTCCCGCCTCTCGAGAAATTGGCGCTGTAGCGACATGAGAAATTACTCATTTGCCCCTCATTTGCTCATGTACTACACTGTCTACCGCTACAAGTTATGACGGTAGTTTAGTTAGCTAATAAATTAGAATGGCTCAGTAGTAACTTAATGGCCCAATAACCCATAGGTCTTAGGTTCGAAACCTAGCAGTTATATTTTTGCTTCTTATGTTATATTTTTGTGTATTAAATAAATTCTATTACCATATATATATATATATATATATATATATATATATATATATATATATACCCATCTTAAATCTCCACATTAAACTAAATATATATAACGATATATATATATATATATATATATATATATATATATATATATATATATATATATATATATATATATAAACAAATATTCATATAAATATTTATAACTTTATCTCTAAATATTCATATAAATATTTATAAACAAATATTCATATAAATTTATCTTTAAAATTTTTAAAAAAATATTGATATAAATATTTAGAGATAAATTTCTATCAATATTTGTTTACAAATTTTATAAACAAATATTCATATAAATATTTAAAGATAAAATTATATGAATATTTGTTTATATATATTTATACACAAATATTCATATAAGTATTTATATAAATAAATATAATATGACGCCCCCAAAATAGGTATACACCACCCATTCTGAGTCGCCAAATACATGATACATAAACAATTACAACTTCATTAATACAATTGTCACACAAAATACGACAACACATAAACTATGAGTTTAAATATAAATATTGTCTTTTAGACAATATCCACACTCAAATAAGTCCTCATTATAATTATTGATACATTATTTTATAAAAATAATAAGGACAACTAAAATAACTGTCTAGGACCATCATTCTATACCCCGACTTGTTCCTGCTATATTCTCGCTTCCTGAGAAGAAAAATGGAACAAAAAGGAAAAGGGTGAGCTCAACTAGCCCAATAAAAAATATTATGACTAAGATAATGAACAACAAATTATCGTTAGCCTTCAACAAATCAGATAAAATATAATGCACAACAAGTTTTAGATCAATATTCGCAGCAAAAATAACAATTAATTAGAAGAGTTAAGTAGAGAATAAAATCTACTATCATATATGAATTTAAAAGTCCATCATCAATATTTTATCCCTGTAACATCAATCAATATACAACTTGTATCAAATATTAATTTTTGCACTACGGGCCAAAGATATTCATTTGTATCACCAGTTGGTCATGTTCATCTCAACACCTGTCCATCTTTGTACTACTGGCCAAATATATTCATCAGGTAATCATTTATCTTTGCACTACAGGCCAAAGATATTCAGTTATATCATCATTTAGGACTGAGGATGATGAAAAATATTTTAAAGAACGAATCTAGTGAGATAAAAGGACAAAGATTAGGGATTCGTACTTTAGATAATCCAAGTTCAAAAATACTCCATAATAAACTATAGTGGAGTAAAATTCAAGAATGAAGATCAAAACATAGATACAATCAAAGATAGTAACCATAATAGACATCTGGGACAAAGAAGAAAATTTTTTATTTTTCGGTGAATAGTGTCGTATTTGTGAATATTGTCGTATACGTGAATAGTGCCGTATACATGTGAATAGTAACCCCCGACACGAAAAGGTAGAAATTCCATAAGAAAAATCATACTTCGTGAACAATACTCGTGAATAGTACCATATTCGTGAATAGTGCCGTATACGTGAATAGTGCTGTATACGTGAATAGTAATCTCGACATGAAAATGTAAAAATTTCATAATAAAATTCATACCAATATTTCGATATAATGATATTGAGAGAATAACATTATTTACGAAGAAAATAACATCCCTTACTTCAAAAGAATAGTACTTCAGACTGGAATATCGATTATGATGCTGAAGGAAACTTACACTGAATAGCAACTCTCAAAGTATCTAAATACTCCCTAAAATACACTCGATAATATATAGAAAGAAAACTTATGATTTTGGTGTGATTTTTAATTCTAACTAAGCACCTTATCTATAGGAAAATGTTAGAACGCTAAAGCAGACTAAATTTAATAAAATAATAATTTCCAAAATTTTCTACGCACACCTTCTTGACCAAATTATCAGCCACCACAAGTGGGGCCCACCGAAATCAATATTTTCCACAACAACCAAAAGTGGGGCCCACCATGTTTTTAATAAAAATATTTATTTCTAAAACTTCAATAATTCATAATAAATAGCTTTTTTATCAGAAAAATTCAAATCTCATGTCCATTCCATAGGAAATTTAATTCTCTACAACTTTGTAGAAGAAAGTTTTTTCAAATTCCAAACAGAAAATGTCCGAAATCCGCATACGGACGATTTTTAATACCTCAATTCCGACAAAATGCTGATAAAATAACTCAACATTAATTCCTTTATTTATATCCATATAAAAATAAATATTTCCTTATCATATAAATCTATAATTAATTATTCTCAAATAATATTACAAAATTACAATATTGACAACTAGGTCGTTTCCAGGAAAGATGGGGCTTTCCGATAAGGATTTCTCCTTACTAACGCACAATTAGGTGACCAAATCCCTTTCCTAGACAGAACTTGCTTAGACATTGCCAATAATGCTATCTAATAATATTATTTAAATAATATAAATTATTGATCTGATAATTGAAAATACTGTGCAGTGACAATTATTGAAACAACAATAATATAAAATATCAACGTAGCAATTATTTAATCAATAAAATAAAATATTAAACAGTAATTACTGTAACAATTATTGAGTAGTGTCTTCTTACGTAAGAATCAATAATTCAAAAATACTGTGCAATACCGTGTGCTACTGTGCAACCACGCGTAAGACTGTATTTTAACCACCATGTATTCTAACAGTGTTAACGGTAACAACTACACCGTTATTTATAAAAACTCAAACTTGTCATTTTCTTTATCCGACCGTTTTCTATTATGGAGCCCACAAATGGCTGCGCCATCGTACGAATATTCCCCGACAACAAGAATATTCCACGACCAAACGAATATTTCCCGACAACAATGAATATTTTATAACCACTTGCCTATTTTGCATATTTCACCCACAACCAAAGCATTATATCTAATTAACACCTTATTATTCAAAATAATAATTAGAGAAAATTTAATTTTATTTATAAAAAGTTGGGGTCTTACATATAAATAGTAAATTTATAAAAAAAACTAAATAAATATTTATTTATAAAGTTATAAATATTTCATCTAAAATTTATAAAATTTAAATATGAATATTTTTTATAAATATTTATATGAATATTTAGAGATAAATTTATAAATATTTGTATGAATATTTGTTTATATATATATATATATAAATATTCATAGTTACTTTATATATATTTAGTTTAATGTTGAGATTTGTTTAGTTTTTTAATTAGTTTGACAAGAAATTTCGAAAAGAATATGTATGTATGCATGTATATATATATATATATATATATATATATATATATATATATATATATATATATATATATATATATATATATATATATGGTAGTAAAATTTATCTAATACATAAAAAATATAGCACAAGAAGGATGATTTTTTTTTAATAAATTTAATAATGACTTATAAGTCAAAAAGAGTTAAAATTTAAGTTATTGTCAAACACTAAATAATAATAAATTACTTATAACTTAGTTTGACCAACTTATAAGTCATTGTCAAACACCCTCTAATTTAACATATAAAGAGAAATTAATATTTGATTATATAAAAATTTACAAGTCAAGAAAAAGGAGAATTTGAAAAATGAGAGTTAAAAAAGAACTTACACACCATTGGTGCAACTTAATTGGTCTATGCCGGAACCATTGACGCAACTTAATCGGTGCAGTTTGGTTGATTTTTGGTGCAATTTCAGGAGAGATTTCGATTCCTTGCCTATCCCTTGTCAAAAAATATATATGTAAAATAACGAGTTACAAGAAAAATATATATAAATTATTTTAGAAATTAATTATATTTTTTTAAAATTATAAGTGTGCGATTATGATCATTATAAACTACATCCAATTAACTAAAAAATTTAATTTTTGTAAATTAGAAAATATATCTATATATTTGTACTCAATTTTAATTTCAAAAATTATAACTTTAAAAAAAATAAAAATGGGCATTTATTTTGAGACGGACGGAGTGAAACATTTCACTGTATAAAATTGTGTCCAAATAAATAAAAAAATTTAAATGAAAAATGATGCATTTTGGGGGAAAAAAAAGAGGCATGCTTATTGGGTTTGTCTTAATTTTGAGTAACAATTTACTAGTCGTTGCAAAAAAATGTATTAATTACGCAACGAAAAAAAATTGTTGTCAATGAATGTGGCCTATATTAGGCAACAATATATAGCAACAAAAAAGTTTTCGTTGCTGGCGATGGGGAGAAATCTCATTGGCAACAAAAAAGTAAACAGGCGGCGGATTTTTTTCCCCGCTAACGATTTGGCAACGAATTTTTGCAACGACTTATGAATTTCGTTACAAAAAATGAATGTCTTTCATAAACTGCAACGAATGACAAATTTCGTTGCTAAACATGCACAAAAAATTGTTGCCAAATATCTATTTTTTTGTAGTGTAATTAGAGAAGGCAGAACATGGTAAGAGCTGGCCCACGCTTTCCTCAACCAATACAGTTTCCAATCTCAGATGGCTTTGGATAGATATCAAGTGACCAAAGTTAAAAAACAGAACAATGAGTCCTTTCGTGAGTATGCCCAAAGGTAGAGAAGGATGACGGCACAATTCACCCCACCTATGACGGAGACTGAAATGGTAATGAATTTCATCGACATTTAAGAGGCTCCATATTATGAAAGAGTCCTAGCTGGAATAGGAAGACCCTTCTATGAAATGATTAAACATGGGGAAATGGTTGAAATGTGGTTGAAATCGGGAAAGATTAAAGACCTCACTGCTTTGGAAGCATTAGCTGAGTACATCCAGACTGGGAATTACGGAAGTAACCCTAGGAAGACACATAATAAAAAGGAAGAAGATGTATCTGTAATACTCCAAGGTCAAAATCGGCGAGGAAGTCAGAACCTGCCTATACAAAGATAAAATAACTATTCCCCATTCCAAACATATGTAAATCCTGCAAATATGTCATCCCAAAAAGTTGGAAAAGCTAGGCGCAGGAGAACATTCACACCCTTGGGGGATTCACTTGAAAATATCTTCAAGCTTCTGACAACACAGAAGAAAATCACTTAGCTCCCTCCCCTGCAAATCCAAATTGGAAAATCTTTAACCCCAATAAAAAGTGTGCTTACTATTCTGGTTCTCCTGGCCATGATACATAAGAATGTTGGTCTCTAAAACACAAAATCCAAGACATGATAGATAATGGTGACAACACCAGAGCAACCACATGTCCAGGAAAATCCTCAGTCTCAACACAATGAGGAAGGAATACACATGATCAATATTGGAAGGGGAGAAAGTTCTAAGTACCTTCAATACATTGGAGAAACATCACAAATAGATAAAGAAATACCTGCAGAGCTGGGTTATTTCGAAGGATGGTCTTCAATCAAGCATGAATTGAAATCCATTAAGGAGCAGATTTATCAGTTAGCAGAATTGATGGTATATCAGCAACAAGTAACTCGATAACTAATCAGTCAGGGCTAACAAACCTCTTCTCTATTACAACAAGGGATCAACACCAATTCCAAGAAAATGAAACCTAGGAAGAGAAAGTTGTAAGGAAAAAAAGATTTCGTACTCGTAGAGAGTTTGTAGCTAAAAGAGAGTTTACTCCTTTAGGCCAACTAATGGAGGAAATTTTACAGATGTTGATCAATGAAAAGAAGATCACAGAACTATTACACCTAGTGAACCCCCAATCAAGGAGGTTCGATGCCACTAAAATATGTCAATATCATTCCAACACTCCTGGTCATGACATAGAAAGTTGTTGGGCACTTCATCACCTCATCTAGAATATGATTGACAGCTGTGACTTACAAATGGTAAACAACGGTAATACCTTGTCTGCAGAAGAGGAGATATTTCCTCTTGGAACATAAAGATAGAGGGAAGTTATCGTAATCATATCCTTTGAAGGAGACATGTATTCAGCACCTCTAGTAATTTAAGGAATGGGGGATAAAAGAGGAATAAATCTTATAAAGATAGCAGCACTAGAACCACTGATATTGCCATATCTACCCCAATATCCAATTACCAGCTTAAGGAAAGTCTCGTGGAATTATGGGAAAAGCGAGGGATCAACCTCAAACTACACTGCTATCCTGCCTAAGGATAACTCGTTATTCTTAACTCAGAGGGTATAGAAGACAGTTAAAAAAGCCTCAGGGAAAATACCTGAGAAGAAGATCGAAGAGTTCCTCCGAAAGATGGGGCATAATGAAACTAAAGTGGTGCAGCAGCTAAAAGAAACACCTCGATAGATTTCCATCCTGGATTTAATATTATCCTCGGAAGATCACTGTAAAATTTTGGTTCAAGTCCTTGACGATGATCATCTACCGAAAACGGTGGATACAGAAAAATTTCATCACCTGGTAGATCATGTAACGACCCCAAAATTTATACAATTAAACTATCGACTTTGGTCATTAATAATACGTCTAACTTCTGATTTTTTACATCATTATTCGTTATTAAACTTAATTAAATGCAGAATAATTTAATTTTTTTTCTTTAATTCCCTGAATCAAAACCTTAATCATTTACACATCTCTGAATTAAGTTATTTTATGATTTGCTTCATCAAAGTTATTATATAAAATCTTATATTTCAATACGATAATCTTTACATATCAGATAACTCAAACTTTACAGTTTATTATTACATAATTATTATGATTTATCAAGTATATTTCTCAAAACCTTTATCGTTACCTATCTTTGAACCATACTTAGTTTATTACTCACTTTATCAGAGTTAATAAATAAAACTTACATCCAGATTCAATACCCTTTAAATCATTTAGAACCTTAAACATGGTTTAAATAATAACAACTCAGTCAAATTATATAAATCTTCATGCATTACATTTGATTCTTGTCTTTAAAGTAGCACTTAGCGTTACCTTGAATCCTTAACCTGCAAAAGTGGTTATTTACCAGGATGAGCTCGACAGCCAATCAAAATCTAACAATTTTCATGCATCACGTAGTACATAATAACATGCTCAACATACATCTCATAAACATTGGACTAACATAACATACATGCTGAAGTTCATATAACAAGTATAAAGATTGAGTTCCTTACTCAATCAGCATTCATTACTCAATCAACGTAGTTATAAATTGACTTTAATATTTCATACTTTCAACATATATATAACACATCATGCTCTTTGAAATAAAGATTTAAAATAGTTCATCATCAAGTTCACATAGCAAATAGGATCTGAAAGACTTGCCTTGATCATTGTTTACCAATAACAGTTTAACAGCTTATAGATATATGCACTTCACCTGCCCTACACAATTATATAATCATGCACATCAATTATTAGTCATATAGCAACACATAGCTGTTGTAATGTAAACTTTACTCTATATCTCATAACCCTTCCTATTATCAATACACAATGTTCAATTTGGTTGTGTTAACTTTCGACTTATATCTCACTATATTTCTTCTTAGTCATACTTGAAGTTCATTCAAGTGTCTAAGTCTTACTAGGACTCCTTATTGGTTTTATATTCACCCATTCCATAACTTATAATGTTCATTTCAATTGAATTGAAACACTTTTTAAGTTCATTAACACTTGGCACAACGTTTCCACGTTCATTTGTCACACGCCTAATTCGTCTCTCTTATGTATGCTTAGTATGCTTATACAACTTATCTAATAGATCATTTATGAATGTTAAGCATCATTATATTTACTAATATTCATGTTTTATAACTTAGAACAACATCTTTTATTTTCAGAAGCACTACAGTACTTGCCTACGTGCATGCTCGATGCCCTCCGATTGCCTCTGAATACACATTAGTCCCAAAGATGTCCATTTTGACCCCTGTTCCCGACCTAAAATTGAAATACTTAAAGAAAAAAAGTTGTAGGCTTATTCTTCCTCGTTTTGGATCATCTTTAATCATCTCAATCGGAGTTTGTATGAAAAGGTTATGATTATTTTACTACAGGAGGTCAAAACAGTCACACCTGACACATTTAAAGCGTAGCTGCGCCCAAGAGGGCATCTGTGCCCCAAAAGACTTAGGGCTCAACACAGCTGCGCCTGTTAGCAGAGCCAGAATTTGCAGTTTACTGTTCTCGCGATTTTTCGACCCTTTCTCCTTCTAATCTTCATAACTTGAGTTTTACACATCCAAATTAGTCCGTTTTCGATTCTATGGATTCGTAATTCATAGAACTACAATATACCAAAGAATCAACAATTTAAAGAAATATTAACTACCTAAATCTTGACCCAAAACTCATGTTTATACTCTATTTTTTATGTTTTAACATGTTTAGCGAATTCATTCACTACGAATTTATTTTTAACCAAATTGATTCATTCAACTTGCGTTCTTTTCATTTCTCAATATTTTAATACATACTATCATCAATTTCAGACTCTATACATAAATTTATAGCCAATTTTAGTCTCAAAATAGACTAAAACTTATATATACAACAAAACTTAAAAATTCTTCATTCTTAAACATGTTTACATGAATTTAATTACTGAAAACTCAATTCTAAACAACATACAACGAATTATATACGCTCAAAAACACATAATACATATTCTTTAGCAATTTAATCACCAAAAATCATCTTTTTGATGAAAACTCAAAAGAACATAACTAGAGTTAGGGCTAGATTATTACCTTCTGATTAGCTAGATAACTTGGATAATCTTGTTCCTCCTTTCATAATTCTCACTGTTATAAAAATAAATGGTTACCAACTGTTACAAATACACAAGGTCACAAAGGCTTGTTTGGCTAGCTCCAAATAACTTCCTTTTCAATTTATTTTAATAATCCCATTAACTAATTGAATTGAATTAATCTCAATTCATTAATAAATCCAATTAAACCTTACTAATAAAATTATAACTTCTATTTAGCCAATATAATTATAATTTTATTTAAAAATTAATCCTTTAATTTAATTATTAAATTAAATTAAAATATTTCCATCAAATATTTATTTTACTCAATAAATATTTCAATTAAAATATTTATTTTATTTAATAAATATTTTAACTATTTACGAAATTCACAATCATATTACATTAATATATTACAATTATATGTAATAAATTACTCTCTCATAATATAATTTTAACTTAATCAAATTAAGTAATATTTCTTAGTTAATTTCCTTTTCATAACAATTACATTTAATTTCTTCAATAGTTTAATAAACTATTAAACCTCTTTTTCTGAAACATGAGTATATAATTCTCTTCATACTAAATCACATATTTCACAATATATAACACATATATACACATACACAAACTCAAAACATCTTATAATAAGAATTTTATTTGTTAAATTCTTATTTAAATAATTTCTAAAAATTCAGGTTGTCACAGATCACATCCTTAACAACAATGTCATATCTTTCAATGATGATGACATACCTGTAGACACTCAAAATTTTCTGCATACCAGCAACTAACATTGCAGGAGAGCAGAATCGTCTTTTAGAGATAACCCTAGAAGACAACTCAGCTCATTCTCGAAAATAACACCGACAGTGTCAGTTTCAACCTCAGAGATAACCCCGAGGCATGCAGTTCCAATACCGGAAATCACACTAGAGAAGGCCGTTTTATCTCAGAGATAACCCCGAGATACTCAGCCTCAGTCCCGAAAATAACACCGGGAAAGACATCTTCAACCTTGGAGATAACCCCAAGGAGTGCAGTTGCAATTCCGGAGATAACCCCGGAGATGCTCATTTCAACTTATGCAGTCAGCTTCAACCTCGGGACACACACCGAGGCACTCTGCTCCAAACCCGGAGATAACCCCAGGAGGTCAGGCACACCTTAGAGACAACCCTGAGGACATCTAGTACTTGTAGTAGCCCAATCTCAGAGATAACCCTGAGCAATGACTGCTTTATCAACCCAAACCGGAGATAACCCCGGTGAGGGGCAAAAACATTATTTTGCCACCTCATTCCCATATTACCCCATTTCAACACAACAGTTCAACATATATTCTACACAGCAATGTCCTACATGATCAAAGGCGTTATAATCCCGAGTGACTACTACGTAAGGCAGCACACCGGATAGAATTTGAAGCTTGAAGACCAAGGGCATGGTCCCATCTTCCTGACTTCTGACAACTTTTAGTCCCATGTCATGGTGTAGCTTTCAATAACAACACTCCATAAAAGGTCTTATACACCTTAATCGGAGTCTCGGATTGAAGTTCTACAAGTTCGAGCAGACATCACATTGCACGTATACACGTACTTCGAGACGGCTAGACCCGCGAAGCCCGGGGCACCCCGAGCAGCCGCAGGTACATCTGCGGCTACCGTAGGTGTACATGTGGCTCCCCCCCTCTATAAATAGAGGGCTTGGGGTGGCCATTTTGTAAGAGAAAATAACGAAGAAGCCCTGTCCAATTTTCTCTGTACACACCCTAAACTGAGTGTTTTCTAATTTTAAACACTAGTGAGCTTATATTCAGTCATATTTTTACCGACGGGAGCTGAGTGTTCATCTTTTTAAAGCTATAGAAGTCATTTTTGACAGTCCACTATAAGCCTTCTAACACACTTTAAAGCCTTTATCTTCTATTTTGCACACACCTTTCTTCACATTGAGAGTCGTGTTGCGTGTGTATGCCCGGACTTCGATCTGTGGCTTTTATTTCCTTTTATATATATATATATACACTTATATATATGAACTATTTTCGAACTTTGTTCGATGAGCCTGGATTTTACATCCAGAGCGTTTATTGCTTTTACACACACACACACACACACATATATATATATATATATACACTTATATATATAAACTGTTGTCAGATTCTGTTCGATGAGCCTGGATTTTACATCCGATGTATATATATATATATATATATATATATATATATATATATATATATATATATATATATATATATATAGCGACAAATCAATGAAATGATAAACCGAGCCAGGATCGATATATATCCTGTGCGTTTACCGCATATATATATATATATGTTTACATTTCTGTTAGGTCTGGAGTTTACTTCATGGCCTTTTACTGCTTTATTTACATTCCATCCCACCTGCAGTTACTTTGTAACGGTTGATCGTTTTTACTGCTTTATTTACATTTCATCCCGCCTGGAGTTTACTTCGTGGCGGTTGATCGTCTTTATTGCTTTACTGCTTTCATATAAATCACGGCATCATGTGAGCACAAATTCAGTCTACTGAATCTAGATTCGGTTCCCGTGATAGACATTTTTAGCTATAAGCAGCTTGTAAATTATTCACGGTGTTTGAATTTCCTTAGATGGCTTTCATGCCCATGAGGAGTTCGGCATTACTTTATATATTATTTTTGAAAATAAAAGCAATCAAGCCGAACATTTAATAAAATGGAAGTATCAAAGGCCTCAATTACTATTGAGCGCATGGTTTGAAAAACCACTTTTATAAAACCTCATTGCTATATCTTGTTTAAAATTAAATTTTTATATAAATTCAAACCCTGTGTATATAGGTGCGAACGAGGCATAACACTACTTCCAAATAACTGCACATTGACCCACACACACACACACATATTCATATAATAGTTTAATTGAAAAGTGGTTGTAACCGTGGTAACACGGATGTCCGGGGGTGCCTAACACCTTCCCTCCGCATAAGCAAGTCCCCGGACCCTAATAAATCTCGGTTTCACAGACCCGTTTAGCAGTGTCACATCACTGGGTCAATGTACAAACCTTTTCTCGGTTGTGTTGATACAACCATTTAAAAAACTAACTGGTGACTCTTACAGTCAAATCGTCGACATATAAATGTCAGACCTTTTCACAACTTGTTTTTTCAAACAAATATCACCTAACATAAGAACACCAAAAGACAAGAACAGAAGAGGGACAATAAAAATTCCGACGTCGACAGGTGGCGACTCTGCTGAGGATTCCAGTAAGAGGACTTAAGCTGCTACTACAAGCTTTTCTAAACTATTACATGCTTGTGTGTGGATGTTGCATTTACATTTTTGATGAATGTGTACGAATGCGTTTTACTTACTGCACTGCAATATATCTATCTGTGATATTAGTGTTTCGCACATGTCATCATTCCCATAACGGTGAGACACATTGCATGTGAATGTATGTTGTGTGGTTCCTCCACTAGGAGGCTATCCTATCGGTGTTTGATTACTGGACTCGTAGGGAGACTAATTCCAACGAGGCTCAGGAAAGGCACCACCCAGATTTGCTCCAATTGAAAGACCAAATTAACTTCCCGTCAAGTAAATTGCCATGATTTGGGAACCTTCATGCCAAAAAGTCGTGAGAGTAACCTAAGATAGGTCAGCCTCTGATAAACCAAATGCGGAGGAAAGTCTCTTCATGCTTTCCATTTTCAATTACCTGTAAAGACAATTACTTATAATTTCATTCCATTTTAATCTCTATGTAATGGAAAATATAAAGAATATGTGTAAATTCATATTAAGGCTTGACATGCTATCAACCGACACCCGTTTTAGAGGATAATATTCCTAAAATGGACACATTATGATAGCATGTAATCATTTTATACATTCCCTAAGACTAAACTATATAAATTTTTATAGGAAAATAATTGGGCCTGTTAACCGTTCAAAGTCCAAAAAGGCCACTAGCCTACAGCCAATTATGTCTTCATCTGACCAGTCTAATCTTGCTCCTGTCTCTCGTGAAGAGTTTGACAGTTTAAGAAAAAATTTTACAGATTTGGCTGTTCTGCTTAAAGAAAAACACTAGTCTACTCAGGGTTCGCGAATACTCGTACATACAAAATCCTCTGCACATGGAGGAACACAAGGTTCGGATTAAATAATTTCAAAACTTCAGTTGGATACAACCAACAAAATTTCTGAAAAAACCCATCTTAAAGAAGATCCAGACACCGGTGATATCAGGAAAAAGGTCCTTCAAATGGAAGAGACCATTCGGTCTATAAAAGGGATTGGCACACACGTGAGTGTTTCGTATGCCGATCTTTATATATTCCCTGGTGTTCATTATCCAGAGAAGTTCAAGACTCTTGACTTTGAAAAGTATGATGGGTTAGGAGATCCTTATACACACTTGAAGGTGTTCATTGGAGAACTCAGATCTTATGTCAAAAATGAGAAGCTCAGAATGCAACTGTTTCAAAAGAGTCTAACTGGAGAAGCCCGATCGTGGTACACCAGATTAGACAATTCTAAAATACATAGTTGGGAAGAGTTAGCTCATGCCTTCCTCACTCAATACAGCTTCTAGTCTCAGATGGCTCCTGACCAGTACTAAATTACCAAGGTTGAGAAATAGTCTAATGAGTCATTTAGAGAATATGCTCATAGGTGGAGGCGCCTTGCTGCTCAAGTTATTCCTGCTATGACAAAGTCAGAAATGGTGATGACTTTCATAGACATACAAGAAGCTCCTTTCTATGAGAGAGTCTTAGCTGGAATTGGTAAGCCATTTTCTGAAATGATTAAACATGGAGAGATGGCTGAGATAGGATTGAAGTCGGAAAAAATTCAAGACCTAGCCGCTTTGAAAGCTGTCAATGAGCACATCTAGTCCGGAACTTATGGAAACAACCCTCAGAGGGTCCATAAAAAGAAAGAGGAGGATGTTTCCTTGATACTACAAGGTCAGAAAGGCAGTCAGAACATGCCTATCCAGAGAAGAAACTACTCCTCTTTTCCAGCACAGTCTTCCAACCCCACATTGCCAAAGGGTGGAGAAGTCCGACACAATCTAGTGTTCACACCCCTAGGAGATTCGCTTGAGAATGTTATCAATTTTTTGACTACTCAGAAGAAAATTACACATCTTCTTCCCTCAGCCAACCCGAATGGGAAAGGTTACAATGCTACACGAAAGTGTGCTTATCATATCGGGGCACCAGGACATGACACTCAGAATTGCTGGGCCTTCAAACACAAGATCCAGGACTTAATCGACAATGGGGAGATTGTAGTGACTAAACCTGACCAACCTCATGTGCAAGACAACCCTCTTCTTCAACACAAAGAAGAAGAGGTCAATATGATTAATTGGAGCAGTGGACAAAGTTCCAATTACATTGCTGAATCTTCCCAGACCAGCAAAGATGGTGCTGACAAATAGGATTATGCACAGTTCCAATTTATGATGGAACGAAAGATTAAGGCTCTTTTCAAGCAAGTAGACCAATTGGCAGAACTGGTGATCCATCAACACCAAGTCATACACCAATTAGTTAGTCAGGAGCATGCTAGTCTCCTTCCTTTTGTCATGAATACAACATCATCACCTTCAGAAAGCAAAACACTAGAGGATAAAGTTACAAACAGAGCAAGTGCCAAAGCCCGTCGGGATTTTGCCAACAAGAGGGAATTTACATACCTTGGACAACCTATGGAGGAGATATTTCAGATGCTGATCAATGAAGGAAGAATTACATCCCTTCTACCTCCAATCAATCCCCGTTCCAGACGGTTCAATTCCAATGGAGTATGCTAGTACCACTCCCACTCTCACGGTCATAGCACAGAAGAATGCTGGGCACTCCACCATCTCATTCAGAATTTAATTGACAGCAGTGTCTTGCAAATGGCAGATGAAGACACTTTGTTACTCGAGAGTGGGAACATATGTGCTACAAAATGGAAGGACGACGAAGTAGTTATATTCACTGAGGATGATTTAGCTGCCAGACCACTCACAATACAAGTAATTCAACTCAAAGGTGCCGATAATCCTTTGAAGGTGGCTACACCAGAGCCAATTCTCTTATCATCTAGGCCACGATATCCTGTTGTCAGCTTGAAAAAAGTCCCATAGAATTATGGGCAGGCTGAAGGATCTACATCATATACCACTGCTGCAGTGTCGAAGGAGAATCCACTGTATCTTCCCCATCAGGTGATGAAGCCTACCATCAAATCAAATGGGAAAGTTCCCATAGAGAAAATTGAAGAGTTCCTTCGTACCATGGGCCATAACGAAGCCAAGGTGATTTTAAGCTTAAGAGAAGATCCACAACAAATTTCCATACTGGACTTGGTTTTCTCTTTCGAAGATCATTGTAAGATCTTGCTAAGGGTCTCGGAAGAAGAATATTTACCAAAATCAGTGGATGTGGAAAAATTCCAACATCAGGTTGATCATATTTTCAACAATAATGTGATATCTTTCACTGATGACGACATACCCGCTGAAGGGATTGGTCATTGCAAGCCGTTGCACATAGCAATTTTGTCCTCCGGATACATGGTAGGAGGAGTCTTGATAGATAGAGGTTCATTTTTTGAATATCTATCCTTATGCTACCTTGGAGAAGATGAATATCAACCCCAAAAGGATTAAAAGCAGCCATACGATTATCAAAGATTTTGATGGGTCTCGAAGAAACGCTGTTGGAGAGATTGAACTACCAGTGGAGATTGGTCCACATACATTCAGCATATCCTTTCACGTGCTTAGAATAGCCATAGGATACAACCTGCTATCGGGAAGACCATGGATTCATATGGCTGGAGCCATCCCTTCCACCCTTCATCAGCAACTCAAGTATATTATCAACAATAGCCTAGTCACTGTTAATATTGAGCCAGAATGTCCTGAACAAGGTAACATACAACTCATCAGCTTCAATTTAGAAGTTGAGTTGGTCAGTTTCCATGCCCTAGAGGTGAGCAATACTCATTACCATCCCATTGGGGCGTCACCTCTCACACCCAAGATTTCTGTCTAGGTAAAGTCGACCACTCAAGAGATGATAAGATCATCAGGGTATTAAGCACCCAATTCAAGTTTTCAGTCAAACAGGGATAACTAGATTAGGCTATTCTACTAGCTCTAGTCATAGGAATCCTCACAAGAACAAAAAGATTCCTTTATCTTCAGCCATAAGGTGATTATCTCCACCTACCGATCCTGAGCCTATATATTCTCCGGTAAAGGTTCCAGCCCATGTTATGGCTATGCTATTTCCCAAACCGATATCGGTTAAAGCAAAAGAGGTTCTGATTCCTAATCCCAAAGTGGAAGAGAGGGAATAGAAACGTAAACAAGACATCGCCAAGAATTTGTCTCATCCACGAATCCTTTTCATGATGAGCATATAAATAGATACACTCTAGACGATGATTGTCTCGACATTATGGTCATCATTCGGGAAAAGGAGGGCGATGATTGTCACTTCATTACTGCCGTCCACCAGGACTCCACCCTTGAGAATTGGAGAATCACTCTTTGCATTTGTCACCAAGGGTAAAAAGGGCAGAACCCCTTTGCCCTGTAGATAGTTTTAACTGCTTACTTTTCTGTACAGTATTAGCAGTTGTTTTGTCAGTACATGCTAACACTTTTGTATGATTAAACAGTTTCATATATTAAGTGAAAACATATTTAGTTTCAGAACTCTGAATTTATATGTGCCTGTACTTGCTGATGAGGTGCCTTTTCTCCACAAGGACTGTAACTTTGATGAAAAGTTGAACTCAAACTTAATGGGAATACAAGAGGACATTGAGATACCTCAGGAGATCAAGGAATGGGTCGAAGACAAACCTAAACCAAATATTGATCAAACCACCTCATTCGATCTCAGAACCTTTGAAAGCCCTAGGTTGATCTAGATTGGTACAGACCTCACTCCAAACCAAAGGAATGATATAGTTGCGCTATTAACCCAATTCCAGGATGTGTTTGCATGGTCTCACAAAGACATGGTGGGTTATCGTCATCCATCGCCTTCCCATTAAAGAGGGATTCAAGCCAGTCAGGCAGAAGCTCAGGCGATTAAAACCTGAGTGGATTTTAAAGGTTAAAGAAAAAATTGTGAAACAATTTCAAGCTGACATCATCATGGTGTCCACATATCCTGAACGGCTATCAAATATAGTCCTGTACCTAAACCGGGAGGAAAGGTGTGAGTTTGCGTGGATTACCAGGATCTGAATAAATCTTGCCTTAAGGATAGCTTTCCCATGCCATTTATCCACATTCTCATTGACAATACTGCTCAATATGACATGCACTCATTTGCTGATTGCTTTGCGGGGTATCATCAAGTCATGGTTGCTGAGGAAGATCATGAGAAAACTGCATTCATCACGCCTTGGGGAACCTTTTGCTATAGACGATTGTCATTCAGCCTCATTAATTCCAGAGCAACCTATCAGTGAGCTATGATGGCTCTTTTTCATGATTTAATGCATAAAGAGATAGAGATATACGTGGATTACATCATTGTCAAATCCCGAAGGGAAGAATACCACTTAGACCATCTTAGAAAGCTTTTCAACAGGTTGCGTAAGTACTAATTGAAGTTGAATCCAACTAAGTATGCCTTTGGTGTTAAATCAGGCAAGTTGCTAGGTTTCCTAGTCAGCCACAAAGGGATTGAGCTGGATCCCACCAAAATCCAGGCCATCAAGGAAATTCCCATTCCTCAGACAGAGAAGGAAATACGAGAATTTTTGGGAAGAATCAACTTTATTACCAGGTTCATTTCTCAACTCACAGCAACCTGTGAGCCTATCTTTAAATTATTAAGGAAGAACTCCCCCATGAAATGTAACGATGAGTGTCAAAAAGCCTTCCTTACAATCAAAAAACAGTTGGTTAACGCTCCTATTTTGGTACCATCCAAGGATGATGTTCCCCTGTTCATGTACCTGTCCATTAATGAAAATGCCATGGGCTGCATGCTGGGACAAAAATACGATAGAGGCCAAGATCGAGCTATCTACTACCTCAGCAAAAGATTCAACAGCAGTGAGCACAAGTACACTCTGATTGAGAAGACTTGTTGTGCTTTAGCATGGGTTTCTATGAGGTTACAACATTACCTCTATGGTTATACAACCCATCAAATATCCCGCATGGATCCACTCAAGTACGTGTTCAGTAAACCCATATTAAATTATCGGCTGTCCAGATGGTATTAGATCCTACAACAATTTGACATCGTCTACGTGACGCAAAAGTCCATTAAAGGACAAGGAATTATGGATCAACTGGCTGCTGCACCCGTAGGGGATTTCAAACCCTTGGAAACATACTTCCCCGATGAAGGGGTAATGACAGTCCAGTAACACCATCAGTACAATGTATGCCGTACATGGAAAATTTATTTTGATGGAGCTGTTAACATGGAAGGTTCTGGAGCTGGAGCAGTTCTAGTATCCGGTACGGGGGAGCAGTATCCCGTCGCCATCAAATTGCAGTTTGTCAGCACCAATAACACAACTGAGTATGAAGGCTATATCATGGGACTCAAACTTGCCCAATCCATGGGTATCACGTGGTTAACTATCTTTGGGGATTCAGAATTGGTAATCAGACAGACCACAAGAATCTATCACACCAAAGAGCTACGTTTGCTGCCTTACCATCGACAAGTTTTATAGATGGCTTCAGAGTTCGAAGAAATAAACTTCCTCCACATTCCTCAGAATATGAATGATTTTACGGATGCGCTAGCAACTTTGGCCTCCTTGATCACCATACATGATAAAGAAAATATGTCAAGCATCCCATTTGCCCTACAAAAGGCTCCTGCCTATGGGAATTATGTTGGAGAAGTATCGAATGAGCTACCTCCCACCCAACACCCTTGGTATCAGCACATCAAGGAGTACTTACGAGATGGATCTACACCTACTGAGGCGAGCCCAACTGAAAGAAGGCGGATCCATCGACTGGCTATGAAGTTCTACCTGAGCAGAGATGCACTCTACAAAAGAGATGCAGGAATATGTATCCTATATGTCTGGACAAGGACCAAGATCAGAGGCTCATGGATGAAATCCATGGTAGAGTATGTGGCCCATACATGAGCGACCCTCTACTTATCAAAAAGATCCTCAGAACAGGGCACTACAGGCTCTTGCTTAAGGCTGACTGTGATGATCACGTCAAGAGGTGCTATCAATGCCAAATTCATGGAAATGCTATCCACGCCCCTCTTAGGGAACTCCACAATATGAGTTCACCTTGGCCCTTCTCAATGTGGGGAATGGACATAATCGGGTCCATCGAGCCCAAAGCCAGTAATGGGTATCGGTTTATCTTTACCATGATCGACTACTTCACCAAATGGGTAGAAGCAGCCTCCTTCCCCAAGGTTACCAAAGAAGTCATCATTCCTTTCATCAGAAATAATGTTATTTATCAATATAAACAACTAGAGGTAATTGTGTCAGACAATGTTAAGAACCTCAACAACAAAATGATGGAGGAATTGTGCAGTAAATTCCACATTAAACACCTTAACTTTGTCATCTATCATCTAAAGATGAATGGTGCTGTTGAAGCGGCTAATAAGAACATCAAGAAGATCATGCAGAAGATGTTCACCAATCACAAAGGATGGCCTGACCTCTTGCCTCTGATTCTATTAGCCTATAGAACTTCAATGCGTACTTCCACTGGAGAAACCCCCTACTTATTGACCTATGGGATGGAAGCAGTACTCCCCATAGAGGTGGAAATGGAATCCCTCAGAGTGTTGATTAACGCTCAGCTGGATGAAGACTAATGGTTACAAGATAGATATAACCAATTGTCTCTAATAGATGAAAGGCGAAGTGATACTATCTTCCATGGTTAGTTATACCAACAAAGGATCGCCAGATCCTACAATATAAAAGTCCAACTACGATAATTTAAATAACATGACTTGGTTTTAAAGAAGATCATTGACAACCAAGATCAAGCAAAGAGAATATTCACTCAAAATTAGGAGGGCCCATTTATTGTCAAGGAGGTATTGACAGGAGGTGCTCTCAGATTATAGGAAATGGATGGCGACGAATTTCCACAGCTCATCAACTCGGACACCGTGAAACGGTACTATGTCTGAAGTTACCATCAAGCAAACATCCTGATTTTAGATCACCAGATTACCAGTCATTTTAGGTTTTCTAACCCTTATTACACACAACCCTTTCTTCATACCCATTTTCCCCATCAGGGAAACACACTTTTCAAGCCAGCGGCCTGGTTTTTAGATCATCAGATCTTTCATTTCACACTCCATACAATTTCGGTTATCCCATCAGGGATTGAACCCTTCCCCTACAGTTTGTCCTGAACATGGGATCAAACTTCTTCACACCCGCAGTTTGTCCTGAATATGGGATCAAACTTTTTCCCACAGTTTGTCCTGAACATATGATCAAACTTTTTCGGCTGCAAATCGTCCTGAACATGGGGCGAACTACGTCGACCTGATCTCCCCGATACTTGGGAGTACATAGGCAACCATTTTATATGGCCCGGTCGCAATAAAACAAAAATAACAAAACATTTCTACACCCTTCTTTATAAACAAAAACAACAAAAACATTTCTACACCTTTCTACCCTTACACCATTCAGCGTTGAACCTCTTGCACTAGGTTCAAACTACGCAGATCTGATCTCCTCTTCAATAGGAGTACGTAGGCAGCCATTTATGATTCGGTCTAACCCCCTACCAAAACACAAATACATGTTACACGGTACTGGGATCAAACTTCAATCCACCACATTTCATCGACTTCAGACTAAAGGGATGGAACTACCTATCCTCCCCATAAATGGGAGAGTTGGCGACCATCTAAGCTGCGGTTGATTCCTTAAAGAGCAACACCAATCCATAAGAGATGGAACTAACTGGGCTCCTCTTAAATAGGAGTACTGGCGACCATCTGTGGTGCGGTTAATCTCATAGAGGAAAAGTCACACTCCTCTACACATTTCCATACAGAAACCAGTCCCAAGACACCAAAGAGGGTAAGGATACATACAGATCAATGATTTATTCTGAAAGATCCTACGACATCTCAATGTCCACCTATTAAGGATGAGTTCAGAATACATTAAGATCACAAGCCCTGAAGAAGCAGACAAATATTAAGGCACAACTAAAAGGGAAGTGAATCAAAATATATTTCCCTTCCATATATAATGCTGTTTGATATATACAATATGTTCTGTACATGAAAAAATGGCTAAACTAGTCTGTACAGAAAAGTACAAGTCTATCTACAGATCGGTATGTATGAGGACTATCAGATTTAACATAACATCTCTCTCCGAAGAAGGGGGTAACGCTGTAAGCTCCTGCCCAAGGGTATCTACATGAGCTAGCAGATCCGAGGCCAATTGCATGGTGGCATGATGCTCATCAATATATGCACTCATATCGACAAGGATGTCAGTCGTAAGGGATCTCACTAAAGTACTATCTATAACGGTAACATCCCGAGAAGATAGGACAACATCCCGCTCAACAATCAATGCAACTCTGGATGATCTGGCCTCGTCTCTCTCCAATAGAGTGGTGGCTCTCCCATCAAGAGCTGTCAACATTAAGGCCCTAGCCTGATCTCTCTCAAAGGTCATCAGATGAAGACTCTGCTCTAAATACTGTGCTGAATACTGAATCATAGTGGCACTCGTACTAGGAGAATCTACAAGAGCTGCTGGCAACCTAGTGAATGGCTCCTCCTCCGTGGGAATATAAATGTCCTCTATCGGCTCCACATCATCAGAATCAATCCCCGACAATGTGGATACTACCGCAGCCGATGTAGTCTCTCTCCCCATCCATACAGAATACTCTGTAGAACAACCTGGATGGCCAATATAAAATGCAGCTAGCTCACGCTGATCCCAATAGGCATACACCCTGGATCTGTCCTTTGCTGACAAGTGGCAAGAAGCCAAACGCTGACTCAATGCCCCCTCAAAAGGATGGAAGTCCTGGAACTGGTCAAACTGACACATCACAGCCAGTGGGTGGTAAGTAGTCATGCCCCTCAAACCAGCTAGAGGGAGATAATCGATGCCCGGAGCATGAGTGATGAAGCTATAGGGTGAATAAATCCCTGTACACGGTAATAAATCAAATGGATCTCCAATCCCTGCTAGGAAAACGAACCAAGATGTAGGATCTGTACACTCCGCAGACTAAAAGGAGTACGACATGGCTATCTCATGGGTAAAACAATATCCGTGCCATCTAAAAGTGCCAATCGGTCTCAAGTGTGATATGAACCACACGTACAACATGACCGAACTACCTGTGAATACCCATGCAGGGTAAGTACTGTAATATGTAGCTGACCTCAACGTCTCTACTACAATCATCGGTCCAATGATGTGACCCTTCCTAAGAGCTCTCACTGTTATAATGACACCAATGTCCGACTCATCTATGTATCGTGGCATGTATACATATGACAATACGCACAGTAGCAGTACATCTACTCTGGCCAAATGCCAATGATCCTCCGGCATGGTGAAATCCATGGAATACCATGTATAGCTATCATCTGAGCCAAATCTATCCATAAAAAAATGCTGGGATACAATGTGGCCGGATGTGATCTCATCCTGTACAACTCTTCGCCTCAGCCCGGTGAGGGTCATAAACTGTCGGCTCATGTCGCCAATAGCCATCCGCGCGCAAGGTCTGTCTAGTGGCAGCGTCGTCAATCGTGCATACTCCTCTAAGGTAGGAGTCAACTCATGGATACCAAATCAGAAAACCCGCCTCTCCGGTATCCAATGCTCCAGCATACCCTCTACAAAGCCCGTGGGAACTTGAAACATCAGGAGAGTCATAATATGCTGCAATAACTGGTCTATGGTCACCCTGTCTGAAGGGGACATACTATCATACCACGATCTCAGACGGGATGCCACCAATACTAGTGGGGTATGATCAATACGGCTAACTATCGAAGAAGACATCTGTATGGGCCGTGTCACAAGACCATCCAGGGGTCAATGCTAAATATCTCTGGACATACAGACATATGCATAACATAATACATGCATGATCAATAATAGATGGCAATTTAATGTAGGGAATAACAGTAAATACATTGCTAAGTACATCATCATCTAATACATCTCTGTACAGCTAACAATACAAGGAAATGGGGCACAGACGCCAAGCTACTAATAGAGGCCTATCAAAAGATAATGCGAGAATGGGGCACAGCCACCTAGTTTCTAATCGAGGCCTATGAAAAGATATAATGAGAATATACATAAGAAGAAGACAATAGTTTCAATGTTTACATCATCAATCCTGTCCACCTGATGTAACTCCTCCTGAGTCACTGGATCTCCATCAACGGGGATGTCAGGCTTGTAAAGTGGAGGATCTGCACTGGCAAAGCCATATGAGTCATCTGAGGGGCTAGCTCCTAGGCTGAAAGGATCAAATATATCTGCCTGTCGAATCTCTACCCAAGTGCCGGATAAAAAAATATGCTCGGTCCAACTGCTGGGTCAAACTATCAATCCGTGTCAAATGAGTCGGATCTCTGACACAGGCCATCCAATCCATCATCATTACGGATCCAGGAACCATATCTCTCATAAACTACGTGGCGCGGGTTTGGGCTCCAATGGTACGAGGGAACCACCAATGCTGGAATGTAGCCTGTGTATATGGACCCTCTGACAGTGTAAAACTGTGACGCCCCCAAAATTGGTATTCATCACCCATCTTGAGTTGCCAGATACATGGTACATAAATTCAAATACAACTAAATTATACAATAGTCGTGCAAAATACGACGACATATATACTGTGAGTTTCAATACAGATATTGTAACGTATATAATATGACAATATTCATACTTCAAATTAATACATGCCATATAAAGTACAGAAGAAAATATTTCAAGTCTCCAAAGGGACACGAGAAGATTTATGTTCTCTTCATTTTAATGCGGTGCACTTTTGACGCTTTCAGGGTTGGGTTCTCATCACCCTATTTTTGTTCACCAAAATCAATTATTAAGTGACGTATAAAATATGACACACACATCTTAGGTCCTCAATATAATTATATATTGCATGTCATGTCATAGAGAGGGATACTAATGCTATCATCTGGACCATCACTCCGTTCCCCGACTCGTCCCGGGTATATTGTCATTTCCTGAAGAGAACAGTGAAGGAAATGGTGAGCTCAACTAGCCCAGTAAGAAATATTATGACTAAGATAATACATAATAAATTATCAATAGTCTTCAACAATGTTAAACTGATAAAATACAATAGATATCAAGTTTAACTGCAGCGGAACAAACAATCCATTAAAAGAGTTAAGTAGAGAATAAAATCTACTATCTTTTATGATTTAAAAAGTTTTCATCAATTTTTATCGCTGAGACTCAGCTTAATAAATAAACCACATCACCGAATCATCCCTACACTACGGGCCAAGGATATTCATTAAATCATCAATGGTCATGACTATACCGAATAATCCCTGGTCATAATCATACCAAGTCCATCTCTGCATGTAAGCCAAATATATACAACAATAAAACCAATAATCAACAATCCATCTTTACACGTAAGCCAAAGATATATAATTCAATAAACAATAGTCCATCTTCGTACGTAAGCCAAAGATAACTTTCATCACCATATAAGCATGAGGATGATGACAATGATATAAGCATTAATCAAACTAAAACAAGGATAAATATTAAAGACTTTAAATTTATCGAAATATTATCAATCACATAATAAATTCATAATCTAATATTATTAATATCATAACAATATTTTAATCACTTCTTAAACTTATAAACAATTTATTTCAATTGTTTACACTTTACCAAATAATGCATTTAATCATTCAAAAATGCCATAGTCATAAGATTTCATCACCAATGATCAAATCCCTAATCAAAAATCTGCATATATCTTATATAGGATTTCCAAGCCATAAAATCCTATTTTCCAACTTTGTTACTTCACATAACATATTTAACTCATATGTTCGTAACTAAACCATTTTCATGAAAAATACCAAATTAGTCCCAAAAATATTTCTTTTCTGGGATTTAGCAGAATATAGTCCCATAATGAACATATATTTTTCTCGGAATTTTTAAAATTCATTTACTATTTTTCAAAAATTAATTTCTAATTAATTCCTTAAGAAATTAGCTACCTCAAGGTTAACTCCAGAAATTTCCAAATCTTGGCAGAATCTTACACATGTTAATGTGAGCTTCCAGTTTAAATTTCATGGTCATTGGAGTTATAGAACTCCGGTTATAGCATTTTTCGTCAGAAAAACCTAAATATTGAAATGGTCATAACTTGCTCATTTTAAGTTGGAATGAGCTTATTTTTGGACAGGAGGTACCTTATACCATACACTTTCATGTCCCAAAAGGCCGGAATTTTTCTCACAAACTAAGTGGCCAAAAATTCCCTTTTCAAAATCTAGACAGTAGCTATTTTCTATTTTTAAGTTTTTCGTGCTTTGCTAAAATCAGTCCACACGAAAATCTACAACACCTTTTCCAGTGATTCCACTTGGATAAGTTAGGAAACTCATAGATCTAACTCTAGAACTTGACCGCACTCAAAAATTTGAAATATACTAGGAGATATGATCAATTGAATTTCATTCTCCATTTTCTCCAAAATCTGATTTTCAATCCTATGTGATTTCTAAGATATGCCACTAATTTCATGGAGTATAGAAGTCAAAACTTTAACCAACTGGGTATAATAAAGAAAATATGAAACTGCAAATAGATTTTCACCCGCCATGCGGTAATCCACTTATACAGATCATTTCCACGATTTAATAAGGAATGAATACAAAGGATCATTCACCATGCATGTGGTAATCCACATAGACATGTTATTCCAACAGAATAATAAAGAATGGAATAATAGAAGGATTCAGCATGCATGCGATAGACTGCACAGACAGGTTATTCCCAATAGAATAATAAATAATGGAACCAGGTCTGGCGTAAACGCACAGACAGGATATTTCGACATAAGAATAAATAATGGAACCAGGTCCGACGTAAACGCACAGACAAGATATTCTGACAGAATAATAAAGAATGGAATAACAACAGAAATCACCATGCGTGCGATAGACCGCACAGACAGGTTATTCCAACAGAATAATAAATAATGGAACCAGGTCCGGCGTAAACGCACAAACATGATATTCCGACAGAATAATAATGAACGGAATAATAGAAGAATTTCACCATGTACGCGGTATTTTGCATAAACAGGTTATTCCAACAGAATAATAAATAATGGAACCAGGTTATGCGTAAAAGCACCGACATGATATTCCAACAGAATAATAAAGAATGTAATAACAATAAAAATCACCATGCATACGATAGACCACAAAGACAGGTTATTCCAACATAATAATAAGTAATGGAACTATGTCCGACGTAAACGCACAAGTAGGATATTCCGATATAATAATAATGAACGGAATAAAAGAAGAATTTCACCATGTATGCGGTACTTCGCATAAACAGGTTATTCCAACATAATAATAAAGAATGGAATAACAGAAGAAGATCACCATGTATGTGGTACTTCGCATAAATAGGTTATTCCAACATATAATAAAGAATGGAATAACAGAAGAATTTCACCATGTATGCGGTACTTCGCATAAACAGGTTATTCCAACATAATAATAAAAAATGGAATAACAGAAGAATTTCACCATGTATGCGGTATTTCGCATAACAGGTTATTCCAACAGAATAATAAAGAATGGAATAACAAAAGTTCTCTTTCTGAATAAGAAAGAAATATTACCCCTTACCTTAGAATAAAACTGGATACTGGAATAGTGAGGTAGGAGAATTCGTAAAAAATATTGAAGGAATGAGCTTCTATTTATAGGAGAATGGACTGAATCGTAACTAATTCATAAACGGTTCAGATTGATTTACTTTTAAACGGACTGTCCATATTGATTTACTATTATAACTTTAAATCAACGGTCCATACTGATTCACTATTAAACTTTAAACCAACTGTCCATACTGATTCACTATTAAACTTTAAACAAATGGTCCATATTGATTTATTAATATAATTTCAACCAACGGTCTGAAAAATTAGCACATCTCCTCATGGAATAATATTTTACCCAAAAATAATTTGGACCGAAAAGAATTATATTTTGTTATGGTTAATAGTATGTAGCAGCCCCGAATCCGGGCCCCAAATCACCTCGGATTCGGTACACTAATTCTTTCACTAATTGCGGAAGATATTAACATAAATTGTTTATATATTACATTACACACTATTCCCCAAGGTCGAGTAACCTTAACTTAATACACATTTCATAAAATATCTATTACACAACAATATTTATCAAATACGCTATTACAAACTAGCTGCACTTTATATCCCAAGCCGAACTGGGCTTTAACCTTTTCCTGTATCCGAACGCATTCGCCTTTTTCTGCAATGTTTTATCATGATATAGCAAGGGTGACCATGAAAGTTGCCCAGAAAGTTTAAATATAACAATATTATGATATATCATGATTGAAGAGTATGAATAATAAGCTGGCTATAATTCATCAATATAATTGAGAACTAGCACGAACAAACTTTTGACTGAACAAGTTTTAAACATGAACAAACATTTCTGAACCAACTGGTAATGACGGTGATCAGCCTTTTATACCTGACTTATACATGCAAGATGTACAGAGTACAATTTTCATGAAAATCAGCAATGATTAACCATAAGCTTGAATAAATCACTCTTATTAGAGTTAAGTATAAAGAAACTTGCCTGAACCGTTGATTACCGCAACGTAATTTATAACGCTTTACCCGAAGACCTAATATTAGTAATATAGATCTCCAATATTAGAATAATATCATCACAGTATAATACTGTTATATTTATAACCATAGAATAACCTAAACACATTACCACATAAGCCTATCAGTCTATACAACACATAAGACAGAGCATCAAGTCAAACTATTGCAGTCTGACTTGAAAATGACTCAATTCTATCATCCCGACGGTCTAGTCGGACAATACTCGAGTTTAAGTTCAATTAAACTCTGCTTAAACGCTTAACAATTATCCCAGATAATTATCTTAGCAGCCAAAATAATTTTCAAATAATTATTACCATTTATCACCATTTTCAATCATTAAAACAGTATTTAAATAAATTAAATACCACATAATTACTTAATCATTAATATTTAATTATATAAAATATTAATGAAAATCATAACATAATATTATAATATAATTATAATATATCAAAGTATTTTTAATACCTTAAAATCATATTTATATGATTTTTAAACCATTAAATCCATTATCCGCTAATTGCTATTAATATTAAAATATTAATATTTTTATGCCAAAATATCAAAAGTTACATTTTATAACTTAAAATATTTTTATATTACTTAAATCATTTTTATATAATTTATAAAGCATTAATTCCATTTTTTCCTTAATTTATTTAATATATCTATTAAATAAACTAATTATCATTAATATTTAATTATTAATGAAATTCATCCCAAAATATTAAAATTCATCAGAAATAACTTAAAATATTTTCTTATACCATAATATTATTTTTCATGATTTTTCATGAATTAAAACTATTTTTAAATAATTTATTTAATATTATAATTAAATAAATAAATACCATTTATATTCCAAAAATAATAAATATTTTTGAAATATACATAAAATAATTAAAAACTATTTTTCAGACTTTAAAATAATTTTTCATAATTTATTATGTATTTTTAATAATTAAAAACTATTTTTTTCTAATTTTTAATTAATTTTCTGTAATTTCCTATATTAAGTGTCGCTAAAGGGGCCCTATAGCGACAGACCCGTCACTATAGGTGTTCTTGGTGCCTGCCCAGAAATTCATCGGCAGTTTCAAGGTACCATGTTTGACCGTTAATCGATCCGTGTTCCTATTGATTTCTGGGCCTGTGATTTAGTTAGGATTGTAGTACTAGTGTTATACTTCAATCACCAACTGGTTTTATAGCAATACATCAACTGATCAGGGAGATCATAGCCTCCAAAAACTCTGACAATGCTGTTCTTCATTTCTGGGTTTTCCAGAAAATGAAGAACAGTCGAGGGTACTAGTTTTCGATCCTTATAACTTTTATTCTGTAATTTTTTTGGGTGAACAATTGGTTCCATTGTGTAGACCACATGACAGAGTACAACTTGAGTACTCTACATCAACATAACAATATCAGATCTGAGATATCTAGTCCGGTCAAAGTACGCGTCAGGCACTGTTCTTCACGATTTCTGGGTTTTCCAGATTTCGTCAAGAACAGTCGGTCAAAGATACTTTGACCTTAATTTCCTACCATTCCAGTTATGATCTAGGTGTTCTAATTACTTTAACATGTAGTATATATACCAGACTACAATAAACAATCAACAACTTAGCCAAAATATTAACACATAACAAGATCTGAGGCTCGAAAAATGTTGTCAGACGATCTGGTTTTCTGGGTTTGCCCAGAAATCCAGAAAACGTGATCGGTCAACGACCTTTGACCGCTTGTAACTTACGATCTAGACATGCTATAGGGTTGATTCAAGTTTTAGAATAAATAACAATAGCATACTATAATCCATAACATAAAACACACATAACACTTAACACACACGGATCTAGAAGCCCTGACATTTGCTTGTCAGTCAACATTTTTCCAGATTTCCAGTTTTGAGAAATCTTTAAATTCGTGCACTTTGATGTTATGGGTTCATGATTTATCAACCCAGATCATCAATTGATACCCTATTACACAAATTTAAACAACAACTAACATCAAACCACATCAAATCACTAATTTCAAAATTTAAGGGTTCTTTACCTTTTTAGCTTTGATCCATGTATTTTGAATTCTGATTCTGTTCCTAAGTTGCTATGAACTGAGCATGCTTCATCTTTTCTTTCTCTTTCACTCTAGATTTCGAATTTGAGGAGAGAGAAGGGACTTGGTTGATTTTTACAAGTAAAGTAAATAACTTTACTTTTTTTTTTCTCCTTTTTGATCAAGTTGATTCATTGTATCTAATTGCTAGGTGTCAAGATTGGCTGATCTTGGATAGATATAATGCACATGGCATATCCATTAGGTTACCAACTCCATATTATAGCTAGATTTACAAGCCACCTATTAAAGAATGTGACATAAGGGTATAAATGTCATTTCCATACAAATTTTAATTCTAGCATGGTCATTTCTTATAACCCTTAGGGTTTAGGGTTTGGGAAAAAAACTTTAGGATATAGGTTTTAACCCTCAAATATATAGCAACTTGGATTTCAAAAATTTTCTAATTAGAATTTGAAATAGAAAATTTTTTGATTTCTAAATTATAACTAGGGTTTCCTAATTATATCATAATCTCCTAATTATAAATCAATCTTTGCTAATTAGGACCAATTTATCCTAATTAAAATTGCTAATTTAGCACTTAGGGCCACAATTATAATTAGGTTTCAAAACCACATTTTAGGGTTTTAAATAGAAAAAAAAATAATATTTCAATTTTAGAAATTAGATTTCCTAATTAGATTAGCGTTTCTAATAACTTGACAATTAGGATTTATATTTCCTAATTAACTTTGCTAATTAAGCAATTAGGGTCAAAATCACGGATTAAGGTTTATAACCCAAAAATTAGGGTTTCTAATAGAAAAATTTTGATTTTATAAATTAGAATTTAGATTTCGTAATTAGATTAGAGTTTTCTAATTACTCATAAATTGAAATAATTAGGATTAGGGTTTCCTAATTAGCATTGCTAATTTTAGCAATTAAATCCACAATTGAGCATTAGGGTTTCTGTCGGAACAATTAGGGTTCCAAAAATTGGAAATTAGGGTTTTGTTAACAATTTGTTAAGATTAACCCTAATTAATCCTATAATTATTTACACTTACGCCATTAAATTCCCGATTTAGGATTTCATGCACCGAATTAGGGTTTCGGATTCCCGGAACTAAAATTAGGGTTTCCAAAACCAGTTTCTAGGATTTCTTATTAATCGCTAGGGTTTTCTGACCGAACGTTAAAGTTCTTAATATATAATTAGAGTTTGTTACAGATATCTTTTATCTGGTCAACCCTTAACCCTTAACCACACTCTGTAAACATACATAACCATATTCACAGAACTTAATCACATAAATCCTTAATCCTGAATAATTAACCTATACCCTTCACAGAATTTTGAAATCCTAAAAATTCCATCCTAATAACATCAAATGCATACACTTATTTTCTGTCTAGGTCTATTATTTGACCTTAAATCAATCATTTAAGATTTTCATAAATTGTCTAATTTCTCGGGTTGTCACATTCACCCCTCCTTCTAAGAATTTCGTCCCCGAAATTCACCTTACACCTTACACCGTGCACCTTACACCATTTATACTAAGCGATCACACAAGATCTTGAACTTATTTTCTCGGGTATCTATCAAAGATACTAAAACTTCTCGGGTATCTATCAAAGATACTCAAACTTCTTGGGTATCTATTAAAGATACTCAAACTTCTCGGGTATCTATCAAAGATACTCAAACTTCTCGGGTATCTATCAAAGATACTCAAACTTCTCGGGTATCTATCAAAGATACTCAAACTTCTCGGGTATCTATCAAAGATTTACTTTGATATGTACTCAAATTTTCTCGGGTATCTATTAAAGATACTCAAAACGCGAGCAAAGATCAAATTCACACTAAGTATTCTTGTATTTACAACTCCATCACAATTTTATCATCTCTGCACCAGGTTACATGGTACATGAGTGATAATTAAAAACAAATTTTGATATTTCAAATCATTTGCTTAAACATTCTATCTGTTCCTATTATCCTTAAAACTCCATTCACACACAACTATACCCAGTTCATAAAGCCACACTTATGAGTTCATAACCTGACCACAATTATATGAGTTTACGAACTTACCCTAGTCTGACCTTTGGCGTCCGTTCGTTGAGGGGCTCATAAACATTTCATATAACTATGAGTCAAGAATGTCACATAAGTATGAGTTCTAAGAACTCGTACTTAATCCTATATTCTCTACCTATGACCTATTTATCTGTATATAATAACTAGCGTGACACAACATTTTAATTATTACCAATGTCACCAACTGAGTAGTTTTTACACCAAGTACAATTCCCCGCCCATACAAGGAATCATACAACTCAATTGCTGACACGAGTCCTCATTGAAATCCCCACCTAATATTAACCCCCATTTTCCATACGAATTCAATTCGTATTCATAATCCATAACTCTTTTATGAGTTTTCATATTATCATTTCATAGTACAACTTACACACAACATCTTGCTGTAAACTTTTCAATCATAAGATTGATTCTTTCTGGCTGTCATAACCTTATCAGATCACGGGGTGATCTTATAGTATATATTACGATTCAATTCCGTGCACTATGATCGTTTTGTTTTACGATCTTCTATCCCTGCATTTTCAGTCTTTTAGACTCGATCTATTCACCATTACTGTTAAACTTTATTATAAGAGTTAGGGAACTCTGTGTCTTTACACTCGCCGAGATTCATCTTTGAATCTTACCGACCAACTAACTCTATGTGAGTTAGATCTTATCCTAATCACTGCGGTTATTGGTCTCAGGTATTCCTACCTAAGCTTCATAACCAACAGCTTTGATACCAACTGTAGTAGCCCCAAATCCGGGCCCCAAATCGCCTCGGATTCGGTACACTAATTCTTTCACTAATTGCGGAAGATATAAACATAAATTATTTATACATTACATTACACACTATTCCCCAAGGTCGAGTAACCTTAACTTAATACACATTTCATAAAATATCTATTACACAACAATATTTATCAAATACGCTATTACAAACTAGTTGCACTTTATATCCCAAGCCGAACTTGGCTTTAACCTTTTCCTGTATCCGAACGCATTCGCCTTTTTCTGCAATGTTTTATCATGATATAGCAAGGGTGACCATGAAAGTTACCCAGAAAGTTTAAATATAACAATATTACGATATATCATGATTGAAGAGTATGAATAATAAGCTGGCTATAATTCATCAATATAATTGAGAACTAGCACGAACAAACTTTTGACTGAACAAGTTTTAAACATGAACAAACATTTCTGAACCAACTGGTAATGACGGTGATCAGCCTTTTATACCTGACTTATACATGCAAGATGTACAGAGTACAATTTTCATGAAAATCAGCAATGATTAACCATAAGCTTGAATAAATCACTCTTATTAGAGTTAAGTATAAAGAAACTTGCCTGAACCGTTGATTACCGCAACACAATTTATAACGCTTTACCCGAAGACCTAATATTAGTAATATAGATCTCCAATATTAGAATAATATCATCACAGTATAATACTGTTATATTTATAACAATAGAATAACCTAAACACATTACCACATAAGCCTATCAGTCTATACAGCACATAAGACATAGCATCAAGTCAAACTATTGCAGTCTGACTTGAAACCGACACAATTCTATCATCCCGACGGTCTAGTCGGAAAATACTCGAGTTTAAGTTCAATTAAACTCTGCTTAAACGCTTAACAATTATCCCAGATAATTATCTTAGCAGCCAAAATAATTTTCAAATAATTATTATCATTTATCACCATTTTCAATCATTAAAACCGTATTTAAATAAATTAAATAGCATATAATTACTTAATCATTAATATTTAATTATATAAAATATTAATAAAAATCATAACATAATATTATAATATAATTATAATATATCAAAGTATTTTTAATACCTTAAAATCATATTTATATGATTTTTAAACCATTAAATCCATTATCCGCTAATTGCTATTAATATTAAAATATTAATATTTTTATGCCAAAATATCAAAAGTTATATTTTATAACTTAAAATATTTTTTATAATATTTAAATCATTTTTATATAATTTATAAAGCATTAATTCCATTTTTTCTTAATTTATTTAATATATCTATTAAATAAACTAATTATCATTAATATTTAATTATTAATGAAATTTATCCCAAAATATTAAAAGTCATCATAAATAACTTAAAATATTTTCTTATACCATAATATTATTTTTCATGATTTTTCATGAATTAAAACTATTTTTAAATAATTTATTTAATATTATAATTAAATAAATAAATACCATTTATATTCCAAAAATAATAAATATTTTTGAAATATACATAAAATAATTAAAAACTATTTTTCAGTCTTTAAAATAATTTTTCATAATTTATTATGTATTTTTAATAATTAAAAACCATTTTTTTCTAATTTTTAATTAATTTTCTGTAATTTCCTAAATTAAGTGTCACTAAAGGGGCCCTATAGCGACAGAACCGTCGCTATAGGTGTTCTTGGTGCCTGCCCAGAAACTCATCGGCAGTTTCAAGGTACCATGTTTGACCGTTAATCGATCCGTGTTCCTATTGATTTCTGGGCCTGTGATTTAGTTAGGATTGTAGTACTAGTGTTATACTTCAATCACCAACTGGTTTTATAGCAATACATCAACAGATCAGGGAGATCAAAGCCTCCAAAAACTCTGACAATGCTGTTCTTCATTTCTGGGTTTTCCAGAAAATGAAGAACAGTCGAGGGTACTAGTTTTCGATCCTCATAACTTTTATTCTGTAATTTTTTTGGGTGAACAATTGGTTCTATTGTGTAGACCACATGACAGAGTACAACTTGAGTACTCTACATCAACATAACAATATCAGATCTGAGATATCTAGTCCGGTCAAAGTACGGGTCAGGCACTGTTCTTCACGATTTCTGGGTTTTCCAGATTTCGTCAAGAATAGTCGGTCAAAGATACTTTGACCTTAATGTCCTACCATTCCAGTTATGATCTAGGTGTTCTAATTACTTTAACATGTAGTATATATACCAGACTACAATAAACAATCAACAACTTAGCCAAAATATTAACACATAACAAGATCTGAGGCTCGAAAAATGTTGTCAGACGATCTGGTTTTCTGGGTTTGCCCAGAAATCCAGAAAACGTGATCGGTCAACGACCTTTGACCGCTTGTAACATACGATCTAGACATGCTATAGGGTTGATTCAAGTTTCAGAATAAATAACACATAGCATACTATAGATCCATAACATAAAACACACATAACACTTAACACACACGGATCTAGAAGCCCTGACATTTGCTTGTCAGTCAACATTTTTCCAGATTTCCAGTTTTGAGAAATCTTTAAATTCGTGCACTTTAATGTTATGGGTTCATGATTTATCAACCCAGATCATCAATTGACACCCTATTACACAAATTTAAACAACAACTAACATCAAACCACATCAAATCACCAATTTCAAAATTTTAGGGTTCTTTACCTTTCTAGCTTTGATCCATGTATTCTAAATTCTGATTCTGTTCCTAAGTTGCTATGAACTGAGCATGCTTCATCTTTTTTTTCTCTTCACTCTAGATTTCGAATTTGAGGAGAGAGAAGGGACTTGGTTGATTTTTACAAGTAAAGTAAATAACTTTACTTTTTTTTCTCCTTTTTGATCAAGTTGATTCATTGTATCTAATTGCTAGGTGTCAAGATTGGCTGATCTTGGATAGATATAATGCACATGGCATATCCATTAGGTTACCAACTCCATATTATAGCTAGATTTACAAGCCACCTATTAAAGAATGTGACATAAGGGTATAAATGTCATTTCCATACAAATTTTAATTCTAGCATGATCATTTCTTATAACCCTTAGGGTTTAGGGTTTGGGAAAAAAAACTTTAGGGTTTAGGTTTTAACCCTCAAATATATAGCAACTTGGATTTCAAAAATTTTCTAATTAGAATTTGAAATAGAAAATTTTTTGATTTCTAAATTATAACTAGGGCTTCCTAATTATATCATAATCTCCTAATTATAAATCAATCTTTACTAATTAGGACCAATTTATCCTAATTAAAATTGCTAATTTAGTACTTAGGGGCACAATTATACATTAGGTTTCAAAACCACATTTTAGGGTTTTAAATAGAAAAAAAAATAATATTTCAATTTTAGAAATTAGATTTCCTAATTAGATTAGGGTTTCTAATAACTTGACAATTAGGATTTATATTTCCTAATTAACATTGCTAATTAAGCAATTAGGGTCAAAATCACGGATTAGGGTTTATAACCCAAAAATTAGGGTTTCTAATAGAAAAATTTTGATTTTCTAAATTAGAATTTAGATTTTGTAATTAGATTAGAGTTTTCTAATTACTCATAAATTAAAATAATTAGGATTAGGGTTTCCTAATTAGCATTGCTAATTTTAGCAATTAAATCCACAATTGAGCATTAGGATTTCTGTCGGAACAATTAGGGTTCCAAAAATTGGAAATTAGGGTTTTGTAATCAATTTGTTAAGATTAACCCTAATTAATCCTATAATTATTTACACTTACGCCATTAAATTCCCGATTTAGGATTTCATGCTCCGAATTAGGGTTTTGGATTCCCGGAACTGAAATTAAGGTTTCCAGAACCAGTTTCTAGGATTTCTTATTAATCGCTAGGGTTTTCTAACCGAACGTTAAAGTTCTTAATATATAATTAGAGTTTGTTACATATATCGTTTATCTGGTCAACCCTTAACCCTTAACCACACTCTGTAAACATATATAACCATATTCACAGAACTTAATCATATAAATCCTTAATCCTGAATAATTAACCTATACCCTTCAGAGAATTTTGAAATCCTCAAAATTCCATCCTAATAACATCAAATGCATACACTTATTTTCTGTCTAGGTCTATTATTTGACCTTAAATCAATCATTTAAGATTTTCATAAATTGTCTAATTTCTCGGGTTGTCACATAGTATCCCATGAATAGTAATTCGTGAATAGTAACTCATGAATAGTAACTCGTGAATAGTAACTCATGAATAGTAACTCCTAAATAGTAACTCGTGAATAGTACTCTGACACGAAAAGTGCCTTGAATACCCGATTGAACAATATAACCTCTAGACATCATTTATTATCGAAATAAATGTCGATTTCTACTAACACAAATAATCCCAACACAATGGAACTATCAAATTCATATTTAATCAACACGAATTCATCATTAATATTATAGCTCACAATATTTAACAACTAGGTTGTTCCCAAAAAATAGGGAGCTTTCCAATAAGGATTTCTCCCTATTGGCGCACAATTTGGTGACCAAACCTCTCCTTGACAGAACTTCTAGACATTGTAAATATTATAATTTAATAATATGAATAACTTTGTTGTCTCAATTATTGATTTAATAATATAACATATTGTGCATATGATACTGTGATAATAATCGAATCAATAATATGAGAGATATGATGCAGTAATTACTGAAGTAATAATTGAGTATAACTAAGTGACTTCTCACTTAAGCATCAATAATCAATACCGTGTGCTACTATGCAACCACGCGTATTACTGTACTTTTACTACCTAGTAGTTCAACAGTTTTAACGGTAAAACTTCCGCCATTATTTTTATAAAAAGATAATTCTATCGTTTTATTACTATGACAATATTTCCGTTATGGGTTCACCAATGATTGTGCCGTCGTACGGATATTCCCGACAAAAATAATATTCCCCGACCAAACGAATATTTTATAACAACTTGCATACTTTGCAAAATTTGTAAATATCACCCACAACTTATAACATTATATCAAATCCACACCATAATATTAAAAAAAATATTTCAAAAAAATTTAAATCTTTATTAATAAAATTTGGGGTCTCACAAAAACCATCAACACCCATCAAAGGGATATTAATGACGGGTGACTGTGAAATAGGCCAATAACGCCTGGCAGGAGGCAAGATCAGTATACAAATCTCTCCTGTAGTGCTCCTCATAGCACACTCTCCTAAATAGAGCTCCCATTCTCAATCTGTAAAGATAGGAATCCTACGGGTGGAAATCGCATACTCGACACCAGTCGGGTACCCATCCTCAAAATCAATGGCCTAGTGCTCCCAAGAATAGGGAAGCCAAGTAATGGCATTAGCTGTCAATAACTTCAGTTGTAGGTGACAATGAGTGAAACCCTTAGCTACAGGGACCTCCGCCAGTATGGAATGATGCCATCGCCGTCCTCGTGGATAGGTCTCCAAGCCTAGCATACTCACATGACGCAAACATGAGAGCCTCTCATAGGCCCATAACTGCCAACATAAAGGCAAACATCTACTGTCAGTCAACACTCTTAACATGTACATGGGAAATTACAAGAGAAATACTCACCAGCAGAAATGAGTAAAATCCTAGCCAAGCCTCTATCAAACCTAGCGAACGCATACGCATACCCCTGAGGAAATAGGCGAAGGTGTAGGAACCCCAGTAATACTCTCTGATATGGTCCACATGTCGTGTGGCGCTCACCAAAGCTAATGACACCGTAGAAGAGTTATCAGCTATGAAACAACCCCTAATGATCATCAGGAATAATCACCGAAGAATGCAATCCCTGACTCTCACATCATCGGGTACGGGCTTACTAAAGAGCCTGCTTATAGCATCTTCGCTCAATGGATCTGTACGAATGGTCCTGCCCTTGAGCGCCTCAATCGGAACTCCTAGCAAAGATCTAACGACAGTCGGGATAATATCCGTCGTACATGGCACTAGCACCCCTCCAAACTCCATACTAGTGATAAATCGCCAATCCATTGGCGTCATCATCACCTCACAGTCCAACAAATGGAGAGACTGAGTCTGGTGAAACCAGCGCTCAGACAATGCCCTGAGGTAACCCCAGGGACAACGACAGGGAAGGATGGAAAAGAATGCTCTGAAGCCCCAGCCATGCACAATCATTGTATAATCAGGATGTAAAGCCTGCTATGTGGAGTGATTGCTGAACCAGTTCCCTCTAGATTGTGTAAAGCTGGGAACCTACATCACAAAGCAGATTAATATCAGAATCCTTTACTCTTCATTAATAGGAAAGAAGGAAGATCAAAATCTATCTTTTTACATCATTTGCATGCAAGTAAATCGAGGGATGTCTACTCAAATCACCCAGCAGCTCTGGGATCATCACCTGGATACCTGGGAAATCCCTATGGGGAACACGTGCAGTCGGAGTAGGGTCCATAACTGGAACATCCTCCTCCTCGTCCTCAACGTCTGGAACATCAACCCAGACAGGATGTATCACCACCTCTGCCAAACGTCGAGGCTGTCTAATAGAACGGGGTCGAGGCACTTCAGAAACCCTCCTCCGCACACCAGAAGTGGTCCTACGGGAACTACTTAGCTGATCCGGATCCATATATCTGGATAACAAGTCTCCAAATCACCTTAGAAAGGGTGTGGTAAATTCTAACCTGGAGCTTTTCAAAATACAGTTTTATGACTACATGCATGCATGCATTATTTTAACATACGTCTATAGTAGAGTTAAAAATGCATGACTACCTAATGCTTACATTTTGGAATTTTTTTGCCATAGTCCCCTTTGTAAATAGGACTATCCACATGCACATAGGCATGACTAGGTGGCCATTCAGTAGCACACCTGCCCACAGTCATAAACATCCTACGTGCATTAATACATCACAGTAAAAAATTCGTAAGGGTAGCCTAATTACCAAGATTATTTTACTTTTTCACCTTAGCTCATTTGTCCTCAAATAGGATAAGAAATAGCAGAAAAAAGTGCCAATTTGACTGTTTTAAAAGTTAGATTTTTTCACATCATTATGTTCAGCATGGTTTAATACTAACATTTGCTATGTTGAATATTTTTTTATCACATCATATAAGCAATCATATTCACTACTATGTGTTTAGATGAATTTCATATCATAAGTCATTTTTGAACGGATAAAACTGGAAAAGAAGACATATATACGTTAACAGGATAGTTTAGAACACTTGTACGATGACAGAATTTACAGAAAGCAACGGGCAGCTTAAATCTACCCATGGCTGGCTGCAAGTGTACTTGCGGCTGCCATAGGTGTACCTGCGGCTTTCCTAAGTGGGGCCCACCCCTTTGGCTTGGTCCAGTTCGAGTTGTAAAGGAGTTCTCATAAGTTGAAAAGCCCAAATCAGGAAGAGAAATGCTACACGATTGAGCAGAATAGCCTGAAATCTTGGTTTTCATGGGTTAAGTTGTGGCTTTACATATCACTCATTGGAATTCGCCCAAACATAGGGTACATTATACCAATGTTCTCAGCCATTTCCAACTATGTTCAGCAATACCTCACGAAGGTCCGATGCCATCAATTCAGGGTCGTAGCCCTAAAACTTTTCCCCAGCGGGTTTTTATACAATCTATCCGTTGATGCACACATCAACGAAGGTTAATCAGCCTTGACATTATCTCTAGTAGGGATCTCATCTGTTGATGCATATGTCAATGAAGGTCAGGCAACCCTGACAACACCAACTGTTGGCAGTAACTCCAATAGAGCAGCGGAAAGACCTGGCGATACAAACCAGGAAATAACATCCTCATCGGGGAGGACCGATGATGGAATATGTTATACAGATCCTCAACAGACAAAGCTCTATCCCCACATAGTCGCTTGTATATGAGAGATTCATATTCAATGTGAAGTCTGTAACAAGGATTAATGACTTTGGTGATAACCCAATGTCAACATCTTAGAAGTTCCTGAGAGCATTGGATTGCACGTCCAAGGCAGTTCATCAGGATTGTCAATAATGACTGTCAATCCCGGTAGAAGTCAAGGGGAGCCGGCAATCATCCCACCACGTTGGAGAACAATCCAACAAACCACATACATTCGCATCATGTTGTTGTACATTGCATCATGATCATCTTGTTTCATTTCAAGTGTCTAGTATTCTTTATCCTATCCATGCCATTACATTGCATGGATATGATAAAGAGGGGCATCTGTAGACACTCAAAATTTTCTGTATACCTGATACTAACATTACAAGAGAGCAGAATAGTCTTTCAGAGATAACCCTGGAGGACAGCTCAGCTCATTCCCCAAAATAACATCGAAAGTGTCAGTTTCAACCTTGAAGATAACCCCGAGGCATGCAGTTCTAATACCAAAAATCACACTGGAGAAGGCCATTTCATCTCGAAGATAACCCCGAGATACTTAGTCTTGGAAATAACACCAGGAAAGATAGCGTTAACCTTGGAGATATCCCCAAGGAGTGCAGTTGCAATTCCGGAGATAACCCCGGAGATGCTCATTTCAATTTATGCAGTTAGCTTCAACCTCGGGACTCACACTGAGGCACTCAGCTCCAAACCTAAAGATAACCCCGGGAGGTTAGGCATACCTCAGAGACAACCCTAAGGACATCCAGTACTTGCAGCAGCCCAATCTCAGAGATAACCCTGAGCAATGATGGCTTTATCAGCCCAAACTGGAGATAAACCTGGTGAGGGGAAAAATTGTCATTTTCCCACCTCGATCCTACATTACGCTGTCTCAACACAACAATTCAACATACATTCTACACAATAATGTCCCACAAGAACCAAGGAGTTACAATCCCGAGTGACTACTACGCAAGACATCACACCGGATAGAATTTGAAGCTTGAAGACCAAGGACATGGTCCCATCTTCTTGACTTCTGACAACCTCTAATCCCATGTCATGGCGTAGCTCTCGACAACAGTACTCTGTAAAAAGTCTTATACTGTGAGACCCCAGATTTTATGAATAAATATTTAAATTTCTTGAAATATTTTTTTTGAATATTATGGTGTGGATTTGATATAATGTTATAGTTGTGGGTAATATTTATAAATTTTGCAAAGTAAGCAAGTTATTATATAATATTCGATTGGTCGGGGAATATTCTTTTTGTCAGGAATATTCATACGACGACAAAATCATTGAAAGTATTGTCGTAGTTAGAAAATGACAAAATTATCTTTTTATAAAAATAACGGTGAAAGTGTTACCATTAAAACTGTTGAACTACCTGGTAGTAAAAGTACAGTAATACGCGTGGTTGCATAGTAGCACACGGTATTGATTATTGATGCTTACGTAAGAAGTAATTCAGTTATACTTAATTATTGCTACAGTAATTGCTGCATCATATCTTTCATATTATTGATTCGATTATTGTCACAGTATTATCTGTATAATATGATATATTATTAAATCAATAATTGAGACGACAAACTTATTCATATTATTAAATTGCAATATTTACAATGTCTAGAAGTTCTGTCAAGGAGAGGTTTGGTCATCTAATTGCGCGCCAATAAGGAAAAATCCTTATCGAAAATCCCCCTCTTTCCTGGGAATGATCTGGTTGTTAAATATTGTGAGTTATAATATTAATGATGAATAAGTTTGTGTTGATTAAAAATGAATTTGATAGTTCTATTGTGTTGGGATTATTAGTGTTAGTGGAAATCGATATCTATTCCGATGATAATTGATGTCTGGGGGTTATATTAGTAAATCAGGTAATTAATCAGATAAATGAGCAATTAATTGCTACTAATTCACATTCTTATATAACTATTTGTTCACATGTGTGTACTATTGAATCACATTCTTGTACTATTAGGGGAGTTGGTGCAAGATTGATAATACTTGCATGACTAAGTTAAAAATGGAGGTATAAATGGAGGTACTATACTGTAATTCATATTTTCACATGATTACAACTATTGAATCACATGATTGAACTATTGATTCACATTATTTACTATTAAGGGAGGTGATGTAAGTTTGATAATACTTGGAGGACTAAATTAAAAATGAAAGAAAAGTTGGAGGTATTGTACTGTAATTTTTCGAGCCCCAAAATGTGAAATTATTGAAACAATATTTTTCTATAAATAGAAGCTCATACTTCCTTCATTGCTCACCAATTAAATAAAGCTATAGAGCAATTATTATAGAGAGAAAGATGAAGAGAAGTCTGCTACCTCTCTATTCCAGTATCCAGCTTTATTCTAAGGTAAGGGGTATTATTTCTTTCGTATTCATGAAGAGAGCTATTGTTATTCCATTCCTTATTATTATGTTGGAATAACTTGTCTATACGAAGTACCGCATACATGGTGAAATTCTTCTGTTATTCCATTCTTTATTATTCTGTTGGAATAACCTGTCTGTGTTGTTTACCGCATGCCTGGTGAATTCTGTTGTTATTCCATTCTTTATTATTCTGTTGGAATATTCTGTCTGTGCGATTTACGCATGACCTGGTTCCATTCTTTATTATTCTGTTGTAATATCCTGTCTATGCAGTTTATGCATGACCTGGTTCCATTCTTTATTATTCTGTTGAGAATAACATGTCTGTGCAGTCTATCGCATGCATGGTGAATTCTTCTGTTATTCCATTCTTTATTATTCTGTTGGAATAACCTATCTATGTGGATTACTGCATGCATGGTGAATGCTCCTTTGTATTCATATGAATAGTATTTTCATTTAAAAGGGGTTTTTGCCAGGGGTAGTATCATAATGTTTTTGACCTTCAAAAAGTCTAGAAAAATTTAAAATGATAATTTGATGAGTTTTCTAGATTGTGTTCAAAAATGGTGATTTTTGGACGTATATATTAAGAGTTATGGATTTTATGGGAAAAGACTATTTTAAAAGTAAACCCTTATAACTCTTTGTGGTTAACTCCAAAATTGGTAAAATTTTTATTGAAAGTACATGTATATAACAGGAGTATATCCTTTAAATTTCGGAATTTTTGGACAAAAATACAATTTATGATAAATGTCTAAATATTCGGCAGTTTTGGCCATATGAAAAATATTAAATGAATTTTAAAAATTCTGAGAAAATATATGTTCAATATGGGACTATATTCTGCTAAATCCCAGAAAAGAAATATTTTTGGGACTGATTTGGTATTTTTCATGAAAATGAACTAGTTATGAGTAAATAAATTAGATATGTTATGTGAAGTAACAAAATTGGAAAATAGGATTTTATGACTTGGGAATCCTATATAGGGTATATGCAGATTTTTGATGAGGGATTTGATCATTGGTGATGAAATCTTATGAGTATAACATTTTTGAATGATTAAAATGTATTATTTGGTAAAGCGTAAATAATTGAAATAAATTATTTATAAGTTTAAGAAGTGATTAAAATATTGTTATAATATTAATAATATTAGATGATGAGTTTATTAAGTGATTGATAATATTTGGATAAATTTAAAGTCTTTAATATTTATCCTTGTTTTCGTTTGATTAATGCTTATATCATTGTCATCATCCTAATGCTTATATTGTGATGAAAGTCATCTTTGGCTTACGTGCATAGATGGACTTGGTATGATTATAACCAGGGATTATTCGGTATAATCATGACCGTAATGTAATGAATGATGTGGTAAAAGTCCTCATTGGCCGGTAGTGCATTGATGGACAATTTTTGGTATGATTATGACCAGGGATTATTCAGTATAGTCATGACCATTGATGATTTAATGAATATCCTTGGCCCGTAGTGCAGGGATGATTCGATGATGTGATTTATTTATTAAACTGAGTCTCAGCGATAAAAATTAATGAAAACATTTTAAAACATACAAGATAGTAGATATCATGCTCTACTTGACTTTTCTAATGGATTGCTTATTCCGCTGCAGTTAAACTTGATATCTATTGTATTTTATCAGTTTAACATTGTTGAAGACTAATGATGATTTATTCTGCATTATCTTAGTCATAATATTTCTTAGTAGGTTAGTTTAGCTCACCCTTTCTTTCACGGTTCTCTTCAGAAAATGAGAACGTAGTCGGGACTAGTCAGGGAACAGAGTGACGGTCCAGATGATAACATTAGTAGTCCTCACTATTCTGTTAAATAGTGTGACAATAAATGTAATGAGGACTCCATTGAGTGTGGATATTGTCTAGATGACAATATTCTTATTAAAACTCTTAGGTTATGTTTTGTCGTATTTTACACGACTGTTGTATAATTAAGTTGTATTTGAATTTTGTACTATGTATTTGACGACTCAAGATGGGTGATGTATACCTATTTTGGGGGCGTCACAGTTGGTATCAAAGCTTAGGGCTATGATCCTTGGCTGAGATGTGAAATAAGAACTAGGAGGGGAGAGACGGGGAATTCCTTCGCTAGTATGACCTACCTAAGTTTATCTGGTGTTTAATTGGTCGGTCAGAGTATAGGGATAATATGTGATATGTTAATTAACCCTTGTTTTGTGGTAGTGTTTGAAAATGGCAGCTGAAAATGTTCACAATGGAGTGAATGAGACCATTGAGACACCTTTAATCACTAACCAGGTTAATGTGATGTCAAACGAAGAAGAAATTAGATATATGTAACGCCCCAGAAAATTGAACATTTTGTAATTTCTTTTAATAATGAATAAAATAATATTATTTATTATTATTACGTGTTGAGAAGATGGATGTTGTTCTATAACCTAGAAACGTCGTAACGTCGTAGTATTTTAACTGTGTGGGAGAATTAAAGTGTTTGAATTTCTAAAACGAAAATAAAAGTTTTCTGAGAAATTTTCCGAAAAACACTATTCATCAATTTCTGTTCGGGAATTATTTTTGAACTTCCGAGAAATAAGTAATGTTATAATATCGAGATGATATCGATTATGTAATAATAATCTAAGTATGGAAAACGAAATATTTCGCATGCGTACCTAATTTGAGATAGTTAGGTTATTAAACGTTAAAAGAAAGAAGTTGTGATCGTATAATGTGTAAACATTATATGAAGTAAGAAATGTAGGTATAATACGACGTATTGTATTATTATGTACGAAGAACGAGATAACGTATATTTCGAATTAATATACGAGATAGCATACGAGAATTATACGTAGGATATGTATGATTAAGTTATTGAATTTAAGGTAATGAACTTGTTGGATTTCTATTTTATTGATAGAAGCCCAAGTGTATGATTATCACAAGTCCAATCTATTGTAACTTAAGCCCAATAGGAAAATAGGTTGATTAATTAACCAAGCCCAAGGTAAAGCCTTGACCCATGGGTCAAACCAAGTGAGGAAGTGGGTAGTCTTGATGGGCAAGGATTAAGTGTGATGACCAAGTGTTGTGGTGAGCAAGTAAAAGAAGTGGCTAGCAAGAAGACTTGAAGGTTAAGTTGTGAATAGTAAGGAGGTGGAATGAGGAGGTGGGATTGATTATTGTCCATTTTGCCCCAAGCTTTGGTGGCCTATAAATACCAAGTTCATTTCATTTTGTTGGTTGTTTTGTTATCATCCAACACTTTCCTCTCAAGCATATAAGCTACTTATTTGGTAGAGAGAATAAGTTACTTAAAGCACTTATAAGCCACTTCAACCTTTGATAGTTCCAAAGCAAATAAAAGTCTTCAAGGGTAAGACTCATTTTCTTTTATCTATATCTTTTCTATGATAGGATTGATAGAGAAGGGGGATTGCTTGAGGATATCATGTAATAAGTTATAAGGAATGAACTTAAGCCGAATAAGTTGAATAAGCAACTTGAACCCCAATAAGTTTTAGGATCATGAATGACTTGTCATATGATGTTAGTATGTTGTTTATAACATGAGAACATTGATGGAAGGACTTAAATTATTGGTAAGTCATGAGTATGAAGATTTCTAATTCATAAGTTGAGAAAGTCAATGACTTATGGAAATAAGTCAAAACATACTTTGATTATAAGTTGGTGTAGTAAATAACTTGTAATGATGACATGTTGGTTAAAATCCACTTAGAACGCTTAGTATGGTTGATTTTGACAAACTTCGCACGATTAGACGATTAACGTCGAATTCGTGAAATTCTCGGAATAGAAGTCATATTTTGTGTTGGAAGTCAGAAATGTTGGTTTTCGATAGAGACAAGTCATTTTAGTCATTATAGAGTTGCAGACTCGAAAATGACCGGATTCTGACTTAGAACAAAGAAATGAGCGTTGAACGTTCACGAACGTTTATCGTTTTCGTTAAAATGGACTAATAGGTCAAATTTTATCAAATGAAGTCAAATAGATAAAATTCTTGCATGAACGCGTAGATTATGAAATTTGTGAACCGTAGGCTTTTGAACGGACCAATTCAGAGTTAAAACGAAGAAGTTATGCGTCCGGGAAGTTAGCAAAATTTTTAAAAACTGCAAAATTTTCTGAGAACCAGAGTCCGCGCCGCGGCGCGACTCTAAGCCTTCTTGACCGCGCCGCAGCGCGAGGCCGGATGATAGCACACTGCTAACTCGCGCCGCAGCGTGAGTTACAGACCAATTAGTGGCGCCGCGGCGCCAGTGCAAGGAAGAAGATAGAGAAGAAGGGTTCCAATTGTAGAATGAAAGAGGGATTAATAGTAATGAATTGTGATGTAATCACAACATAATTAAGACATTGTAAGGTGCTTGTAATACACTAATGCATGTTTATAATCAATCAAAAATGAGCGGGATATGAATGACGTAATGAAAGCCGAAACCCTTAATAACGAAACTAAGTTAGAATTACATTGAGATGAAGGGTAAGGTATAATGGAAAGCATACCTGGTTAATTATGATCTAATATGGTACGTTATATGATTATGAATTGTAGAATCATAGAGACTTAAAGTGTACGAGTATTAACTAGTAAGCAGACGCCAAAGGCAAGTATTCTCACCCTTGTTCCAGTTCAGTCTGGACAAGCTTTATAATTCATGTACTATTTCACATGAAATCTAGAATGATGAAGTCTTAAGCCAATTCTTCCGGCTAGACTTATATTATGATTCTATCAAGCATGATTTGTAAAATACCGAGTTATATTGGTATGGTTTTCAATCGAAGACCACGCATGTTCAAATATTTTGTCGTTTAACGACAGGCACGTGAGGTTGCCACAATTAAACGTATACACGTTTAAAGAATGTAGTGTTGATCAACATAGAGTACTATGAGCTGATCACTCAGAAGTGCTCGTAAGCTATGCCGGACTTACGGACTTAGTGCCGGGATGTCCTTTTCAAAAGAACTTATGTATGCTCATCATCTTGAGCCATAATTGTTATTCTACTGAATATTGATGGAAAAACGTTTTGAAGGAAATGAAGTGCTATTTTGAATCACCGATAGTACTTCGTAACTATTGTTCAGTTACTGGAGATATATTAGTTCTATGATTCAAGCATGTTGTTATTAGAATTATAGTACTTGCTGAGCTAGCCATGCTCACTCTTGCTTGAACCATATGAAAACAGCTAAGATCGAGCGGACAGAAGGATCTAGCAAGGATAAAGGCAAGGCGAAGACGAACCCGTAGCATACTTATGTAATAGTATAGGAAGAATGTCTGTAATATATTGATATTATGACAAAAACAAATGAAAGGGTTACAAAGAACCTGGGTAATGTAATATTACTTTGATCTATATAGAGTTATATTTGTCCTTTTGTGACTATTTGAGGAAATGTGTGAATGAATGGTAGTACCGTGTAGCACCATTTGTCGGGTTGGAAGAGACCCGGATTTGGGGGCGTCACAGGTTGGTATCAAAGCAAGAGGTTATAAAACTTAAGGGGGGAATTAAAACCTTAAGCCATAACCTTAGGAAGAATCAAAGAAATACAAGAAGAAAATAACCTTATAAAAATGCATTATGATTATGATATGTATGTTTATTATTCTACTGACGTGTACTAATCAACTCATTTGTTTTATGTAGATGTCAGGAGTAAACGGGATGTTTTTTTATGAACAGACCATAAGTGAAGAGTCGGTGAACCAAGTAGAGGTTGTACCGAACCCTATAGCAGCAGAGCCAGAAGTAGTAATCATTGAGTCTGAAGACTCAGAAGAAGCTGATTACATGTCAGTATTTGACGGGATGATAGAGGAGGAGGTAGAGACAGTCTCCTTTAACCCAGTAGCTATAGCAGCAGAGATAGCTCCTGGGGGGTCGATGATGTCTCTGTTTATATCAGTGTTGGATAGAAATATCCATTACTGTCAGGAGGTTAAGGAACTGAAGGCAGAGCTTCAAATGCTTATAGAGGACAAGACTGATGTCGAGTCCATGTGGGAGCAGGAGCATGACGAGAGGATTTTGGCTAAGGACAAAGTCCAGGATTTAAAGCATGAGGTCTTGGAGCTTAAGGAGGAGCTCAAGACAAAAGTGCAGAAAATAGGGAGGATGTCCGATATCTATAGGAGTTCTCACACGGATTTTCAGCAGCAGGTAGCTGGATATCCAGTGGAGGTGGGGCAAACGCGGCATACCATTAGCCGTGATATAATTGCCGGTCTGGCCAAGGCAGATTTCAATAATGCCTTGAGGCAGATGTAGTTTAGTGGTGGTTAGAGTAGTTTGTAGATATTTTGTAAGTAGTAGTGATGTAAAGCCCTTTTTGTATAGTAAAGGGTAGTCTTTTGTAAATCCCAATTTTTGGAAAGTGATAGCGGGAAAGTAATGTAATCAGCTTAGGCTGAGTATGTAACCGATGTAGTATTATACTACAAAGAATGTATATAAAGATCGTTTTATGGAAACCAATGAGTTATGAATGTTTGGAGTTATTATTTTATATTAATGATAGCTAATAAAGAAAGAAATAATAACGCAATGTGTTTATTGTATCAGGTAAAATGCCACCGAGAAGAGTGCAACGTAATCAAGGTGCGAACGTAAATCAACCGGAGGGAGGTCCGGTTAACGCGATGCAGGAGTTTGTTAATTTATTAACAGCCGCCTTTAATTGAACAGGGGCTAATATCCCCGTAAATCCAGGAGTAGCACGAGCTACTACCTTTAAGGATTTTAAGAGTGTAGGTCCGCCGGAGTTCAAAGGAACTACGGACCCAATCGAAGCCCAAACGTGGGTTAAGGAAATAGAAAAGGCATTTGTAATTGCAAATGTTGATGAGGCCCAGAAGGTTGCCTTTGCAACCTATATGATGAAGGGAGAGGCCAATTTTTGGTGGGAAGCCAATCAGGCTAGGGTCGGGATAACGACTTTAACGTGGGATAGATTCAAGGAGATATTCTTCGAGAACTACTTTCCCACGAGCATGCAGGGAAGGATGGAGATGCGGTTTTTAGAACTGAAACAAGGGGAAATGACGGTTCCCCAATACGCTGCCAAGTTCAATGAACTGGCTAGGTTCGCTCCACACCAAGTGGATACTGAGGTGAGGAAGGCGAGACGGTTCGAGCAGGGCTTGAAACCCTGGCTCTATAACCGTATATCAGTATTCCAAAGTACTTCTTTTGGGATCGTTTTAGAGAAGGCGATAATCGCCGAAGGTGGTAGTGAGGCGTTGAGCCAATACCACAAGGAAAAGAGGAATAAGGGGAAGGTTGACGGGAGAGTCAAGATTGAGGGAGCGAGTGGGAGTGGCGAGGGTCAGAAGAGGAAGGTAATTAACTCTGGGAATACCGGAGTGAAGCAGGGAGACCCAAAGAGAAGAATGGAGGCCTGCAAGACCTGTGGAAAGACTCATTTAGGAGTCTGTCTCAAGGGGAAGGCCGTCTGTTACAACTGCGGACAGGAGGGGCACATTGCACCAAATTGTCCGAGTCCGAAAAAGAATCATGGATGTTTTGTGTGTGGGTCAACCGACCACATGGCAAAGAACTGCCCGAAGAAGGGGACGGACGGGAATCGAAGCACTAATAGCGGTAAGTTAGCTATTGGGGGTCCAGCTCAGCCGGGTAGGCCGATGGGTCGTACCTTTAACATGACAGTCCAGGATGCGGTTGCATCAGGGGACGTCGTTGCAGGTATTATCCCGATCAACGATATCAATGCGTACGTGCTGTTTGATTCGGGTGCTACCTGTTCATTTATAGCATGCGGTTTTGCTAGACGATTAGGGCTACTTCCCGAAAAGTTACCTATACCTGTAAATATTAAGGTAGCAAACGAAGATATAATTCCTATTGAAGATGTTCATAGGAGTTGTTGTGTAGATATACGGGGTTGTAAATTATCGGTAGATTTATTACCAATAAAGTTAGAAGAATTCGATGTAATTCTCGGAATGGATTGGTTAGTAAACCATGGGGCAATAATAGATTGTCAAAAGAAGTGTGTGAACATTAAGACATTAGAACAACCTCGGGTAGTATTTTATGGGAATAGATCGCCGGGACGTTCGTGTTGTCTAACCATGACACAAACTAGAAAATTACTGAGGAAGGGATGCATAGGATATCTATGCCATGTTGTTGATACCGAAAGAGTGGTAGCAACCATGGAACAAATACCTATAGTGAGGGAATTCGCCGATGTATTTCCGAGTGAATTACCTGGTCTTCCGCCGGATAGGGAGACAGAATTTGTGATAGACATTGTGCCAGGAGCGGCACCAGTTTTCAGGGCACCGTACCGTATGGCGCCAGTAGAGATGAAGGAGTTGATGGTGCAGTTACAAGAACTGTTGGATATGAAGTACATTCAGCCGAGTGTGTCACCGTGGGGAGCACCGGTACTGTTTGTCAAGAAGAAGGACGGATCGTTAAGACTTTGTATCGACTATAGAGAGTTGAACAAGTTAACGATAAAGAATAAATACCCACTACCCAGGATCGATGATCTCTTTGATCAGCTGAAAGGGGCTAATTATTTTTCTAAAATAGATTTACGAACGGGGTATCATCAGTTGAAGGTTAGGAAGGAGGACGTGCCAAAGACAGCATTCAGGACTCGTTATGGTCATTACGAGTTTTTAGTGATGTCATTTGGGTTGACAAATGCACCAGCTGCATTCATGGATATGATGAACAGAGTGTTCAAACAATATTTGGATAAGTTCGTCGTGGTGTTTATAGATGATATTCTAGTCTATTCTAAGACGCCAGAAGATCATGCTGAACACCTTAGATTAGTGTTGGAGACATTAAGGAAGGAGAAGTTGTATGCGAAATTCACAAAGTGTGAATTTTGGTTAGAGAAGGTGCAATTTTTAGGTCATGTCATTGACCATGAGGGGATTTCAGTGGATCCAGCGAAGGTAGAAGCCGTGATGAATTGGGAACAACCGAAAATGCCGACTGAGGTGCGGAGTTTCCTAGGGTTAGCGGGTTACTATCGAAGATTTATCCAGGATTTTTCAAAGATAGCTACTCCGTTGACTAATTTGACGAGGAAGACGGTGAAATACGCTTGGACTGACAAGTGTGAGAACAGTTTCCAAGAATTAAAGAAGAGGTTGAGTGAGGCACCTGTGTTGTCATTACCCGATGACACGGGAAATTTTGTAGTTTATAGTGATGCTTCGCATAGAGGACTTGGTTGCGTGCTCATGCAGCATGGCAAGGTCATTGCATATGCATCTAGGCAGTTGAAGGATTATGAGAAAGTTTACCCTACTCATGATCTAGAACTAGCCGCAGGAGTTTTTGCTCTAAAGATATGGAGACATTATCTTTATGGAGAAAAATGTGAGATATACACGGACCATAAGAGTCTAAAATATATCTTCACACAGAAGGAGTTGAATATGAGGCAGAGAAGATGGCTGGAGTTGATAAAGGATTACGACTGTGAAATCCTGTATCACCCTAGAAAAGCCAATGTAGTTGCCGATGCCTTAAGTAGAAAGGGTCGGGAAAAGCTGTCTTTGTTAACGGCTCAAACTGAGTTAATAACAGAGATGGCTAGGATGGAGTTAGAGGTGAAGCTTCCCAGTGAAGAAGAAGGACCAATGTTGTTTGCAATGGAGATGCAACCAACCATCGTAGAGAGAGTTAAGAAAGTGCAACTCAAAGCTGATGAGTGTGACCGGATGAAGGAACGGCTGACCAATGAAAAAGATACTAAATATAGTCTTGATAACGAGGGATTATTGAGATTTGACGGAAGAATTTGGGTTCCAGATGAGACAGAATTAAAGGAGCAGGTTCTACACGAGGCTCATGGTTTAATGTTTTCGATTCATCCTGGTAGCACTAAGATGTATCAAGACCTTCGACAGAGTTTCTGGTGGCCGAACATGAAGAGAGAGATTGCTGAGTACGTTAGTAAGTGCTTAACTTGTCAGAGAGTTAAGGCTGAACATCAACGACCTAGTGGCTTGTTACAGTCATTAGAGATTCCGGAGTGGAAATGGGAGAATATCACAATGGATTTTGTGGTGGGACTTCCGACTACTCATAAGGGGTATGATGCGATTTGGGTAATAGTGGACCGATTGACGAAATCAGCTCACTTTTTGCCAATTAGGGTTAAGTATAACTTAGACCAGTTAGCTAGACTTTATATTAAGGAAATAATCTCTAGACATGGAGTGCCAGTATCGATTGTGTCAGATCGTGATCCACGATTCACGTCGAACTTTTGGAGAAGTCTGCAAGAGCAGTTGGGAACGCAGTTGAAGCTGAGTACGGCGTATCGTCCACAAACGGATGGACAAAGCGAGAGGACAATTCAGACATTAGAAGATATGCTAAGAGCATGCGTTATGGATTTCAAGGGTAGTTGGGATGATCATCTACCATTAGTGGAGTTTGCGTATAACAATAGTTATCATGCAAGCATAGGTATGCCGCCTTACGAAGCTTTGTATGGTAGGAAATGCAGAACGCCACTGTATTGGGATGAGGTAGGAGAACGCCGAATGTTGGGACCAGAATTGGTGCAACAGACAGCGGATATTGTTAAAAAGATTCAGATGAGTCTCTTAGCAGCTCAAGACAGACAGAAGAGGTTTACAGATCTGCATAGAGAGAATCGAGAGTTTGAAGTGGGTTCATACGTATTCCTAAAAGTATCTCCCTGGAAAGGAAAGATACGCTTTGGGAAGAAAGGAAAGTTAAGTCCGAGATTTATAGGACCTTTTGAGGTTTTAAAACGGGTAGGTGAGGTAGCTTACATGGTAGCGTTACCTCCAGACCTAGAACGAATACATAATGTATTTCATGTTTCGGTATTGCGTCCTTATAAGCCGGATTATAAGCACTTGATAGAATACGAGCCTATTCATGTCGAGAAGGACTTAACATATGAGGAAACGCCAATTCAAATTGTCGATAGGAAAGAACAAGTTCTGCGGAACAAAAGTATAGTTTCAGTAAAAGTGATATGGAAGAACCACGATGCAGAAGAAGCAACGTGGGAGTTAGAAGAAAGAATGAAAAAGAATTACCCGAATTTATTTGTGTAATTTTTTTTTTTTATATATATATAGCGAGATTCTGGGGACAGAATCCTTATAAGGGGGAGAGAGTGTAACGCCCCAGAAAATTGAACATTTTGTAATTTCTTTTAATAATGAATAAAATAATATTATTTATTATTATTACGTGTTGAGAAGATGGATGTTGTTCTATAACCTAGAAACGTCGTAACGTCGTAGTATTTTAACTGTGTGGGAGAATTAAAGTGTTTGAATTTCTAAAACGAAAATAAAAGTTTTCTGAGAAATTTTCCGAAAAACACTATTCATAAATTTCTGCTCGGGAATTATTTTTGAACTTCCGAGAAATACGTAATGTTATAATATCGAGATGATATCGATTATGTAATAATAATCTAAGTATGGAAAACGAAATATTTCGCATGCGTACCTAATTTGAGATAGTTAGGTTATTAAACGTTAAAAGAAAGAAGTTGTGATCGTATAATGTGTAAACGTTATATGAAGTAAGAAATGTAGGTATAATACGACGTATTGTATTATTATGTACGAAGAACGAGATAACGTATATTTCGAATTAATATACGAGATAGCATACGAGAATTATACGTAGGATATGTATGATTAAGTTATTGAATTTAAGGTAATGAACTTGTTGGATTTCTATTTTATTGATAGAAGCCCAAGTGTATGATTATCACAAGTCCAATCTATTGTAACTTAAGCCCAATAGGAAAATAGGTTGATTAATTAACTAAGCCCAAGGTAAAGCCTTGACCCATGGGTCAAACCAAGTGAGGAAGTGGGTAGTCTTGATGGGCAAGGATTAAGTGTGATGACCAAGTGTTGTGGTGAGCAAGTAAAAGAAGTGGCTAGCAAGAAGACTTGAAGGTTAAGTTGTGAATAGTAAGGAGGTGGAATGAGGAGGTGGGATTGATTATTGTCCATTTTGCCCCAAGCTTTGGTGGCCTATAAATACCAAGTTCATTTCATTTTGTTGGTTGTTTTGTTATCATCCAACACTTTCCTCTCAAGCATATAAGCTACTTATTTGGTAGAGAGAATAAGTTACTTAAAGCACTTATAAGCCACTTCAACCTTTGATAGTTCCAAAGCAAATAAAAGTCTTCAAGGGTAAGACTCATTTTCTTTTATCTATATCTTTTCTATGATAGGATTGATAGAGAAGGGGGATTGCTTGAGGATATCATGTAATAAGTTATAAGGAATGAACTTAAGCCGAATAAGTTGAATAAGCAACTTGAACCCCAATAAGTTTTAGGATCATGAATGACTTGTCATATGATGTTAGTATGTTGTTTATAACATGAGAACATTGATGGAAGGACTTAAATTATTGGTAAGTCATGAGTATGAAGATTTCTAATTCATAAGTTGAGAAAGTCAATGACTTATGGAAATAAGTCAAAACATACTTTGATTATAAGTTGGTGTAGTAAATAACTTGTAATGATGACATGTTGGTTAAAATCCACTTAGAACGCTTAGTATGGTTGATTTTGACAAACTTCGCACGATTAGACGATTAACGTCGAATTCGTGAAATTCTCGGAATAGAAGTCATATTTTGTGTTGGAAGTCGGAAACGTTGGTTTTCGATGGAGACAAGTCATTTTAGTCATTATAGAGTTGCAGACTCGAAAATGACCGGATTCCGACTTAGAACAAAGAAATGAGCGTTGAAAGTTCACGAACGTTTATCGTTTTCGTTAAAATGGACTAATAGGTCAAATTTTATCAAATGAAGTCAAATAGATAAAATTCTTGCATGAACGCGTAGATTATGAAATTTATGAACCGTAGGCTTTTGAACGGACCAATTCAGAGTTAAAACGAAGAAGTTATGCGTCCGGGAAGTTAGCAAAATTTTTAAAAACTGCAAAATTTTCTGAGAACCAGAGTCCGCGCCGCGGCGCGACTCTAAGCCTTCTTGGCCGCGCCGCAGCGCGAGGCCGGATGATAGCACACTGCTAACTCGCGCCGCAGCGCGAGTTACAGACCAATTAGTGGCGCCGCGGCGCCAGTGCAAGGAAGAAGATAGAGAAGAAGGGTTCCAATTGTAGAATGAAAGAGGGATTAATAGTAATGAATTGTGATGTAATCACAACATAATTAAGACATTGTAAGGTGCTTGTAATACACTAATGCATGTTTATAATCAATCAAAAACGAGCGGGATATGAATGACGTAATGAAAGCCGAAACCCTTAATAACGAAACTAAGTTAGAATTACATTGAGATGAAGGGTAAAGTATAATGGAAAGCATACCTGGTTAATTATGATCTAATATGGTACGTTATATGATTATGAATTGTAGAATCATAGAGACTTAAAGTGTACGAGTATTAACCAGTAAGCAGACGCCAAAGGCAAGTATTCTCACCCTTGTTCCAGTTCAGTCTGGACAAGCTTTATAATTCATGTACTATTTCACATGAAATCTAGAATGATGAAGTCTTAAGCCAATTCTTCCGGCTAGACTTATATTATGATTCTATCAAGCATGATTTGTAAAATACCGAGTTATATTGGTATGGTTTTCAATCGAAGACCACGCATGTTCAAATATTTTGTCGTATAACGACAGGCACGTGAGGTTGCCACAATTAAACGTATACACGTTTAAAGAATGTAGTGTTGATCAACATAGAGTACTATGAGCTGATCACTCAGAAGTGCTCGTAAGCTATGCCGGACTTACGGACTTAGTGCCGGGATGTCCTTTTCAAAAGAACTTATGTATGCTCATCATCTTGAGCCATAATTGTTATTCTACTGAATATTGATGGAAAAACGTTTTGAAGGAAATGAAGTGCTATTTTGAATCACCGATAGTACTTCGTAACTATTGTTCAGTTACTGGAGATATATTAGTTCTATGATTCAAGCATGTTGTTATTAGAATTATAGTACTTGCTGAGCTAGCCATGCTCACTCTTGCTTGAACCATATGAAAACAGCTAAGATCGAGCGGACAGAAGGATCTAGCAAGGATAAAGGCAAGGCGAAGACGAACCCGTAGCATACTTATGTAATAGTATAGGAAGAATGTCTGTAATATATTGATATTATGACAAAAACAAATGAAAGGGTTACAAAGAACCTGGGTAATGTAATATTACTTTGATCTATATAGAGTTATATTTATCCTTTTATGACTATTTGAGGAAATGTGTGAATGAATGGTAGTACCGTGTAGCACCATTTGTCGGGTTGGAAGAGACCCGGATTTGGGGGCGTCACAATATATCTACGTGGTGAGTGAAGAACTAATAATTGCACCCGAGCTAGTTGCAGAGGTAGCAGCTGAGAGTGAGGAAGAAGAGGAACCTAATTAGAATTTATTAGAAGAATTTTATGATCGAAATTTAGAATTACAAAATCGTATTCATGAGTTAAAAGAGGAGGCTAAAGAACAACATGCAATCGTGGAGCAAAGAGATGTAACAATTCAAAATTGTGTTACCCGATGTGCGATGCTTGAACAAAAGCACTCTTTTGTAGAGTATAAGATATTAGAGCTGGAATCTTAGAATGCTATGATCAAAGTTCTGATGAAAGAAGAAATAACTGAACGAAGGAGAATAGATGATGCATGGGTAGAAGCCGCATGACGCGTAGATATTGTAGAAAAAGACGTCCGATCCAATAAGGCCAAAATAGATAAAATGGATTTTGCTTTTTGGACAACAATTGGGAGAATCCAACATCGAATTTATTATTATCCTGTGCAGAGCGGTCAACCCCAATTCGATATGGATCGGAGAATAATGATTCAAATCATGGATCAGGAATGTGACGAAGCAATTAAGGATGGAATGTACCCTATAGCAAAGTCAAATTCGGTAGTTTAAGTGGGAGCATTTGTCGAGAAACCCGAACGAAGTTATTACGGGTAAGTTGATTATAAACTCTTGCGAAGTCTGTACCTTATTCGATACCAGTTCTACCCACTCTTTTATTTCTCCTACTTGCGCTCAATGTTTAAATTTGACTCCGGAGAAATTAGACTTTGATTTATCTGTTGAAACTCCGTTGGGAGAAACCTTCGTTGTGACGCCCCCAAAATTAGGTATACATCACCCATCTTGGGTCGCCAGATACATGGTATAGAATTCAAATACAACTTACTAATACAACTGTCGTGTACAATACGACAAAACATAAACAGTGAGTTTGAATACAAACACTGTCTACTAGAGATTATACAAACTAAAAAGGAGTCCTCATTACAATTATTATCATACTATTTCACAGAATAGTGAGGACTACTAATGCTATCTTCCGGACCATTACTCCGTTCCCCGACTCGTTTCAGCTATATTCTCATTTCCTGAAGAGAACAGTGAAAGAAAGGGTGAGCTCAACTAGCCCAGTAAGAAATATTATGACTAAGATAATGCAGAAAAAATTATCATTAGCCTTCAACAGTGTTAAACTGATAAAATATAATAAACATCAAGTTTAAATGCAGCAGAATCAGCAATCCATTAAAAGAGTAAATAGAAAATAAAATCTACTGCTTTTACGATGTAAAAGGTTTTTCATCACTGTTATAGCTGAGACTCAGCTTAATAAATATTCCATATCATCGAATCACCCCTGCACTACGGCCAAGGATATTTTTTAGTATCACGACCACAATTATTCATGCACTACGGGCCAAGAATATTTGTGTATTCATTAATGGTCATGATCATGCCAACAACTGTCCATCAATGCACTACGGGCCAATGAGGATTTTTAATTTTTTACATCATTTGTAATATTACGGTCATGATTACACCGAATAATCACTGGTCATAATCATACCAAGTCCATCTATGCACTACATGCCATAGATGACTTTCAACAAAATATAAACATGAGGATGATGACAATGATATAAGAATTCAATAAAACAAGTTCAAGAATTATTTTATCCAGAAATTATTAACGTCCAAATTGTCAACATGAGACTGTTTTGTAGAGTAAAATTCAAGAATGATCAGAAGAATATTTCCATGAAAGGATACTGGATGAAGCGCAAATATCAAAGATATTCCACTAATTTCATGGAGTATAGAAGTCAGAATTTTAATCAACTGAGTAATACTGAATACAATAACAAAAGATATCACCATGCATGCGATAGAGTCCGCACAAACAGGTTATTCCAGCAGAATAATAATAACGGAACCAGATCAGGTGAAATTCACACCGACAGGATGTTCCAACAGAATAATAAATGCGGAATAATAAATACTATAAGTACAAAGACAACAGCTGCCAACTCTAGATCATGAGTAGGATAATTTTTCTCATATTCTTTGAGTTATCGCGAGGCATAGGATATGACTTTTCCATGTTGCATGAGCACACATCCCAGCCCTTTGCCCGAAGCATCACTGTAGATGACAAATCCCTCCGAGCCAGATGGTATTGTCAGAACAGGTGCTGAAATGAGTCTCCTCTTGAGTTCTTGAAAACTCTTCTCACATTCTTCGCTCCAACCGAAATTTGTACCTTTCCGAGTCAGCTGAGTCAATGGAGTAGCGATTCGAGAAAATCCTTCCACGAATCTCCGATAATAACCAGCTAAACCGAGAAAGCTACGTACTTCGGTCACTGATTTAGGTTGCTCCCAGCTTTGAATAGCTTCAATCTTTGCTGGGTCAGTAGATATTCCATGACTTGATACCACGTGCCCAAGGAATGCTACTTCCTCAAGCCAGAACTCGCATTTCTTTAACTTGGCATAAAGCTTATATTCACGAAGATTTTGGAGTGTCAGCCTCAAGTGTTGCTCATGATCTTCACGGCTTTTGGAATAAATAAGGATGTCATCAATAAAGATGACCACAAAGTGATCCAAATATTCCTTGAATACTCGGTTCATCATATCTATGAAGGCAGCAGGAGCATTAGTCAATCCAAAGGACATGACTAGGAATTCATAATGCCCGTACCGAGTTTTGAAAGCCGTCTTTGGAATGTCATCGGTTCTAATCTTTAATTGATGATATCCGGAACGAAGATCAATCTTTGAAAAGAATTTGGCTCCTTGCAACTGGTCAAACAAGTCATCAATACGTGGCAATGGATACCTATTTTTGATGGTGAAATGATTCAACTCCCGATAATCAATACAAAGTCGCATACTCCCATCTTTCTTCTTCACGAATAGAACAGGAGCACCCCAAGGAGAAGTACTAGGATGAATAAAGCCAATGTCTAACAATTCCTGCAGTTGGGTTTTTAACTCCTGAAGTTCAATAAGAGCCATTCGATATGGGGCTTTGGAAATGGGTTTTGTACCGGGTTCAAGGTCGATACAAAATTCAATTTCACGCTCTGGGGGTAGGCCAGGAAGTTCTTTGGGGAATACGTCAGGAAATTTATTAACAATAGAAATATCGTTCAAAACTGACGTATTTTTGTTTAAATCTGTGACATGAGCTAAGAAATCTTGACATCTGTTTTTCAATAAACGAATAGCTTTATGGCTTGAGATGATCGTGATTGATTTTAATGGTTTGGTCGCTTGAATTCGCATAATAGGTTGATTAGGAATATGAAAGCTAACAACCTTACGAAAATAATCAATTTTTGCATAATGAGTAGTTAACCAATCAATCCCTAGAATCACGTCAAATGCAAGTATTTTCAATGAAATAAGATCTACAGGTAATGTGAGGGTACCGATTTGAACCAAACAAGACTTATAAACAGTGGATGTAATAAAGGTTTCTCCCAACGGAGTTTCCACAGATAAGTCAAAGTCTAATTTCTCCGGATTCAAATTTAATCGATGAGCGCAAGAAGGAGAAATAAAAGAATGGGTAGAACCGGTATCAAATAAAGTATAGACTTCATTAGAGTTTATGATAAGCTTACCCGTGATGACCTCATTCGGGTTCCTCGCTCTCTGGGAGGTCACAACAAACGCTCTCCCTTGCACTACCGGCATTGACCTTTCTGGGACGACCTTTGGTGCCTCCATCCTAGCTGAATTTGTCTTTGGTAAACGACAAAATCGGGCTAAGTGACCTTCTCTTCCATAATTATAACATGCTTTGGACGGCATCGCGCAATTTGGACTGATGTGTCCCTCCCCTCCACATTTGAAGCATATGATAGGTGGTCTTTCTCCTTCCTTAACAACGGGTGCTGGTGCTGATGTCTTTCCATCATTGTTGAATCTCCTCTTTTTGAAATGTCCATTCTTATTGTTTTTGCCCTGATTACCACCGAAGTGGTTACCATTTCTGGCCTGCTGATTCCCTCCACGCTTGTTGTCACCGCTTCGATGACCACTCTCGCTGGTATTATAATTCTGCCGGCTGCTCTCTTTTAGTTGAGTTGACTCGTTATCACCCTCCACTAACTGAGCCCTATTTACAACATCTGAATACAAACACAGTTTATGAGAAATAAGATGTTGACGTATCTCCGGCTTCAAACCTCTTAAAAACATTCGCGCCATTCTCTCTTCATTATCCACCAAGTGGGACGCAAACCGTGATAACTCTGCAAATTTTGCCTCGTATTGCGACACGGTCATATTATTTTGTTCCAACTTAATAAACTCCACCTCCTTCATTGGAGAATACTTTCGGGAAAGTATTTGTCGTTGAACAGCTCCTGCAACTTCTCCTAAGATATCTTCAGTACAGCAGGTTGAGTACGTTTTACCTATTCCCACCAGTAATCTGCCTCTCCGCGCAACATAAAGGCGGCAAAGGGAACCTTTTGCTCCTCGGAGCATCCCAAGACATCAAATATCTTGGTGATCTTCTTTATCCATGTTTTTGCCATAAGTGGTTTTGGCTCTCCCTTAAACTCCGGTGGTCCCAGCTCCTTGAACTATTTAGCGGTGACCGCCCGAGAGTTTCCCGTATTTCCATCTACGTTTTGGACAGGAGTCGCTCTCGCCTGCTGTTGCATGAATTGCATAAAACCTCTGAACATTTGATCATTCATCATTTGGTCAGTGTTGTTGTTTGCATGAGGATTGTCGCCTTCCTGATGCACATTATCCTGATTATTGATATGTGGTGAAACAACGATCGCCTGTGCTCCATTGCTATTCTCAAAATTCTCAGATGTCATTTTCAGATACTGCCACAAAACAAAAGGTTAATTGACATGTAACATATTATCCCTATATTCTGACCGACCAATAAAATAACACATAAACTTAGGTAGGTCATACTAGCGAATGAATTCCCTGTCTCTCCCCTCCTAGTACTATTCTCACATCTTAGCCAGGAATCATATCCCTAAGCTTTGATACCAACTGTGATGCCCCCAAAATTAGGTATACATCACCCATCTTGGGTCGCCAGATACATGGTACAGAATTCAAATACAACTTACTAATACAACTGTCGTGTACAATACGACAAAACATAAACTGTGAGTTTGAATACAAATACTGTCTACTAGAGATTATACAAACTCAAAAGGAGTCCTCATTACAATAATTATTACACTATTTCACAGAATAGTGAGGACTACTAATGCTATCTTCCGGACAATTACTCCGTTCCCCGACTCGTCCCAACTATATTCTCATTTTCTGAAGAGAACAGTGAAAGAAAAGGTGAGCTCAACTAGCCCAGTAAAAATATTATGGCTAAGATAATGCAGAATAAATTATCATTAGCCTTCAACAGTTTTAAACTGATAAAATATAATAAACATCAAGTTTAACTGCAGCAGAATCAGCAATCCATTAAAAGAGTCAAGTAGAAAATAAAATCTACTATCTTTTATTATTTAAAAGGTTTTTCATCACTGTTATAGCTGAGACTCAGCTTAATAAATATTCCACATCATCGAATCACCCCTGCACTACGGCCAAGGATATTTTTTAGTATCACGACCACAATTATTCATGCACTACGGGCCAAGAATATTTGTGTATTCATTAATGGTCATGATCATGCCAACAACTGTCCATCAATGCACTACGGGCCAATGAGGATTTTTAATTTTTTACATCATTTGTAATATTACGGTCATGATTACACCGAATAATCCCTGGTCATAATCATACCAAGTCCATCTATGCACTACAGGCCATAGATGACTTTCAATAAAATATAAACATGAGGATGATGACAATGATATAAGAATTCAATAAAACAAGTTCAAGAATTATTTTATCCAGAAATTATTAACGTCCAAATTG